>CM042169.1:61563841-61586341 GCA_023376005.1 Doryteuthis pealeii
CCCACCCTACAAGAAGAAGAAAAAAACACCCTTCAATTTGATCTTTGAAAGGAAGAGATATATTCTATAAACTTTGTAAAGACAATAAAATAAACCAATAGAATAAATCAAGGGAAAGAGTTTTATAATTTGCTTGAAGTATTGTGTTTATATTGGTTTGGTGGTTGGTTTTGTTGGCTATCACACAATGCAAATGTAAAGAAAAATGAGTTAACTATGATGTAACAATAGTTCACCACACACACACACACACACACACACATATATATATATAATATATATATATAAATATATATATATATATATATATATATATATATATATAAACAAAAGAGTTTTATGATTTGCTTGAAGCAAAATGAGTTAACTATGATGTAACAATAGTTCACCACATATATATATATATATATATATATGTATATATATATATATATATATAGAGAGAGAGAGAGAGATAGAGAGAGAGATAGAGAGAGAGAGATATGAATATATATATATATAAAACAAAAAAGTTTTATAATTTGCTTGAAGCATTGTATTTATATTGGTTTGATGGTTGGTTTTGAAGGCTATCACAATGCAAGTGTAAAGAAAAATGAGGTAACTATGATGTTGTCTGTTTACCTTTGATTTATTCTTAATATTTTGAGATAAAGATCTTTTCGTTAGAAGATTTCTGAAGGTCTGGAGCTGTTAGCTTGCTGCTAGGTTCTGTTCATTCTATTGTATTCTTCCTTGAAATTCTCTGCATGTGTGTATGTGTAAGTCTGTGTGCGTGTGTGTGTGTGTATGTTGTGTTTATGTGTTTGTCCAACAATGTCTTTGTATCATTACAGGTTTGGCCAAGCCTTTCTTTTTAAATCAAGGAAAATTATTTTATCAAAAATAAATGTAAAATTAAATAGATTATACAAATAAGAAAACAAAACTAATGCCCTGTTGGTAGGGTTTAGAATATGCTGACTGTATACATAGAATTAAACTGGTTATGGTATTGAGGCTTCAGGGAGTATGGAGTACCCCTTCATTGCCATTACTCCCAGGTCCACTCTTTATTAAAATCAATGAATAAATCATTAAAGTAAACTGCACAATTGCCCCCCCCCCACATATGTATACAAATACACATATGCACACATACATGTATACAAACACAAATACATGTACACACACATACATGTACACACACATACACACACACAAAAGTAAGATACAGAAGAAAAGTCACAAAATTTTACAAACTCTGTCAAAACCATCCTATTCACTAATTGTCTTATTCTGTGTACACAATAAGATAACTGGTGCAAAACAAAATTACTTTTATCATTTCAAGAAATTATGAATATTTTGTATTACCTTGCTTATAATTGTTTAATGGGGAAGCGTCATGGTGTATTAGGGAAGCATGGTGGTATATTGGTTAGAATCGTAGGAAATGAACTCGTTGACCTGAGATGAAGCCACAGTTCTAATACCCTTGGGAAAGGTATGAATCCAACTATTCTCCCTCCAGCTATAGGTAAATAGTAGGGCAGACTGGGCTCTAACCTTGGTTAGGCAACCAGTCTAGGAGAAGGAAAACTCTAAATTCAAACCTGGTTACTACTAGAATAAGCTCAGGCCTACTTAGTGAACTATTTCAATTTTAAAAAAAAAAAATTAATTTTTTATACAAACCAAGAGGTCAAACCAGTCATCCTTATCAAAACTTAAAGGTCACTTGTGTCCCCCTTATCAAAACCAGTATTTCAATAAAAAATTATTTTTTCATAATCATACAAAAAATAGATTGTTGAGCTGCCTTGATTTCTGTTCAGCCGTATTCAGGCGTGTTCAGTACATGATGTTTATGTAAATTTCAGTGGCCCTGATTCATAATAACTTGAAAACATATATGAACAATGTGTCATTGGGTCAGGAAAACAAATGCAACTAAATTAGTGGTCCCCAAACAACTATTTTTGGCTGCAACTACTCTACCCCCGCCCCCGGACCATATCTGTTAGCGTGTCTCATTGCACAACAGTGAATTCATATCTTTTTCTTATTAGGTCTACTGCGATTATATTAAAAAAAAAAGAACAAAAACACTAATCTAACATTAAGTCTGTGCTCATACCTACCTTGTAAATATGAAGCCCTAAACTATATGAAATTTGAGATCGTTGCTTATAATAATTTAGGTAAAATTTTAAAAAATATATACATTATATATATATATATAAGTTAAGAGAAAGGAAATGAATTCGACGGTATGAGTATAGATAAAAGGATATGAAAACAACACAATATGCTGTTAAAGTGAATAGATTTTATATTATATTCATAGCTAATATTGAACAATATTTCAATTTATAAAAATCATCTTCAAAGCTTGTTTATACTCCAGACTTATCAATAGCGGAGACAAAACATCATTGTTTTCTCCGCTATTGATATATATATATATATATATACTTTGGTGGGGTACCAATTCCTTTGGTATTAGGATGATTCTAAACTGGTCCTTTTCTTCCAACTATTGGGTGTAGCAAGGTTCAGGTCTGATTTGAGAGCTCAATGTTTATTTTTTATAAATAGAACAAAGTAATTTGTAAAGAAAAAAGCTTAGTGATCGGGTATTAAGCGATTATGGTCCATTTCCACCCATGCGTATCTGAGACCCTACAAGTTTTCTCAGATCACTTTCTTTATTCAAACTGGTAAGCAATTAAATTCAACTTATATTTATAGATATACCTGGGGAGGGGGTACTGTAGGGATATGTGTATTCTTGTTAATACTTCTTGTACATTTATTATTTAAACTAGCAAAATAAAAAACGGCCTCTGGGCGATGTAAAAATACATTTTTGAAACATATTGCCTGAGGGGTGGTAGTTAAAAATTCAATGTCAGTGAGTTTGTACCCTAAGTAAGTAAAATCATCAAATTCATTAAAGGATTAAAAAATAAAACAATTTGAAATGTAAACTTTAAATATATATTAAAATAAAACAAACTATAGGTATATAATACCAGTCATGTATTTATTAAAACTTTGAGGACTGTCTAATGCTGCATGTTCAAATTTTGAGTGTATTTATTCTATGTTATGATGATTTTGGGTAATGTGATGTAAGCAGTGATATAGTTTTTGTTACAGACAAAAACCGGAAGCGAATCTTCATTATTAATAGATATTAGATGTTTCTATATAAATGATCTTGTCTTTCCTTCCATTTATTCAGTATTTGTGTATCATTGTATATACTAATGCTAATATTGGACCTTGGTGAGTGTGGACACAACTTATATGTTTTTGTATATCTATGTATGTATTAAATATACTATATGTGTATACAAGCTTATATTGTCTTTCCTTCCATTTATTCAGTGTTAGAGTATGTATTATATATACTATATGCTTATACAAGCTTATCTTGTCTTTCCTTCCATTTATTCAGTGTTAGAGTATTATCATTGTATATACTAATGCTAATATTGGACCTTGGTGAGTGTAGACACAACTTATCTGTTTTTGTATATCTATGTATGTATTAAATATACTATATGTGTATACAAGCTTATCTTGTCTTTCCTTCCATTTATTTAGTGTTAGTGTATCATTGGATATACTAATTCAAATGTTGACCCTTGCGGACTCTACTAAATATCTTCCCTACAACCAACCAACCCTATAACAGCAGTGAATGGGTACTCCTCATTCTTACCTGTTTATGTATATGTAAATGATATATCTTGTCTTTCCTTCCATTTATTCAGTATTTGTGTATCATTGGATATACTAATGCAAATATTGGACCTTGGTGACTGTGGATGCAACTTATATGTTTTTGTAAATCTATGTAAGTATTAAATATACTATATGTGTATACAAGCTTATCTTGTCTTTCCTTCCATTTATTCAGTGTTAGAGTATTATCATTGTATATACTAATGCTAATATTAGACCTTGGTGAGTGGGAATGCAACTAAGTGTCCTTCCTAGCACCAGCATCATCTTATAAAAGCAACAATGAAATATGAAAGATTTATTAGCAGGAGTGAAGATTGTAAGAAGTTCTATAAAATGTATCAGTTTGATGCCTTGTAGCTTTGGGAAAACATTTGTGTATGTGTGTGTTCATGCGTATGTATGTATGTGTGTGTGAAATAATAACCAAAAATACTTATATAAAATCTCTATTTGATTTCAAAACAAAAATGTGTTGTCAATTTTGTTAATAATTGATATTTATTCCAATCAACCCCACAAAACCAATAAATCAATATATTCATGCATAATTACTCCACACAAAAGACCAAAGTTTGCAGAAGAAAATTTCTAGTGGAAATTACTTCATGCTAATATAAATATATTTATGATGACTTCAATATATGTATATGTAAGTGTATGTGTCTATATGCATATATGTATGTGTGTCTACATATGTGAGTATGTGTATGTGTATATGTATGTGTGTATATATATGTGACTGTGTGTGTGTGTGTGTGTGTTTGTGTATGTGTGTATAAACTAGCTTTTTTTCTATTGCATTTTTTATGAAAAATTTAAATTTATGTTTTTAAGATGTAACAAACCATTACAACATAGTAAGAGAAAAAGCTAAATGGGAAGTACACAAGAATGCTATGTGCTGTTTTGAACAAATCTTGAAAGCAGCACCTCACAAAGCAGCAGCTGTCAGGCCACTTATCTCCCATCTCGCAAACAATCCAATTAAGATGAACAAGACATGCTAGTCACTTTTCATTTTACTTATTTGTAGACAAACAAATTTTTTTGGGGTATCATAGATTTTACAAGCACACTTATGTTTCAATTAAGAAGCCTGGTGGTGTGTGTACTGGTTAGAGGTGCAGGAAATGGACTCTTCGACCTGAGTTCAATTCCTGGACGAAACCACAGTTCACATAGCGCTAATACCCTTGGGAAAGGTATGAATCCAACTAGTTTCCCTCCAGTATGGGTAAATAGTAGGGCTCTTTAACCTTGGTTAGGCAACCAGTCTAGGAGAAGAAAAACAGAATTCAAATCTGGTCACTACTAGAATAGGATAAGGCCTATTTAGTGATCTGTTTCTATTTTTTTAAAAATTAAGATTTTTAAGTGCATGATATTGTTTTCAAATCTTTTTGGAGAATTACCAAATTTGACGACATATAGGATGCACTTTTTTCCAAAATTTTGTCTCAAAAAATTGCCCTGCGTCATATACATCATAGGTGAAGTTTGAGACCTACCGTAGGTCTTTTTTATTATTATCATTATTTCCTGCTATTGAGATGTCTTGTGTATGCTTATTGCTTGCCTGTACTGCCAAATTGCTTTTATACAGCTATGTATAGCTGTATTTCTGCTTGTGTAATGCACAGCTAGACTGTTTTCTATTTAAATAATCTTGTATTTCCTTCCATTTATTCAGTGTTTGTGTATCATTGTATATACTAATGCTAATATTGGACCTTGGTGAGTGTGGACACAACTTATATGTTTTTGTAAATCTATGTATGTATTAAATTTACTATATGTGTATACAAACTTATCTTGTCTTTCCTTCCATTTATTCAGTGTTAGAGTATTATCATTGTATATACTAACACTAATATTGGACCTTGGTGAGTATGGACACAACTTATATGTTTTGTATATCTATGTATGTATTAAATATACTATATGTGTATACAAACTTATCTTGTCTTTCCTTCTCTTTATTCAGTGTTAGAGTATTATCATTGTATATACTAATGCTAATATTGGACCTATATGCTTAAATACACTAAAAACTTTTTTTTCTGAATTTGGCTTGCTGAAATTGGAGTGCATCATATATGCTGTCAAAGTAGGAGTGCTTGGTGTAATGGTTAAAGTCATGGGAAATGGGCTCGTCATCACGAGTTCAAATCCTGGACGTGATAATTGCATTTCACTTAGAGCTAATACCCTTGGGAAAGGTATGAATTCTACTCTCCCTCCAGTTATGGGTAAATAGTTGGGCAGACCAGGCTTTTTAACCTTGGTGGTCTAGGAGAAGGAAAACTCTGAATTCAAACCTGTTAAACTCCGCTTAAGAAATTGACCTTGTGTCACATCCTGCTCGTGCAGAGGGGTTGGTAGATATATATATGCTGTCAAATACGGTAAAACAGACATTTTTGGGGATTAATACAAAGTTCAAATTATCTAATATTGGACCTTGGTGAGTATGGACACAACTTATCTGTTTTTGTATATCTATGTATGTATTAAATATACTATATGTGTATACAAACTTATCTTGTCTTTCCTTCCATTTATTCAGTGTTAGTGTATCATTGGATGTACTAATGCTAATATTGGACCTATATGCTTAAATACATTAAAACTTTTTTTTCTGAATCTGGCTTGCTAAAATTGGGGTGCATCTTATATGTCGTCAAATACGGTAAAACAGACATTTTTGGGGGATTAATACAAAGTTCAAATTATCTGATTGAAAGTTCTGAGATTTGTATGAATGAAATATTTCACTTATCACTCATCTATGTCCAAATTTCTGCCAACCGTTGATGGACCCAATAAATCTTGATATTCTTGGCATTCATTTATTCTGCCTTAACGCCAGAGCAACCTGTCAGTCAGTTGGCACGAACACCACATTGGAACCAGGTCATTCTTTGAAAATCATATAATTCCATCTCATCCTGATTGACACCATCTCTTGCAGACTTTCAAAAACAATTCTTTTTAGAAAGAAAGAATTTAGAGCAATGAAAATATTTTAAAGATTACAAATATTGCTTTAGACACACCTAGAATTTAACAATATTTTTTTTTTATTCTCGATGAAGTGTTTAATCAAATAACATTTTCAATGAAAAAAAAAAATATTGGAAAATGTTTTTTATACAATCATTATCAATAGTCTTATCATTATTTTTCTAAAAGTTCAATAAAGACGTAAAAATCAATACGTTCAGTAAATATGAATGATCATTTTTACTCAGTTTACATTTAAAGTGTAGTGGGGGAATCCCTGTGGCAGGGAGGCTAATTGTTGTATGCCCTTTTATTACTTCTTACTTCTGGTCGTATTTTCTTCTTGCCGGCTTTTGTTCTATCTTCTAACATCTTGCGTCTGGAGTTGACTTGGTCTGGACTTTCTTGGGGACTTCGGGTCTGGTCTTCTATGGGGATTTCTCGTTATCAGAAGCCCTGTGTCATTGTTAGTTTTTAGATAATAAACACAAGACTTCGATTTACTTTTGATCTTATTTTATTGTTAATCCCCAAACCAGACGTCTGCGCAGATCCTTACATCCTACGAGCTCGGCTTCTAACTTCTAACTGACTGAGTCACCCACTATCCTTAAACCGGAAGACAGGGTCTTCTATGCCTTCCGGTTCTCATGATTTATCCCCGGAAGGCAAGGTGAGAGTGAGATCAAGCGCCGTCACTCACTCTCAAGGCCATCAGCTGCACTAATCGCCATTATGTTTCTACACTACCTTATATAAGTATTAGGGTTCCAATAATTATGTAACATAATGTGCTGGACTGTGACACTGTAGTAAGTGAGTTCGAACTCCAGTCATGTTATTGTATTCAATTTTGTTATAAACCTCTTAATTCCCCCAGCTATAGGTTAAATAGTACCACTAATGTTCAACTATGATGATGGCTTTGGTATTAGATAACCCACAAAGATTCATATGCCATTAAAGAAAAGAAAAGCAAACAAAAAAATAAAAAATAAAGGATATAATGCACCAGTTATTTTATTCAAAAACTTTTACATTTTTCAGGTTAGTTAACTTTGAACCATGTATCTTTAAGAATCTGTGTTACACCTCAAAATATGTGGTTCAAAGTTAACTGACCAGAAAAAATGTAAAAGTTTTTAAATAAAATAACTGGTGCAATCTATATTTTATTCATTAATATATCAACACTAAAAATTTAATTAAATTCAGTTATTCTCCAGCCTCCCGCTCTAACTACTAAGCTATCTTTTATGGACCAATTTCTTTATTCTTGTTTTTATTGGCCCTTTTTGTCTTATGTAAAAGTTTTTAAATAAAATAACTGGTGCATTATATCTTCTATTCATTAATATATCAACTTTGAACCACGTATCTTTGAGAACGCTGAAAATTTCAGTAAATTCCTTTAATTCCACTAATTTTTGGTTTTACATTTTTTCAGGTCAGTTAACTTTGAACCACGTATCTTTGAGAATCTATGTTATGCCTCAAAGATATGTGGTCCAAAGTTAACTGACCTGAAAAAATCTAAATGTTTTTTAAATAAAATAACTAGTGCATTATATCTTTTATTCATTAATATATAAACACTGAAGATTTCATTAAATTCGTTTAATTCCCTAATTTTTGGTTTTACATTTTTCAGGTCAGTTAACTTTGAACCACGTATCTTTGAGAATCTATGTTACACCTCAAAGGTATGTGGTTCAAAGTTAACTGACCTGAAAAAATCTAAATGTTTTTTAAATAGAATAACTAGTGCATTATATCTTTTATTCATTAATATATAAACACTGAAAATTTCATTAAATTCAGTTAATTTTCTGATTTTTGGTATTTTTTTTTGTTTCGGAAGGTTGAGATACAATGGTGGAATTTAGGTCCATTAAGTTCGATTTAACTAAATTTTCTTCTCTGTAATGATGATACGTAACATCATCATTCCAGCAAAATAAATAAATGCAAAACTTTCACATCTCCAGCCCCACGCTCTAACTACTAAGCTATCTTTTATGGATCAATTTTCTTACACTTGCTTTTTATTGGCCTGATTTCTTACCCCCTTTTTGTCTTTTATTTAATCCCCAATTAGTATCCCAATTGCTTTTCTCACCCCTTTTTTAAAATCTTTTTTTAAGTTTCAATTAGTATCACAATTACTTCCCTTTTTTTTTTTTGTTTTCATAATTTTGAAAAATTAAAGAATAAAAAAAACTTTAGAATTCTACATTTTAGAAATTGCATTCAATGATCATGATTAAGTTTCATTTTAGGAGAGGACACAATTTTCAATTTGTCAAAATTTTTGATTAGCAAAATTTATTGGAATTTTTTACAGAATAATTTAAGAGCTTTTGGTACTTTTCAAAAAATTATATTTGAAAATCTCTCTAGCGTCATTTTGTGATTTCACATCAGAGAAACATTTTTCTTATTTTTATTTTTATTTTTATTTTTTTCTGAAAGGAGAAAGTTCTTCAAAGATGACTTTGAAGAATGAATATAGTGCCAATAAATTGAAGAGAATAAAAAGAAATAAAAGACATTTGAAATTATTTTGTATTGTTTAACTTCTGAGAGAGGTGAATCCATTTTATTGATTAGGAACTTCTTAGTAGATTCATTACAATAGAATCCTTTTATTGAAATTCATTTTCTCATAGATTCAAAAGTCAATAAGCAGGAATAATTATCATTTCTACTTTTTGCTGATAATCTATGGATTATTAACCACCCATGACAATAAATTGTAGATTTATAGTTAAGAATTGAACGGAAAGATCTGAGATGAATATAATGATGAGAAATAAAATGGCAGTACCATGAAGGACAAAGTTAATTGTTAAGGTGGAGTACATCTATAGGGGTCTGATTGTCTATATCTATACATATATAAAGGGGCAGTTGTGTGTATGTATGTGTTGTGATGTTAGTCCCAACAGTAAAAAGAAGTCAAGTCAAGATAGGGTAAAATAAGACAAGTGTATTTACAATAATGGTACATGTACGACTAGCTTGTCGTTAACGGGAACAGTACGACCTTTCCACTCGGTGTCTCACTATTTATAGTGAGAACCGGTGTCTATTCTCCACTGTAGGAACGGCCGGTACAACAGTATGTCTGGATGAAACTTCTATTTATCTATACATATATAAAGGGCAGTTGTGTGTATGTATGTCCGGATGAAACTCCTATTTATCTATACATATATAAAGGGCAGTTGTGTGTATGTATGTCTGGATGAAACTCCTATCTCTACATATATAAAGTACAGTTATGTGTATATGTATGTCCGGAGGAAACTTCTATCTATCTATACATATATAAAGTGCAGTTGTGTGTATGTATGTCAGGATGTCTGTATGTCAGGATGAAACTTCTATCTATACATATATAAGGGCAGTTGTGTGTATGTATGTCCGATGAAACTTCTATCTATACATATATAAAGGGCAGTTGTGTGTATGTATGTCCGGAAAACTTCTATCTATACATATATAAAGGGCAGTTGTGTGTATGTATGTCTGATGTACATATATCTTATCTATACATATATAAAGGGCAGTTGTGTGTATGTATGTCCGGAGGAAACTTCTATCTATACATATATAAAGGGCAGTTGTGTGTATGTATGTCAGGATGAAACTCCTATCTATACATATATAAAGGGCAGTTGTGTGTATGTATGTCAGGATGAAACAGTGGTGATGGTTCTAGCCACTATTTAAGAACACACATATTACTCTGTGCAGAACTCACTTGAAGTACTTAGACCAGTTGCCTAACCAAGGTTAAAGAGCCCAGTCTGCCCTACTATTTGTTCATAGCTGGAGGGAGAGTAGAATTCATACCTTTCCCAAGGGTATTAGCGCAAAGTGAAATACAATTACCACATCCAGGATTTGAACTTGGGGCGACGAGTCCATTTCCCATGACTTTAACCATTACACCACGTGCTTCCTAATGAGGTAGTATAGGACGTTAAGAGTTAACAAATATTGGAGGGATAACATCAATTTCAACCAGTTGATAATTAGATTGTATGAAATTCTATTAACAAAATGACATTTACTCCAAAATATTTGAATACTCAAAAACTCACAGATTCTAATTAGATTAGTTGAGTAAGAAAAGTTGTTTATATTTTGAATATGTAAATTATAACATTAAAAAACATCTCTTTATTTGATAAAATCTTTTTCTGTTTCAAAACTTTGTTTTACCATATGGTCTCCCATTAAATATGCCAGTAAATCAGTGAAATATTATTTAATTAAAAACATCCTTAATGAATTTAAATAGTTCATTAATTGATTAACTTATGGACATTTTTGCTTTCACTAAAAAGATAATTTGAAAATTTCCCTTAATTAACGTATGTACATTTACAGAGTGAAAAAAATGTTTATATAACAAAATTACAAAATCAATGAAAAGCCATAATAATTTCTAAAAGAAGATAATAAAATCTCATTTACATCTTATTTATTTGAAGTAATTCCCTTTTTGCCTTAATGAGACTTTGAAAAAATAAATCTGTTTTTTAAATGTTTTTTTTTTTTGTTTAAAGTTTTATTTAATTGGAAAAATATTCTCATAATACAGATGTCATTTTTCTTTTGACAAAAAAATGCAAATCTCGAGGAATTTTTTCCTTTGTGTTTGTCTAAAATCTTCAAAAGGTTTTCTAAGACAGCAAAAAAAAACCCCAATTCTGATAAACAAATGTAGACAACTGAAATATATTTGAAAGATAAGTGTGGTGTAATGGTTATCATCTTAGGAAATGGGCACAGTGACCCGAGTTCAAATCTTGGACAAAGCTGTATGTGTTTCACTTTGTGCTGGTGCCCTTGATAAAGGCATTAATCCATCTCTTCTTCACTCAGATATTGGTAAATAGTAGGGCAGACTAGGCTTTTTAGCCATGGTATGAGGAATGAAGGATTGAATACATCCAACAAAATGTGGTTGAAAATAGAGGAAAAAGTGGATATAACAACACAGCAATTAAATTCAATTGATATTTCGTCTCGTTTTTTAGTTGATGCTTCTTCAAAATTTATTGAGTTTTGGTATGGCAACCAGTATAGGAGAAGGAACACTCTGAATTCAAACCAGTGGTAACACACTTAAAAATAGGCCTTGTGTCACATCATGGTGGGGATTTTGGTTAAATACATACATTTAGAATATAATGCAACACTTTTGTAAAAAAGAGTATTTTAAAATTTTTTAGCCATGGTATGAAGAATGAAGGATTGAATTAATCCGACAAAATCTGGTTGAAAATAGAGGAAAAAGTGGATATAACAACACAGCAATTAAATTCAATTGATATTTCGTCTTGTTGTTTAGTTGATGCTTCTTCAAACTTTATTGAGTTTTGGTATGGCAACCAGTATAGGAGAAGGAACACTCTGAATTCAAACTACACTTAAAAATAGGCCTTGTGTCACATCATTGTGGGTTTTTTTGTTAAATGCATACATTTAGAATATAATGCAACACTTTTGTAAAAAAGAGTATTTAAAATATTTTTAATGAGATTTTCATAATGTTTGGAAAATAAAAAAAATTGCTTTATAAAAAATAACTGACTTAAAAAAAGAATTAAATTAGTGAACACAACAAAGTAAACTTTTTTGCTAATAAACTTGTTAATAATAAAGAAGATTTTTTAAATTTGTTCAACTTTTTCAACTAAACTGATTAGTTGTTTATAATGTGCAACTAATTACTATTTAAAATTTTGTTGTATTTTTATCAACAGGTTGATTTATTGGAAGCCATATTGTTTTTGAAGAGGTAGAAAAATAAATGTATTAGCTTTATTGGAAGAATAATGTTAACATTTTTATTACTTCATACGGACACAAATTCACTAGGCCACTTCCCACAATCTCTGCACATACATCATTTTCTATTTTTTTCTTTTTAATCTAAACTTACTCAATTTTTTCCAATTTTGTTTACGACTAACTAAATTATTTCTTTTCCTATCATTTACATATTCTTTTTACTCTTTATTGAAAATCTTTTTTCTTTCTGACATGGATATATATATATATATATTATTCATATTTTTCTTATCACTTTTGTTAATATAAGTATACATGTATATATAATTATATTAAGTAATATATATATATATATATATATATATATATATATATATATATATATATATTTAGACATTTTTTGAGATGAAACAAAGAAATCACAGTGCTCAACCACAAATTTGTAGGAGCTTTATTTATTTATTTGTTGAATTTTTAAAAATATAATTGTTTTCCATAGGCAACTACCCTCATATGCATAGGAAGGGCATGGACGGCTATTGACAGCTTAATATACCTTGGTAGCAATATCTCATCTACTGAAAGTGATGTTGATATACGCATAGGAAAGGCATGGACTGCTATTGACAGGTTAATATACCTTGGTAGCAATATCTCATCTACTGAAAGTGATGTCAACATATGCATAGGAAGGGCATGGACTGCTATTGACAGCTTAATATACCTTGGTAGTAATATCTCATCTACTGAAAGTGATGTCAACATATGCATAGGAAAGGCATGGATTGCTATTGACAGTTTAATATACCTTGGTAGCAATATCTCATCTACTGAAAGCGATGTCATCATATGCATAGGAAAGGCATGGATTGCTATTGACACGTTAACATGCCTTGGTAGCAATATCTCATCTACTGAAAGCAATGTCATCATATGCATAGGAAAGGCATGGATTGCTATTGACAGGTTAACATACCTTGGTAGCAATATCTCATCTACTGAAAGTGATGTTGATATACGCATAGGAAAGGCATGCATTGCTATTGACAGGTTAACATGCCTTGGTAGCAATATCTCTACTGAAAGCAATGTCATCATATGTATAGGAAAGGCATGGATTGCTATTGACAGGATAGCATATCTTGGTAGCAATATCTCATCTACTGAAAGTGATGTTGATATACGCATAGGAAAGGCATGGACTGCAATTGACAGGTTAACATACCTTGGTAGAAATATCTCATCTACTGAAAGCGATGTCATCATATGCATAGGAAAGGCATGGATTGCTATTGACAGGTTAACATACCTTGGTAGCAATATCTCATCTACTGAAGTGATGCCAGTATATGCATAGGAAAGGCATGGATTGCTATTGACACATTAACATACCTTGGTAGCAATATCTCATCTACTGAAAGTGATGTCATCATATGCATAGGAAAGGCATGGACTGCTATTGACTGGTTATTAACCATATAAAAATCTGATCTCTCAGAAAAAGTAAGACAGATAGTCTTCTAAGCTGTAGCCATGTCAGTACTACTGTATGGTTGCACCACCTGGAGTTTAACAAAACCAGAAGAAGCTAAATGGGAACTATACATGGAAGCAACTCCCCATGGAATCAAACTATTCCAGACTAATAAGATACGCCGGGCACTGATGTGGAAGAAAGGGAAAAACTATAAAGAAAGTTCTCCGGAGGACTTCATCATATTCACACACCAGTGTTGTGGGATCAGCAAATACTTACATACATCATCTCTGCGCAGACACTGGATGCTGTCTAGAGGACTTGCTAAAAACGATGGTTGATAGGGACAGAGAGCAAGAGAGACCCAAGAGAAATTGTGCTATCAGGATGATGATGATGATGATGTAAACTAAAGACTTCCCTCCTACAGAAATCAAATTCGATTTCGATTTCTGTCGGAGGGAAGTCGTTAGAATACCTCGCTGATGAGACTTAATAAAGTCGAAACAGTCTTTATGATGTTCTACACACCGAGCGATCCTTTGCTGGGGTTACACTTGTCTAGTTCATTTTCTATAAAAAAAAAGTATCGAATTTTATGCGATACATGCATTGTAATTGCCTTCAAGCAAAAATATAATATATACTTTATTCAACAATGCTTCTATAAAACAAACATCCAAAAATCTTATATATATATATATATATATATATATATATATATATTCACTTTTAATTCTTTGGTTCCTCATTTGTGAGCAAAATATCTTTCTACGATTTTGTAAAAACTGTATTAATGCATTCATTTTCTCTTCTAAAAATATATACAATCTTCAATGGATCTTAACTATCTAAACATTTCTAATCTTATTAACTCTTTTAAAAGTGCTTATTAAATGAAATTAGTTTTAAATTTAAAAAAATTCACAAACCCATATTTTTTTTCTCTGAGAAAATTTTTAAATTAAAACATTTTCTCTTGCAAATTATACTGAATTTCAAATTAATCAAAAATTATATTCTGTTTTTTTTTTTTCTTCTGTAAATCAAACCAGATTTAAGAAATAAATTTTTGTTCAGTCTTTTTTATTGTTTTATTTTTAACATGTTCACTATAATGAATTATTTAACGGAAAATCTGTTTCCATATTGGATGATTTGAAGCATTTAACAGATGAGAGTCTAAATAAATTTAATGTTTGCAGAATATTGTAGTTATCTCCCTTGACATGGTTGATTCACGTAACTCTTTAGGGGAAAAATCCTAACTCTTCATTTAACAAACAATAACAACAGAATATAAAAGAAGACAAAATTAAAATAAGAATCGAAATAACATGTTGAAACAAATTTTTACAAAAGCATTTTATATCACACCAATTGGTGTTTAATGATGAATGATAATGCTGTTAAAAATCTTTCATCTTTTTCCTCTTCCTGACCCGTTCATGGTTTGATTCATTGAACGTATTTGACATTTTTTTGTTTCTTATATTTTCTGGTTTTTTAAAATTTGTTTTCCTTGTTTCTTTGTTGTTGTTCCTGTTCTTGTTAATTCAATCATTTTGAAACTTCCCAATTCCCCGTTCGCTCCCTCCTCCCCTTCACTGACCAATATTTTCATCGTCAGTCTGTGAAATTTGTTCAAACCAAATGTGCCATTGTTGGATAGATTTTTATAGGTTTTTACTTGTTATTTATTTTTCCCCCCTTTTTTTTTTCTTTCCCCTTTTTAAATTGAAAACATTTGATAATCAGGGAAATTACTTTGCCTCATCCCCTAAAATCATGTAAATGAACTGATTAGCTTTGTATTTTATTTTTTATTTTACACAATTCATTAAATTTTGTAAACACACACCACACACACACACACACACACACACACACACATATATATATATATATATATATATATATATATATATATATAGCAATTACTAAGTTATATGAAAGGCAGAAGCAAAAAAAGAAGAAAGGAAATAAATGATTGAGAGAGTTAGATATAAAGAAACACAGAGAGAGAGAGAGAGAGACAGACAGACAGACAGACAGACAGACGGAGAGAGAAACACAGATAGAGAGAGGGGGATAGAGGGTGGCAGGGAGAGAGAGAGAGAGAGAGAGAGAGAGAGAGAGAGAGAGAGTGAGAGAAAGAGAGAGAAAGAGAGAGAAAGAGAGAAGGGTGGCAGGGAGGGAAAGAAACATAAGACATAGAGACAAAGAAATAAAAGGCTCGCTTAAATACCTAGAATATAGATGAATATTAGAGAGAGAGAGAGAGGGAAAGAGAGAGAGAGAGGGAGAGAGATAGATAGATAGATAGAGAGAGAGAGAAGAGAGAGAGGAGAGAGGTGGTAGGTAGGGAGAGAAATAAATAAAAGGCTCCCTTAAATACCTAGAATATAAATGAATATGAGAGAGAGGGAGAGAGAGAAAGAGAGAGAGAGAGAGAGAGAGAGAGAGAGAGAGAGAGAGAGAGAAGAGAGAGGGGGTGGCAGGTAGGGAGAGAAATAAATAAAAGGCTCCCTTAAATACCTAGAATATAGATGAATATTAAAGAGACTGACAGAGTTAGAGAGACATAAAAAATACAGAGAGAGAGAGAGAGAGAGAGAGAGAGAGAGAGAGAGAGAGAGAGAGAGAGAGAGAGTGTGTGTGTAGTGAGTGAGTGAGTGAGTGAGTGAGTGAGTGAGTGAAAGAAACATAAGACACAGAGAGACAGAGACAAAGAAATAAAAAGGCCCCTCCCTCCTTAAATACCTAGATTTTTTCTTGTAGGTGTTTTGAAAGATTCTTGTTCTAAAAATAATACAAATTTCATTAAGGCATAAGAAATGACATTTTTCTTTTTATTATTTTGTGTATTGAATAAAACAAACATCCCCATTTGATTGTAACTTCTTACAGACAATACAACAAGTGGGAAGCAAACATTATTGTATGATTTTAGTAATTTCCTGTTCATTGAAGAGAAAAAATCTTCGACAAACTTTCAACTTTGAATCAGGATATTTTTTTCTTCCTTTTATTTCTTGATCACAACCGGATTTTGATTGCATTCCTCATTTCTGGAACCCAGAATGGAAAATGTCTGCTTAAATCATTGACAGAGAAATCTCTTTTAAAAGATCTTTATTGAATTCCTTCTCACTGTTGGAACGCAGAAAAGGGAAAATGCCTGCTTTAATCTCTGAGAGAGATTACTATAAAGAAAACATCAAATTTTAATTGTTTATTAGATGATGATGATGAGGATGATAATGATGATGACGATGATGATGATCATCATCATCATCATCATTAGTCTCCCCAGGTGAAGGTGTGGAGCAGAGTTTTTCAACCGGTGTGCCACAGTACTCTAGTATACTCTGAAGCTTCCGTGGGTGTGCTGTGAGTGTTGAGGACGGTTGATCATGCTCTTATATTTTCTATTCTATTACTTTAATAGTTTTTTTTAAAAATTTTTTAATTTAATATTTTTTTAATTTAATATTTTTTTGTTTTAATTATGCTACACTTGTTTCACTATTCCTTTTCTTTTAAAATTTAAATGATAAAATAATTATATGTTTATATACTGATGGTGTACCTCGATCAATTTATTGCCCAGCTCACTGTACTGTGTGATGAAAAAGGTTGAAAAACTCTGTTATAGAATATCAGTGAGCCCAGATTAAAAAGGTAAAATAATAAATAATGAAATAATGAGTCATTTAAGTTTATGGGATATTGTGTGAATTCAATATATGTTTTTGTGGCCCATATCTTTTGAATATGCCGTGAGATGAAAAAGGTTGAACAACTCTGTTATAGAATATCAGTGAGCCAAGATTAAAAGGTAATATAATAAATAATGATATAATGAATCATTTAAGTTTATGGGATATTGTGTGAATTCAATATATGTTTTTGTGGCCCATATCTTTTGAATATGCCATGAAATGAAAACGGTTGAAAAACTCTGGTGTGGAAGCACCACTAATGACTCTGACAATCACCCTCCATCTATTTTGGATGTGATAGTTATCACCTCCTGGTGGAATATATTTTTGCAGGAAAGCTTGGCATAGCCCATCCCTTTCCAGACTTACCCACAGCCGAGGTCCACCTATTTGATGGTTTGCCCTGCTTGTCAACATGTGGTCAATAATCAAATGACCTTCTTGTTGAAGGCACCAGCCAGTATTGATGCGTTCATAGAAGAATTACAATGGATATTGAATGTTAATTAATTTTCATGTTGGTTTATTCTATTCTTTCAAAAGGTTAACAACCAGAATTTTATCTCTGAAATATTTACTCATAGAAAAATAGAATGGTTAAATCAAACTTAACAGACCTAAATTCCACTATTGTATGTCACCTCACTGAAAGAAAAAAAAATCAGGGAATTAATCGAATTTAATGAAATTTTTAGTGTTTATATATTAATGAATAAAATATATAATGCGCCAGCTATTTTATTTAAAAACTTTTACATTTTTCAGGTCAGTTAACTTTGTACCAGGTATCTTTGAGAATCTGTGTTATGCCTCAAAGATACATGGTCCAAAGTTAACTGACCTGAAAATATGTAAAAGTTTTTAAATAAAATAACTGGTGCATTATATCTTTTATTCATTAATATATCAACAATGAAAATTTAATCAAATTCGGTTAATTCTCTGATTTTTGGTACTTTTTTTTCATTCAGCGGGGTGACATATGATGGTGGAATTTAGGTCCATTATGTTAGATTTAACCAATAGAATTTATTGAAATAAGAAAATAGATTATATCAGGTCGGTTTTCAAAGTTAGGGTTATATCTTAGAGGAAAATAAAATATATTCAAGCTTTTTACTGTACAGTTTACACACTGCACAGATAATTACATAGCGATTATCTAACATATCTATGTCTAAACAGAATAAGTCATGAAATTCTGGTGGGAGTACAACAATTGTTGTTATGTCAAAAGTGGTAGATGATATAGACAACCTTTATTTTTAGTCTCTATTTACTCTTCCACCCAAAGATCTGTCACCACTTCTTTTTTATGTTTTTCCCTCTATAAAGATAACTTTCACCTCACTACACCTATTTTAAACTATCATAAAGAATGTAGGATAAATCTTATTATAGTGGAGATTATGTGTCCGTCTGTCTGTCTGTCTGTAACCGAAATTAAAAAACTTCAAAGATCTTCTGGTGGGAGTACAACAATTGTTGTTATTTTAAAAGTAGTAGATGATATAGACAACCTTTATTTTTAGTCTCTATTTACTCTTCCACCCAAAGATCTGTCACCACTTTTTTTGTTTGTTTTTTTCTATGAAGACAACTTTAACCTCACTCAGTCGGTAGAGCGTTCGGCTAGAAATCACAAGGTTCCTAGTTCGATACCGGCCCTCACCAACTCAGCGTATGAGTAGCACAGGGATCTGTGCGGTAAAGTAAGGAGCTGATGGTAGGTGTGGCAGATGATAAAAACAATCTCTTTGGTCTAGCGCTAGTGAAAAGGGGAAAGACTCCCTCACTGATCAGCTGATACCGACTTTAGGCCACCCTGACTACTTTACTTACTTACACCTATTCTAAACTATCATAAAGAATGTAGAATAAATCTTATTATAATGGTGATTATGTGTCTGTTTGTCTGTAAACGAAACCACATCACCACCAGCATCACAATTCCCTTTGTTATTTATATTATATTTTCAATGACTATTAAATAATCATTATCTAATCTTAATTAACATCTTATTCATTAACAATGGTTTCTATAAAGGTCTAGCTGATTTGCCTCAAAACTGCTCATATTATTAATGTGTTTAAAATTCCTGCAATGTGTGTTATATATAATTAAGAAATAAATGTTTACTTAGGATATGGTGTGAGTTGACCTGAACTTATAAATTATTGAATTTTATTATCAGTTTCAAATATTCAACTTAGAAGATAATTCTTTTTTTTTTTCTTAGCACTAAAACAATACAATAAAGTGACATTTCAATAAATCCTGTCAATTGTATAATAAATGATATAATGAGTCCTGAATAGCATAAATCTTTCTTCTTTATATATATATATATATATATATATATATATAATATATATATATGTATATATATATTCTTTTCATGACAAAAGGAAACAAATACCTCAAGGACACATGGAAAAAATTTTCCAAAGAAGAATGTGACGTCCATAATGAAAACCTGAAAATCTTACACCTGTGAGAATTTCTTTTCAGTGAAGTGAAATTTTGAGATCTATTTTTCATCAATGAGAAAAAAAAAACAAAAAAAAAGAATGTAATTCTATTAAATATTTTGAAAAGGAATTGATTCAAGGAAAACTGACCAAATTCATTGAGAGAATTATTGGAAATACTGAAGAATCCTTAAAGAAAATATGTTAAGCATTTGTTTTTTTGTTTTGTTTTTCTCTCATCATTTCTTTTGGCCATTTAGAGTTTATTTGGTTCTCTCTGATCTCCATTTTCTTTCTGCCTTTACAACAAAGAGTCATTCTTATTTCACAGCCCCAGTCAACTTCAATGAAATGACTATTAGGAAGAATATAAGCTATTTTATTCGTCATGAAGTACAGTTCCACCTGTTTAATAGGAAAACACTTTGTGAAGTTATGAAGAAAATCAATAGAATAAAAGTGATGCAACTCATAGAATTGAAATGATAGAAAATGATGATAGAAAAATATATTAAAAAGTACAATGTATAGACCAATAGAGTTTAAATCATTTTGTCTTTTAAACAGAATAATATAAGCAAATATACATATATATATATATATATATATATATATATATATATATATACATACATATATATATATATATATATATATATAGATAGATAGATATAGACATACATATATATATATATACATAAATAAATACATATGATATATATAATATATATATATATATATATATATATATATATATATATACATATATATATACATATATTAATATACATATCCCTATATATATATATATATATATATATATATATATATATATATATATATATGTATATATATAATATATATATATATATATATATATATATATATATTATATATATATATATATTTATCAATATAGACCTTTAGGATTTTAAATCATTTTGTCTTTTAAACAGAATAATATGAGCAAATATACATACATATATTCATATATATATATATATATATATATATATATATATATAGATACAACATATATGTATATATATATATATATATATATATATATAGAGAGAGAGAGAGAGAGAGAGAGAGAGACATATATAGGTGTAGGTGTATGAATACATATTTATATATATTACATATATATTTACTTATATAAACATATATATGTACATACACAGACACATATATATGTATGCATGAGGGTGTACAAATATAGACCTATAGAGTTTAAACCGCTTAGTCTTTTAAACAGAATAATATGAGCAAATATATATATATATATATATATATATGTGGGTGTATGAATACATATGTATGTACATATATACTTACATATATAAACATATATATATATATGTGTATATACATATATATATATATGCATATACATATATATTTTACATGGTGGTGCTCCACCTCAGGCGCTAAACAATCTTCTTGGTCTAGTGCTAATGAAAAGGGGATAGACTCCCTGCAGCATGGCTGATACCGACATAGGCCGCCCAACGACTTTACCAGACGATATATATGTACATACTCCCACATACATATATATGTATGTGTGAGCTTGTCCATGTATATGCATATGTAAATATATATAAGTGTGTATATATACGTGTCTATATATATTTATAGATATCTCTATATATATCTGTATATGTATCAATATCTATATCTGTATCTATCAATCTATCAATCTATCTATCTATATATAAATATATATATATATATATTATATACATATAGGCATATGTATATATGTAAATATATGCATATACTTGTGCATATGTATATATATCTATCTCTATCAATACCTATGTATGTATATATATACACACACAGACACACACACAGACACACACACATATATATATATATATATATTTGGGAATAAAATAAATACCATATCGTGGTTATCTCCATAGCCACGATATGGTATTTAGGCTGTAGGGACTAGAACTCTCCTATTTAGGGACAGGAAGTAGTAAAGGTAACGTCCCTGTCAGGTTGAGTGGAAACGGTTTAACTGTAAGCCTCGTAGAAGCGAGCGTCATCTCAGACCTTGTGGCTGAAAGAACTACTACCCTCAGCGAGGGAGTGAAGACTCAACCTGTCAACTAGGGAGATATTCTGAATTGTAAGTACTTCAGTGCTTGTTTATTGACTTCGTTGAGTTTTGTATGTAAATAAAATAGGTTAAAGGTACATGTGGAAAACATATATTCTATTTTCTTTAGACTGTAGACAGCCTTTCCTACAAGGCCTTTTATT
>CM042169.1:61588841-61591341 GCA_023376005.1 Doryteuthis pealeii
TATTGCAAAACTTTTGACTCATCCTCACATTTTTATTCAAATACATAAAATATTCATGTTTGTAAATTAGTTCCTCATTTCTGAAAGAACAAATAAATCAAGAATGTTTTTACTAACAAAAAAATTATCACAGCTTGGGATATCAGAACATTTATTTTTTTTCATAATTTAAATAAGTTTTTTAAAAATATTTCAAGAAAAATTGATAGAAATCAATAACATTTTTTTTTTACATTAAAACATTTTTTCTTCTTTCTTTTTACTTTAAATTGAATTTTAAAAAAGTGTGGTGGGAATTTTTAAAATCACTACTCAGTTTGAAATATAAATTATTTGCAGTGCTTTTTACATAAATTCCTGTAAAAAGCTTTTTGTTTAAAAATTGAGATGTGATCGTCTGATTCAGTACTTTCGGATTTGTGGCATACATTTGCACATTTTTTTCAGCTTGTTCTAAACACAAGTTTTGTCTACTCAACAGAAATCAATGTTTAGTGTAGGTAAATCTGCTTTCTGTCAATCGTCGCACTTGAAACGCAGGAATTGAGAAGAGCATCTTTCATGAAATATGAAAAGCCAGGAAACATGAATTTTTGTCTTGCTGCACTGTGTATCTCGCCGCAATCGCTTTTTTTGTTTGTTTCCTCTCCAGGTTTATATAATTAAAACTACCTTGCGTATTTACGTACACATCTCAGTGAATGTTTTTAACAACTGATCTGATCATAATCGAGATTCATTCACTCAGACAAGATTTGCTTTTCTCATGAAAAGATTTGAGATTTCTATAAGAGAATCAAATCAGCAAGTGAATGTGTTTTGGTCTCAGTGGATTTGTGAACTTCCAAAAATTGAAATAGCTTAAGAAATACAGATTTGAAAAGAGGATGAAAGATTTTATCGGCCTCTTTCTCTCTCTACCCACCCCCGCCTTTCTAACTACATTGACTTAATCTCAACTCTAGATTATCTGAAATAATCTCCCCAGAAAATGACTCTTCCCACTGGAATTTTTCTATGATTTGGCCAGCAACAAGTTCTCGGAGAAAAAACCAAAAAAAAAAAAACCAAAAAAAAAAAAAACCAAAAAAAAAAAACAAAAAAACCCCAAAAAAACCAAAAAAACGGTGTGATTCATCCCTTATAAATTCAATATGAAAAACTGCATTTAGATTTAAAAAAAAATTAATTACATTCTTATTTTTAAAATTTAAATTCTATTTTATCAAATTGCAGTAGTTTAATAGATAAACTCGTATATTACAGTCACGGTGAATAAAGTATAAATAATTCTTTGATATTCAATCAATTTGGTTCCATTCAATCAATTTTTTTTAAAAAGAGTCTTTTAGAACAGAGTCTGCAACAAATTTAAGGAATTAATTTTTGTTCACTAATATGTCTTTTGAAATTTAAAATCTAATTTTCAAAAAAATTTTTTTTTTAAACAGAAATTCTTTAAGTTATCAGTTCCTTTAAAAAGATACTTCTTTTAATGCAAATTCAATAGAAAAACGTAACTGTTTTTTTCTGTCAAATTTGAAGAAATCCGAAATTATCATCAAAGAATTGAGTGCATCATTTTAATGTTTCTTTGATATTGGTTTCTTCTTTGCATTTATAGAACTGAATTTTCACTGGGTCAAAATTTCATAGAATATGTGACATACATTTTAACAAAGTTATCAAATTAAATAAGATTTGTTGGCTAAGAATAGGCTAACTGTTTGGTTTGTTTTTTGTTTTTTTGTTTTACGGCATATCAACCTCAGTGGGTCATTTAATGCCGACAAAGTTGTGAAATAAATTCATTCTTAATGCATAATACAATTTTGTTTATCAACTCATGTTTTTCTATTTAACCCATAGATGGGACTCTAACAGGTACTACCACTCCGGGTCAGAGTGGACCAGGGAGCAATGGTGATGAAGGGATGCTCCACATTCCCCAAACCTCCAAAACTGGAACCTCACCATCAGATAGAGTTTAACGTCATTCCCAGGACATGTAGACCCTCAGTCACCGCCTTCTAGCACCCATATGATAAAAAGGGGTTGGGGCTTGCCATAAGGGCAATAGGGTTGGGAAAATCATATAGTTGCTAGGGCTTGACGTGACCAGTCAATTGATCGGAGGGGGCCTCTCCGACCGTCCGTCTAGCCCAAGAAATGGCCAAAGTGGAGTTTTGCATGGACTGCTCATCCACCTGGGTTCTATCATTAAGCATCACGGGTTGCCACCCACGGCCAACAGGTGGTCCTATTGGGGGAGTCTTATCCCTCTGCAGAGGTGCAGTCAGGGTATTCTAACGCCCCAACCGACAGGGCGGTAGGCTAACTGTATCCCCAACTGTGGCTCTGTCTAGGATTTGAACTCAAGTCGACGAGTCCATTTCCTACAACTCTAACCAGTACACCATGTGCCTCCCTCAATACACCACTCACCTCCCTCATATTGTATGTTTGAAATTTAAGAGGTTTGAATTCAGAGTTTTTCTCC
>CM042169.1:61598841-61603841 GCA_023376005.1 Doryteuthis pealeii
CCCTCGCTGACTGGCTGATACCGACTCTAGGACGCCCCGTCGACTTTACTTTTACTTTATTATATATATATATATATATATATATGAAATACATAGCCATTGATTAGTAGATAGTGCTAGTGAGTTCCTAAAGAATATATTTATGAGTCAAATTTTCAGTAACCCTAACCTTTATAAAATGCAACATCTTTTTTAATTCTGTTTGTGTAGCACTAATAAATATCACTTTAGTCTATTAGTCACAAATCTATCATCTTGCACAATAAATAACTAAAAAGTTTCACAATTTGATAATCAGAAAGTATAACATATCTATTTTAATACTCTTATGACATAAAGTGTTTTTATTGGTAATTTTGATAAAACAAATCATTTCCCCATGAGATGAGGCTATATGTCCATGCTGACTCCATGACATAAATTCTAAGTTTCTTGGCTGCTTCCATTTTCCCAAAGTTAATTGCAATTGACCTGACACTTTAAATGATACATTAATAATCAAAATTACAAAAGCAAAAAGATATCTTTGCATTTACACTTGAGAATTCAACAGAAAATTTTAAAGAGAAGTAGAAATTATTTCTCTTTTTTTTTTTTTTTTAAAGAAAGGTTTTTATACAAAAGAAATTCCCTTAGCAAAGATAAAAAGAATCAAGTCTAGAATTTGATGTGAATGATCAAAAAAGTTTCCAAAAGAAATTGTTTTTTTTTTTTTTTTTATCTTTGATAATATCTGCTCTTGTTTATTCTAAAAGTCATTTCACCAAGTATCCTGGAACCAGCACTGGGCAGAAAGGCAACTGTATGGCCACTTACATACCATCTCACAAACCCTCCAAGTAAGATAAGCAACAAAAAAAAAAAAAAGAGAGAGAGAGAGAGAGAGAGAGAGAGAGAGAGAGAGAGAGAGAGCAATATACAAAGGGATTAAGAGCTGAGAAGAAGAAGTGCTACACAAGGAGATTATTCTAGCATCTGAGATGAAGCGCTACACCTACCATTAGCTCCTCACTTTACTGCAGATCCCTGTGCTATTCATATGTTGAGTTGGCAAGGGCCGTGATCAAATCAAGTATCCTGGAACCAGCACCGGGCAGAAAAGCAAATGTATGGCCACTTACATACCATCTCACAAACCCTCCAAGTAAGATAAGCAACAAAAAAAAAAAAAAGAGAGAGAGAGAGAGAGAGAGAGAGAGAGAGAGAGAGAGAGAGAGAGCAATATACAAAGGGATTAAGAGCTGAGAAGAAGAAGTGCTACACCAAGGAGATTATTCTAGCATCTGAGATGAAGCGCTACACCTACCATTAGCTCCTCACTTTACTGTCCAGATCCCTGTGCTATTCATATGTTGAGTTGGCAAGGGCCGTGATCAAATCAAGTATCCTGGAAACAGCACCGGACAGAAAAGCAACTGTATGGCCACTTACATACCATCTCACAAACCATCCAAGTAAGATAAGCAAGAGAGAGAGAGAGAGAGAGAGAGAGAGAGAGAGAGAGAGAGAGAGGTGGAGCGTCACACCTCCCACCAGCTCCTCACTTTTCTGTGCAGATCCCTGTGCTGCTCATACGCTGAGTTAGCAAGAGCTGGTATCAAACCAGGAACCTTGTGATTACTAGGCGGACATTCTACTGACTGAGCTAAACCAGTCCTAATCTTAACATATATAAAATTATCATTAAAAAAAAATTGAAATAGATCACTAAATAGGCCTGAGTCTATTCTATTCTATGGAGAGCCACACCTAACATCAGCTCTTTACTTTACCATACAGATCAGAATACCCAATCTGTGCTACTCATGCACTGACTTGGTAGGTACCGGTATCAAACCAGGAACCTTCCCATTCCTAGGAAGGTGCTCTACCGACTGAGCTAAACAAAACTTTAATGATTTAATGACATTTTCAAATTAACTTGTTTGAAAAGAAAACTTTATTAGTCTGCTTGATAATTACCCTTGATAATATCAATTTCATATTTGTTTCATTATTGTGTTACAAAGCAAAATAGAAATTATTAATTTTTCTCTAAATTTTCTTGAATGAAGATTTATCATTATTTAGACTGGTGTTTTTATCTAGGTCAGGGGTCACCAAATCCGACCCACAAAAGCATTTTATCAGGCTCACTGATGGTACTTGAATTTGTTTGTGAAAACGAATGGAACGCGAGTCGTTCTGATACATATGTCCTATTGTTATAAACCATATTCCAGGAATTGTTAAAAATGATATGCAGCATGCTCATAGGTAGTGTTACATAATTATTAGATTCTTAATATTTATGTGCAATAGTGTAGAAATCAAAATGACGGTTATAAGTTCAGCCGGCAGCCTTGAGGGATGAGTGACAAGGCTTGACCTCAGTCGTGACCCTTCCTTCCGGTGGATACCGTGAGAATCGGTGGAGGACACCCTCTTCCAGTTTTAGATTAGAAATAGATTTTAGTCACATCGGCCAAGACCACGACTGTGGTAAGTCATGTTATGCACGCGGCCAACTCGATCTGCGCAGGTAGTCTGGTGGGGGATTTCGAGAATAAAATACGATCTAAGTAAATCGAAGTCTTGTGATATTATCTAAAAACTACCAATGACATAGGGCTTCTGATAAAGAGAAATCCCCAATGGAAGACCAGACACGAAGTCCCCAAGAGAAGTTCAGACGTTAGAAGAGACCTAGAAGAACTTAAGATGTCAGAAGAACAGTAGAAGAATAGAAGTAAGAAAGAAGTAAAGTAGAAGAGTATACAACAATAGTTCAATAAATATCATATAAGCTGGTTCAATGGACTAACCTCTAGCATAGACAGTAAAATAAGAAGAAATTGATCCCCATTTATTGAATAAAGGGTTCAGTTTCAAATATCTAGATAGTTAATGACTATAACAGATGACTGAAAAGGCTAAAAGGTACAACGTCTGAAATTTTGTGACTATAACAATTAAGGAAATGAGATAAGTCTGAACAAATTTGTGTATGATAAGACTAACTGACAACATCTCAAGAAGAATTAAGTGATACTAGCAGGACCTGTGGATATACCACAATATGATAATTTAATTATTACAATATTTGATATGTTTACTTAAGAGCTATTGCATATAGTTCAATATGTAACAATCTCTAGCATAGTTAAATGAGAACAAATTGATTCCCATTGATTGAATAAAGGGTTCAGTTTCAAATAGCCAGATAGTTAATGACTATAACAGATGCCTGAAAAGGCTTGAAAGTACAATGACTGAAATGTTATGACTAGGACTACTAAGGAAATAAGACGAATTTGAGCAAATTTGTGTATCATAAGTATTAATTTGTTATGAAGAATAGCCAGTTTTGTAGACATAAATCTCTATCACATTGTGCTAACAGTCAAACTTCAAAATGTCATATAAAAAATTATGGAAATTTTACTTCATTGTATTTTTATCGCTTATAGATAGTTTAATAAAAAAATCATATAAACTGGTTCAGTGGAAAATGCAAACCTCTTGCATGGAAAGTAAAATAAGGACAAATTGATCCCTATGGATTGAATAAACGGTTCAGTGCCAAATATCCATAGGGTTAATGACCATAAAAGACGGCTGAAAAGGCAATCTCATAGGTGATATTCTCTTCTCTGGACACCTACACATATACAAAAATAAAACCCCAGAAAACTACGGATCAGTTCCACAACATAACGAACAGAATTTATGGACTGACTAATATAAGATACCAGATATCCTTAATTTCCCTTTCCATCAAACACTCAAATTTGACTCTATATATACGAAGGATATTTACATTTTTAGTGATTGTTTTTTTATATAAAAAAAACCCTTTAAAATTGAACTAAGTTTTAATAAAGATCATATAAGCTGATTCAGAGGAAGAGGCTAACCAATTGTGTAGATAGTAGAATAAGAAGACATTGATCCCTATGGATTGAATAAAGGGTTCAGTTCCAAATAGCCAGAGAATTAAGTGATACTAGCAGGACCTGTGGATATACCACAATATGATAATCTAATTATAACCACATTTTCATATGTTTATTTAAGTACTATAACAACTAAGGAAATAAGACAAGCCTGAGCAAATGAAGTTAGGAAGTATAGCCAGTTTTGTAGACATAAATCTCTATCACAATGTGCTAAGAGGCAAACTTCAAAATGTCATATAAAAAAATGATAGAAATTTTACTTCATTGTATTTTTATTGCATACAGATTTGCGTTAGGTATTCATTCTTTTATAAGATACCAGATATCCTTAATTTCCCTTTCCATCAAACACTCAAATTTGACTCTATATATACGAATGACATTTATATTTTTAGTGATTGTTTGTTATATAAAAAAAACGTTTAAATATAAATATAACAACTAAGGAAATAAGACAAGCCTGAGCAAATGAAGTTAGGAAGTATAGCCAGTTTTGTAGACATAAATCTCTATCACAATGTGCTAAGAGGCAAACTTCAAAATGTCATATAAAAAAATGATAGAAATTTTACTTCATTGTATTTTTATTGCATACAGATTTCTGTTAGGTATTCATTCTTTTATAAGATACCAGATATCCTTAATTTCCCTTTCCACCCAACACTCAAATTTGACTCTATATATACGAATGACATTTACATTTTTAATGATTGTTTTGTTATATAAAAAAAACTTTAAATATAAATATAACAACTAATGAAATAAGACAAGCCTGAGCAAATGAAGTTATGAAGTATAGCCAGTTTTGTAGACATAAATCTCTATCACAATGTGCTAAGAGGCAAACTTCAAAATGTCATATAAAAAAAATGATAGAAATTTTACTTCATTGTATTTTTATTGCATACAGATTTCTGTTAGGTATTCTTTCTTTTATTCTATTGAAACCTAAAAAAAAAAAAAATATGGCTGAAACAGTGGCAGACATATTCAGTGAGTTTAATTAGTAGAATAAGAACAAATTGATTCCCATGGATTGAATAAGTAGTTCAGTTTCAAATA
>CM042169.1:61608841-61656341 GCA_023376005.1 Doryteuthis pealeii
TTATAATAATAATGAATATTATTATTATTCAAAATGCTAGAGAGAGAGAGAGAGAGAGAGAGAGAGAGAGAGAGAGAGAGAGAGAGAGAGTTATCATATGTTAATTATGAATTTCATAATACCAATGAATATTATTATTACTAAAAATGCTTTTACATTGGTGGAAGCAGTGATGATTATGGAAAAAGTTTTTGAGTTGATTATAATTTCAATAAAATTGTGTAAAAATTAAAAAAAATATATGTGTCATATTTAGAATTTCCTGTTCGGTTTCTGAAAGTTTTTAACAAAATATCGTGACTTGTCTTTTCTATTTTGAACTCAAAATATAAACCATCTTTCTTCACAATCTACGACAAATTCCTATCTCTTGTAGAATTTGATTTTAAACTTAGCAATATTGTGACTTTGTATGATCAAGAATTTGAAAGGAACAAAATAAGCTGATGGTAGGTGGGGTGCTCCACCTCAGATGCTAAAATAATCTTCTTGTGGGGTGTGGGATCTTTTCTGTCGTGTTGGAGAGGAATTCCTTTTTAGAACTGCCTTAGGCAAGTATCTTATCTATTCAAAACTATTTACTCTAAATGTTGTTGTTTTTTTTGTTTTTTATCTTGGATATTTTTTTTTTATTTGGCAATTAACAAAACTTAACAATCTACGACAAATTCCTATCTCTTGTAGAATTTGATTTTAAGATTAGCAATATTGTGACGTTGTATAATCAAGTATTTGTGTATGTATGTCTGAAAGTAATCAATCTATACATATATAAAGGGCAGTTGGTGTGTATGTATGTCCGAAAGTAATCTAACATATACAAAGGGCAGTTGGTGTGTATGTAAAAGTAATCTATACATATATAAAGGGCAGTTGGTATGTATGTATGTCCGAAAGTAATCTATACATATATAAAGAGCAGTTGGTGTGTGTGTATGTCGAAAGTAATCTATACATATATAAAGGGCAGTTGGTGTGTATGTATGTCCGAAAGTAATCTATACATATATAAAGGGCAGTTGGTGTGTATGTATGTCCGAAAGTAATCTATACATATATAAAGGGCAGTTGGTGTGTATGTATGTCTGAAAGTAATCTATACATATATAAAGGGCAGTTGGTGTGTATGTATGTCTGAAAGTAATCTATACATATATAAAGGGCAGTTGGTGTGTATGTATGTCTGAAAGTAATCTATACATATATAAAGGGCAGTTGGTGTGTATGTATGTCTGAAAGTAATCTATACATATATAAAGGGCAGTTGGTGTGTATGTATGTCTGAAAGTAATCTATACATATATAAAGGGCAGTTGGTGTGTATGTATGTCCGAATGTAATCTATACATATATAAAGGGCAGTTGGTGTGTATGTATGTCCGAAAGTAATCTATACATATATAAAGGGCAGTTGGTGTGTGTGTATGTCCGAATGTAATCTATATATATATAAAGGGCAGTTGGTGTGTATGTATGTCTGAAAGTAATCTATACATATATAAAGGGCAGTTGGTGTGTATGTATGTCCGAAAGTAATCTATACATATATAAAGGGCAGTTGTGTGTGTGTGTATATCCGAATGTAATCAAGAATTTCAAAGGAACAAAATATTAGCTCAGTCGGTAGAATGTTTGCCTAGGAATCACAGGGTTCCTGGTTTGATACCGGCCCTTGCTAACTCAGCGTATAAAGTGAGGAGCTGATGGTAGGTGGGGTGCTCCACCTCAGATGCTAAAATAATCTTCTTGTTCTAGCGCTTGTGAAAAGGAGATAGACTCCCTGTTTGATTGGCTCATACCGACATTAGGCCACCAGACGACTACTTTATGTTGAACACAACTGAGGAAATGAAAGCTTTTGGTTGTAACTGTTTCGTATTGTTGAGTAGAGACTGCATTCATTAGTATTCGTTACTAATTCAATAACAGAATAGACACAAATCAAATACCAATGAAAGATATTAGTTAGTGACTACTAATGCAAGAGTTCAAGTGTTTTAATCGAAATGGTGTCATCTCCTCATTAAATGGCAAACCTCTGAAATTCGTTGACAAGTTCACATACTTTGGTAGCAATATCTCATCGACTAATCGCAATGTAAATATATGCATAAGTAAAATGACAGGACAAAGTGCCCAACACAGACATGCTGGAATGAGCAAACATGAACAGCATGCAAGAGATGCCTGCGTTGGCTTGGTCATGTCAGGAGGGTGGACCAGGGCCGGATCCCCAAAGACCTACTGTATGGTGAATTGGTAGAGGGCATCCGACCGGTAGGGAGACCACGCTTGCACTTTAAATGCAAGAGGGACATGAAGACATGCCACATCAACACAAACACATGGGAGGCTTGTGCAAAAGACCATGCGACCTGGCGCTTCCTTGTCAAACAGGGGATGAGAAGGAGTGAAAAAGAGAGGAAATAAGGCGCCACAGAAAAGAGAGCCAGAAGGAAGGAGAGACAACAGCAACTCCAGCAAGCATCACTGTTTGTTTGCAGTCACTGCACCAGAGATTGCCATTCAAAATTTGGTCTGTTCAGCCACTCACACAGTTGCAGATAAAAAAAAAAAAGAAAGGTGGACACTACGCCATCGTCTTTAGTAGACAGACGGATGCCAACCACAGCAGGTAAAATGGTGTCATCTCTTCATTAAATAGCAGGCCCCTGAAATTAGTAGACAAGTTTACATATCTTGGTAGCCATATCTCATCAACTGATTAAAATGTAAACATATGCATAGGTAAAACATAGACTTCTATTGAGAGGTTAACAATCAAATGGAAATTGGTCATCTCTGATAAAATGAAACAGAATTTCTTCCGAGCAGTAGCTATGCCGGTACTACTCTATGGCTGCACCACTTGGGCTCTAACAAAACACCTGGAGAAAAGCTAGATGGGAACTATATAAGGAAGCTACATGCTGATATGAAAGGATAGTGAGAGAGAGTCAAAGGAACCCATGCTGTCAGCATGCCTTAATGATGATCATGATGAATAAGTACATAAAGTAAGTAAAGTTGTTGGGGTGGCCTAAAGTCAGTATCAGCCATACAGCGAGGGAGTCTATCCTCTTTTCACTGGTGCTAGAACAAGGAGATTGTTTTTAGTGTTTGAGGCAGAGCACCACACCTACCATCAGCTCCTTACTTTACTGTACAGATCCCTGCGCTACTCATACGCTGAGTTTGTGAGGATTGGTATTGAACCAGTGACCTTGAGGTTACCAGCCAAACACTCTACCGACTGAGCTAAACTGGCCCTATTATTTTTGTGGTTGACTTAATTCTTCTAAGAAGATAGACATTCAAAATAAAATTTAAGATATTCCCTACAGTAATTAAGTCGTCAGTGTGGCCTAAAGTCAGTATCAGCCATACAGCGAGGGAGTCTATCCTCTTTTCACTGGTGCTAGACCAAGGAGATTGTGTTTAGCATTTGAGGCAAAGCGCCATACCTATCATCAGCTCCTTACTTTACCGCACAGATCCCTGTGCTACTCATACACTGAGTTGGCAAGGGCTGATATCGAACCAGTGACCTTGAGGTTACCAGCCAAACACTCTACTGACTGAACTAAACTGGCCCTATTATTTTAGTGGTTGACTTAGTTCTTCTAAGAAGATAGACTTTCAAAATAAAATTTAAGATATTTCCTACAGTAATAAAAAAAAATAAATATGGAGACATTCTGCTTGAAAAAATATTCAAATGCTAATAAATTTTACCATTCAAAAAAAAGAAAAAAAAAAAGAAAAAGAGATTTACCAGACACTGGATACCATTTAGAGGACTTTCCAAGAGCAATGTCTGACATGAATGGATGGTTAGAGAGAGTCAAATGAACCTATGCTGTCAGCATGCCTTAATGATGATCATGATAAATAATGGAAATGTATTCCCTACAGTAATAAGAAATAAATAAATATGGAGACATTCTGCTAGAAAAAATATTCTAATACTAATAAATTTTACCATTCCAAAAAAAAGAAAAAAATATTCACTGTTTTCTTTCTGTTACATGAATTTACTTTTTTTTATTTTTCTAAAGCCTAACTGATCTTTGATAAAAATCAAAACTACAGTTATCTACTTATTAAAATCAATCACTTCTCTGTTAATAATCGTGAGATTTACAGGCGATTAGTTGGACTAAATGGTTACATTTTTATGATTTTTGCTACATTATGGATCTGATTGAACCTATGAGCTATTTCCATTATTTGTATCTTAAACTGATTAAAAGTATTAAAAAAAATTGTTTAGTTTTATTTCCATTTCTTTTTGGTATTTCCTGCCATAAAATAAATTCATTGAGCCGTGCAATTCACAGAAAAGACAGTTCTGTTTTGCAATGGAGGCTAATACCTCCTCCTCCTCCTCCTGTTTCCTCCTCCTCCTCAAACTTTCTTCTTCTTCTTCTTCTTCTTCTTCTTCTTCTTCTTATTATTATTATTATTATTATTATTATTATTATTACTAGCAAATATATGCACCCTCCGGGTGCAAGTATTTAAGTTTTGATATAATAAAATATCATATTAAATTAGAAAGGCTAATGAAACTGACTAAGAATGAAGATAAAAACATCTGCAACAGAGGGGGTATAATCGAAAGATAGAACAACTTTGAAACTAACTATTCCATCATTTTCCATTACTCCCCTCTTTCATTGGTAAATTTTCCTAATTTAACTATTTAGTTAAAATAGGAAGTAAAGGATAATATTACAGTTATTTCTTCTTATAAATAAATTTCTTTTAAGATTTATCCACAAGATTTTTGTTTATATTTCTTAAGATAAAACCAAACAATTAGAAATCAATAATACCAAGCACATATTTATTAAAATAAAATTTTAAATATCAATATGCAAATTAGCCTTCTCGTTCAAACTGTAAACCGCTATTTTGTTGTATATATAAATACAATTGCATGTTATTAGTACGTAGATATGGTCAACAGTATTAATAATGTAAAACAATTTTTATTAATAACTGAAGGTTTAAAAGAATGAAATCATGGAGAATTTGACGTAAATAATTAAGGGAATTGTGACTTGAGTAGTAATATAGTTTCGGTTACAGACAGAAAAACACACAATCTCCATTATAATAAGATTATTATTATTTGCTCCTTTTGAGTTTTCATATCAGCTTTAGCTGATAGTCTTTCACTGAAGTCTGAGTGACAGCAAGTCTCCTCAGGTCTCCAGGACTCTTCTGAGTATTCTGGCAGATTGCAGCAGTGCAGTGTTCTGATTTCCAAACTTTCCAAACCCTTTTCTAATCCTTTTGGGACCGTTCCAAGGGCACCAACCACAATTGGTATCACTTTCCCTTTCATTATTATTATTATTATTATTATTATTATTATTATTAGTTTTTCACAACTGCTGTAGCTGGTGGTTCACTGGATGCTGAGTGACAGCAAGTCTCCTCAGGTCTCCAGGACTCTTCTGAGTATTCTGGCAGATTGCAGCAGTGCAGTGTTCTGAATGGTTTCAATCCTTCCTCTGATTTCCAAACTTTCCAAACCCTTTTCTAATCCTTTTGGGACCGTTCCAAGGGCACCAACCACAATTGGTATCACTTTCACTTTCATTATTATTATTATTATTATTATTATTATTAGTTTTTCACAACTGCTGTAGCTGGTGGTTCACTGGATGCTGAGTGACAGCAAGTCTCCTCGGGTCTTCAGGACTCTTCTGAGTATTCTAGCTGATCCCAACAGTGCTGTAGTTCGGATGGTCTCGGTTCTTCTGATTTCCAGTTCACCCAATATTATTATTATTATTATTATTATTTTATTTTTTACCCTCTTCTTCTTCTTCTCTTCTTCTTCTTCTTCTTCTTCTTCTTCTTCTCTTCTTCTTCCTTGTGTCTTCTTCTTCTTCTTCTTCCCCATTGTTTTGTTATTTTCTAGAGTGCTAGAACTCATTCACCTGTAAAAAATGTTGGTCAAAGATGGAAGCAGCTTAGGTTTTTTGTTTCCTGATATTAAACCGGTTATAATATGTTGAAGGTTGACCTGCTGGATTGAACAAAAGATGGTTCAGTTCAGGTAGATTGGATTTTGAAACAGGGTGGACGGCTTTAATTCTCTTGACACTGGACCATGATAATGAAGTTTGAATTAGAAAAAGGAATGTCATGCTGCGTTGAACCTGGACAGAGAGGCTCAAAAGTCACTTACAAAAGGAAATTAAACCTTGGCTTTTCATTTAGCAAGCGATTGCTTTTAGTAAGAGCTATTACTTCTTTCTTTTTTTTTCTCTCCCTTATTTTCTGTCTTCCTGGTTTCCTTTCATCTTCTTAAGAGGTGTATTCAAGCGAAAGCCATTTGAGATCTGATCCTCTAATCTTATGGGTGGGGTGAAATTACTTCAATATAGCCAGCCTTCTGGGGTGAGGTGGGTGGCGCTAAATTGCTATGGCAGAGGAGGACACACATGTTACAAATTAATCACTTGAAGAAGATGTAGCTTTAAGAAGTAATATCCCAGCAGGGAAGTAGAGTTCAGCACGGTAAATAGAAATCATTTCCTCCTGACAGCCTCCTCACCCTCATCTTCCCGGGGTGGAGGTATGAAAAAAAAAAAAAAAAAAAAAAAAAAAAGGTAGGGAAAAGGAAATTTTTACTGAGGATTGTTATCACAAACAGTGGACATTAATTTCAGTTAATTCCTCACAGGTAAAATTGGTGGCTGTTCACTCATGCAGAACGGAAGGGGAGAATGCTAAACTTGGGGACAAAAGAAGAAATAAGCTAGGAAGGTTAAAAGTGTGTCATCTATAGAGGAGGGAAGTGTAGACCAAATACTAAAAGTGTTGCTCAAACACAGGTGTTAGTCTATGACTAACAAATCCCCTTCCTTATTCTCTTTTGTTCAATCCAGTTGACCTGCTGAAGGAATTCCTGATTATATATGCACTGTGACCCTTTCCTGCACTTCCACTAACTTAATTGCTAGGTCAAACCTTTACTCACCAAAATTCAGTCAGTCAACCAGAATTCCTAAAGAATTAACAATTATTAATATTTTTGCTATTTTCGCTATGTCATTCGCTTGAAATAACCAGAAAACAATTATTTAAAAGTTTATTTTGTTCAAAATAATGAATCTGGTTATATTTAACATTTAGTTTTTAACTATCATTCAACCAATAAAGAAGTTAATTTTTAAAACCTGATATATATATATATATATATAATATCTCGTGCTGGGTATATGTGTGTGAAGAAAGGAAGTGAATCCGATGGTATGTAGTATATTAAGAAAAATGAAAAAAACACAGGTTTAAATGGGTTAAGTGGTGAGTTTATTGGCCGACGCTGCAGTGTTTCGATCTATCAATTAATGCCCTGAAGATGATCTAATTAATTGATCAAAACACTGCAGCGTAGGCCAATAAACTCACCACTTAACCCATTTAAACCTGTGTTTATTCATTTTTCTTAATATTCTACATATATATATATAATATATATATATATATATATATAGGTAATTATGAACTTTTGTTTAGTAAATCAGGGTGTCCCAGAAAAAAACAGAACCCACAAATTTTGTAATAAAACTGTTAATTTTCCCATTAAACAAATAAATTAGGATTTCGGGTTAGGGTTAGGGTTAGGGTTTAGGGTTTCGGGTTAGTTTAATAGGAAAATGAATAGATAATTTGGGTTCTGTTTTTTCTGGGTCACCCTGTACAGGCTGATTCAGAAAAAACAGAACCCAAATTATTTATATATATATATATATATATATATATATATATATATATATAGTTGTAGAAAAGTTTTTTCTCTCTACCATGGTTTTACTGTTCTTCTGAGGAAGGTGTACCTCGAACACCATTTTAAAAAATATATTTATTCAATTTTGGTTGGATGGAGAATGGTAAAAACCAATAAAGAAGTTGATTATTAACACCTGGAAATATATATATATATATATATATATATATATATATATATATATATATATATATATATATATATATATATGTATATGTATATGTATATGTATATATATATATATGTATGTATGTATGTATGTGTATATATATATATATATATATATATAGCAAAGACTTGAGTTTGTATTTGCACCACTAACTTAAATGATATACATGCTCCATCAAAGATATTGACCATTATTTAATTATAACATGGCAAACTATATACATTATTAAATTTTCCTAAGGTTATTATCAATCAAATTATGCTTATATATTTCTCTGATAAATAAGTAGCTATATTTTAATTCAAAATAAACAACTTTAAATGAACCAATAGCTTTTAGTAGCACAGTTAGTGAAGTAGTTTGCTTCTTGAAGCAACAGAGGATATGAGTTTGAGTCTTGCCAAGAGTATATACTTTATTATTACTAGCAAATATATGCACCCTCCGGGTGCAAGTATTTAAGTTTTGATATAATAAAATATCATATTAAATTAGAAAGGCTAATGAAACTGACTAAGAATGCAGATAAAAACATCTGCAACAGAGGGGGTATAATCGAAAAATAGAACAACTTTGAAACTAACTATTCCATCATTTTCCATTACTCCCCTCTTTCATTGGTAAATTTTCCTAATTTAACTATTTAGTTAAAATAGGAAGTAAAGGATAATATTACAGTTATTTCTTCTTGTAAATAAACTTCTTTTAAGATTTATCCACGAGATTTTTGTTTATATTTCTTAAGATAAAACCAAACAATTAGAAATCAATAATACCAAGCACATATTTATTAAAATAAAATTTTAAATATCAATATGCAAATTAGCCTTCCTGTTCAAACTGTAAACCGCTATTTTGTTGTATATATAAATACAATTGCATGTTATTAGTACGTAGATATGGTCAACAGTATTAATAATGTAAAACAATTTTTATTAATAACTTAAGGTTTAAAAGAATGAAATCATGGAGAATTTGACGTAAATAATTAAGGGAATTGTGACTTGAGTAGTAATATAGTTTCAGTTACAGACAGAAAAAACACACAATCTCCATTATAATAAGATTTCCAATCTGTACCATTTCTTTCTACCATAAAATGACAACTGAAACGAATTTCAATAGAAAATAAGTAAAAATTAAAAAGATAAAAGAAAATACAAGTGAAAATCAGTGAAAATAGTAAAATCAATTCAATATTTTAATAGCGAAATCCTTCCCTGATTTTTATTATGGCAGCGAGATCTGAATATGAAAGCTTTACATAAAAAATCATCTTGAATGATCGTATTGAAATCGTATTGAATATGAACATAAACAGTGGCAGTTGAAGAGGCTCATCCATTGTATATCAGATGATTGAAATGAAGAAAGAAAAAAATGCCTTTTCCTCAATATGGTATGACCTTTCGTCTCTGTGTTCAATAATCTTGATCCCCACCCCTCCATTCCTCGGCATCTCCTCCCTTCCGATCATCTATAAACAGATTTAATATTCTGTGGGTTAAACTTTTCCCAGGTGAACAATCAATTGAAAGTCTCATTTTATATAAAATGATCTAAACTCTATTTTTTGCCATTAACTCTACAAATAGATTCTCTGTCTATTTTCATGTCAAAGACTTCATTATTATCAGCCGTTGATTACGTAACAATCACCATATATGGTACAGACAAAGCGCGTGGTGTAATGGTTAAAGTCATGGGAAATGGACTTGTCGCCCCAAGTTCAAATCCTGGACGTGGTAATTGCATTTCACTTAGCGCTAATACCCTTGGGAAAGGTATGAATCCTATTCTCCCTCCAGCTATGGGTAAATAGCAGGGCAGACTGGGTTCTTTAACCATGGCTAGGTAATCAGTCTAGGAGAAGGAAAACTCTGAATTCAAACCTGTTGAACTCCGCTTAAGAAATTGACCTTGTGTCGTATCCTGCTCGTGCGGAGGAGTTAGTAAATTTATATACTTGAGGTATATAAATTTTTAAAATTCTCTTTTTAATATATATATTTAACAACCCCACCGCACGAGCAGGATGCAACACAAGGTCAATTTCTTAAGATGAGTTTATCAGGTTTGAATTCAGAGTTTTCCTTCTCCTAGACTGGATGCCTAACCATGGTTAAAGAGCCCAGTCTGCCCTACTATTTTACCCATAGCTGGAGGGAGAGTAGGATTGATACCTTTCCCAAGGGTATTAGCGCTAAGGGAAATGCAATTACCACGTCCAGGATTTGAACTCGGGGCGACGAGTCCATTTCCCAAGACTTTAACCATTACACCACGCGCTTCCATATATGGTACAGACAAAGAGATCTCGAAGTTCTCTAGCAAAAAAATAAATAAATATATAGATAAATGAAAAAAAAGCCCCTCCCCCCTCAGATCACTCAGAATTATAATCTATAATATATTTATTGGCAATGAACAAGAGGTGATTGAAGAATTTTTTGAGTTATTTTTTTTTGTCTTTTACTCATCCTGAAGACCCTGGCATCGTTGAGTGGAAGTGACAAATATCTGATTGGAAGCTGGGGAGGAGATGAGTTCACAACAGAAAGGTTCAACATGGATGGAAGTCTCGGAATAGCAAGTAAAAAAATGTAAAAAAGAAAAAAAGAAATAAAAGAATGAAGAGAGGTAAAGGTACAGATAAAACAATTAATGACTAAGTAAATATATATACACATTCACTATCACCATACCTTGCTTTTTGAGCAAAAATAATGAAGATTTGATTTATATTTGTGAAGATAATTAAGAAATAAAATTTGAATATATATACACATTCACTATCACCAGACCTTGTTTTTTGAGCAAAAATAATGAAGATTTGATTTATATTTGTGAAGATAATTAAGAAATAAAATTTGAATATATAAACACATTCACTATCAGTAGACCTTGTTTTTTGAGCAAAAATAATGAAGATTTGATTTATATTTGAGAAGATAATTAAGAAATATAATATAAATATATATACACATTCACTATCACCAGACCTTGCTTTTTGTGCAAAAATAATGAAGATTTGATTTATATATGGAATTGTTTTTTTTTTGCATTTAATATTTTAAATAAGAGACATTAGATTTTTTTTTTTTACAGATTGTCCATGCCCTTTTTTTCTGACACACCACTAGGCCGAATCAATGCAAGGTCTTTTTTACATAGGGATTTTAATGGGGCATCCTGTGAGGATCCAACTCTTGATTCCGTAACTATGGATCTGAATGACTAAATTTTGCCCGACCCCTCTCTCTACCCAGGAGATGCTGGATAGCCGCTCTAGTATTATAGAAAAGGCTATAAAATGCAACCAAATGTGTAGAGGGTGTCTTCATTCCATTTGCAATGCTCTCACAGTTTCTTACATTCTAAATCAATAAAACCTTTTTGTCTACCTGTCAGGAGTTTTGTTTCTATAATACTTTTCCATAATAGATATAACAGTATCAAGTCATTTTAGTTATAGCTCAGCGACAAACGTTGGGCTAGAGGTCATAGAGTTAAACCATCTATAACTGTGGAGGCTGAGTTTCAATATCTTAAATATTTTCAAATACATTTTTGAAACTATTTCTTTTGTTGATACAAATATAATGAGAGTTTTAGTAATATATAAATCATATTTACTGTATCTTTTTGTATTTATTTGTTATTTGTTCATTAATAACTACCAATATTGTATACTCAAGCATTTAACAAAAGGAAAATAAAATAATAGGGTAATTTATGAGGAAGTGCGACCCGGTCCCCTGCCTCCGAAATTGCTGCCTGGTGAATTTTAAAATAAAGACCCCAAGCTAGGGCACCACATTGGTGTTACTTGAAAGAAACCAACCAACGTAGGGCGTTAAATGTATTTTAGGCAGGGGGTCTCTTTTTGTCTTAATTCTTGTTTATTTATAGAAATTTGTCGTAATTCATGTTTATTTATCGTAATTTGTCGTAATTCTGGTTTATTTACCGTAATTTGTCATAATTCTTGTTTATGTATCGTAATTCTTGTTTATTTATTGTAATAAAAGAAAATCTTAGTATTTAATAGATAGATAGATAGATAGATAGATATGAAGATGGATAGTTTTGAATAGATTGAGATAGATAGATAGATAAACAATAGGTAACACCTATTTTACCCCATGAAATTTACCTCCCCCCTATATTTAACACAATGAAACTTGCAGAAGTTTGGGGTCGTTATTTTAAAATTCACTGGGCAGCAATTTCGGAGGCAGGGCACCGGGACGCAGTTCCTCATAAATTACCAATAATAGATTTGAAAAAAAATTACAGGTTCCATAAATTCTTCAACTGGATGGAACAGATATCTGATTCTCATGAGGCAATGACACTTTTACCAAAGTCAAATAAATTTCCTGCTTGATATACTTACAGTTAGATATAAGTAAATAATGAATATTGATCATTTCAAGCTAGCAAGCAAAATATGCTGATATTGGCTCCGTGGCAGAATAACAAATAGTAGATAAAATTTCTATCCATAGTCAGACACACATAACACATAAGACAGCACAATGGCCAGGAAGAAATATCTTGGGATTAACAAAAACACCTATCATACAAAGTAAGAGACATGAGAATACAATGAGAAATCAATGCATTACAGTAGACTTTAATAACAGCTAATAAAAGTGCTTATGCTTACAAGTCTTCACACAAAAGATTTTTTCGATTATTATTGGCTGTATCATCCAGAGAAAGAAGCTCTTTCACTTTTCTGTACAGAGAAAGAGAGATTTAAGTGAATAACTGTCCAATGATTCTAAACAACAGAAGAAGAAAACAAAATGTTTCTTAAAGAGGAACCATTCCTGAAGTGACAGAAGTCTTGAGAACTTTGCCACGTTAATAAAATGCTCAAATGATTAAGGGAAGTTTAAATAGATAAAAAGATAAATAAAAAATATAAATGTCTATTTTATGAGAGAATTGACATGAATAAAACTTGAAATTGGGAATTAGGGACATTTTGTAGTTGGAAATTTGGAGTATTTCTTAGATAAAGTAATTTTATCCAATTGATAGATACAATGAATTGAAATAGATTACTAAGTTGGCCTAAGCCTATATTCTAGTAATGACCACACCAAGAGGAGATTTAAGAGGTTTGAATTCAGAGTTTTCCTTCTCCTAGACTGGTTGCCTAACCAAGGTTAAAGAGCCCAGTATTCCTATTCTTATACTGAATAAAACTTGAAATTGGGAATTAAGGACATTTTGTAGTTGGAAATTTGGAGTATTTCTTAAATAAAGTAATTATATCCAATTGATAGATATAATGAATTGAAATAGATTACTAAGTAGGACTGAGCCTATTCTAGTAGTGACCAAGGGCTCTTTAGCCCAGTGAAATAGATTACTAAGTAGGCCTAAGCCTACATTCTAGTAATGACCACACCAAGCGGAGATTTAAGAGGTTTGAATTCAGAGTTTTCCTTCTCCTAGACTGGTTGCCTAACCAAGGTCAAAGAGCCCAGTATTCCTCTTCTTTGACTGGTTGCCTAAGGTTAAAAAGCCCAGTCTACCCTACCATTTACCCATAGCTATGTGAAATTAACATGGCTACAATTTGGAAGAATTTTTACTTTATCTTATCAGAGAGATCAGGTTTCCAGATGATCGATCGTTGTCTATATCAGTCCATGCCTTTCTTAAGTGTATATTGACATTGCTTTCCACAGATGAGATATTACTACTTAGGTACTGGTCTATTGTAGTCGTAATTTTATCCAATTGATAGATGTGTATATATATATATATATATATATATATATATATATATATATATATATATATAATTCTATTTATGTATAGATTGTCGTCTATATCAGTCCATGCCTTTCCTGTTTGTTTATTGACATCGCTTTCCACAGATGAGATATTACTACTTAGGTATTGGTATATTGTAGTCGTAATTTTATCCAATTGATAGATGTGTATGTATATATATATATTATATATATATATATATATATATATATATATATATATAATATATATATATATATATATATATGATATATACATATATAATTACATACAAAAATATAAATTACATACACAGACATAGACACACGGAGACACAGGCACACACACACACACACACACACACAAGCACACACACACACACACACACACACACACACACACACATATATATATATATACACACACGTACATGCAGCAACACCACACTCACATGCACGCACACACACACACACATACACACACACACACACATATATATATATATATATATATATATATATATATACAGTATTACCAGATAAAAATTAATAAATAATCATAAGAATTAAGGAAGTACAACTGACTCAGCAACTAATGCAAAATCTTGTCAAATATGTTTTTTTTTTTAATTATGAAAGAATCAAGCAATCAACTCTTCTATCAAAGAGTTTTAAAACTAGATAATTTCTCATTAATTAATTAGAATATGAAAGAATAAAAAGCTAGAAAAAAATATAACACTGATTCATATGTAATTAAATCATCTGCAAGAAGTTAACATCAAAGGAATAAGATGATTTGTAGACATTTTTATACATGACTTATTTATAATTTCTTGATTACAGGAATATTATCATCAGGGCTTCAACTAGAAGTTCTCATGTTTCATGTTAAGCACTTAAGATGAACTTAAAGATTTGTACAAAAAATAGTTTAGTATTGTAATTAAAAAAAATGACCCTAAATGATTTAATATTATCTCCATATCTTCCAAATTCAGTACCGGTCCTCGCCAACACAGCATAGATTTGTACAAAAAAAAAAAATAGTTTAGTATTGTAATTTAAAAAAATGACCCTAAATGAATTAATATTATCTCCATATCTTCCAAATTCAGTACCGGTCCTCGCCAACACAGCATAGATTTGTACAAAAAAAAAAAAAATAGTTTAGTATTGTAATTAAAAAAAATGACCCTAAATAATTTGATATTATCTCCATATCTTCCAAATTCAGTACCGGTCCTCGCCAACACAGCATATGAGTAGCACAGGGATCTGTGTGGTAAAGTAAGGAGCTGATGATAGGTATGGCGCTTCGCCTCAAATGCTAAAAACAATCTCCTTGGTCTAGCGCTATTGAAAAGGGGATAGACTCCCTTGCTGACTGGCTGATATCGACTTTAGGCCGCCCCGTCAACTTTACTTTTTTACTTACACCTACTGATGATTATTTGGGCATCTGAGGTGGAGACAACAAAAAAAAAACAACAAAGATGAAGATACTAGTGTGGATAATCCTTAAATCGTCGGGGGGGCCTAATGTTGGTATCAGCCAGACAGCAAGGGAGTCTGTCCCCTTTTCACTAGTACTACACCAAGTAGATTGTTTGGACATCTGAGGTGGAGCGCCACACCTACCATCAGCTCCTCACTTTACCACACATATCCATGTGCTACTCATACGCTGAATTGGAGAGAGACAGAATCAAACTAGGAACCTCGAGGTTCCCAGCCAGACACTCTACCGACTGAACTAAGCCAATCCTTAGAATAACATTAATTGTTAAAGAAATCACTCACTTCAGTTTCTTATTTGAAAATTCTTTGAATTTAATGCCAAGCGTAAGAACGTGTGAGAGATAAGCGAGAAAACAGTTGCAATGAGTCCAAATGACAAAATGCAGACGAGTGCAATAAATGTCGAAGAGACAATGAATTGAAAAGAGCCAACTTGTCAGCAAGTACATAAAACGTCTCATGATACTTGAAGCTTCTTTGTTTTATACTAAACAAGCCGAATATATGAACAATCTATTTTATTGATCGGTTTCAACCAAAGCTGCTTTTGTACTCGAGGCAAAACTAAACATTAACCAGTGAAATCTTCAGAAAAGAAAACTTTTCTTTTTTTTTTCTCAACTCACTTAGAAATTTTATAGATTCATAATAAAGAGAAAAGCTAAAATATTTCAGCTTGATTATTTCTTTCAAGGAAACTTTCTCAACACAAATATTTTTATTATACCAAATATTAATAAATATATATAATTATATCATATAGGAACATGAAAAATGATTGCATACACTCAATATAACTCTAAGAAACATATATATATATATATATATATATATATATATATATGTATATATATGTGTGTGTATGTATATGTGTGTGTGTGTGAAATAGATAATATTCTATATTCTTTTACGGAAAAAAAACACTTTTTATCATATAAGTGCTAGAAGGTGGTGGTTGAGGATCTTATTGTCCTGGGTATGTGGTTAAACTATATCTAATGGTTTACTTCATCACCATTACTCCCTGGTCCTCTTTGAGTGGTAGCACCAGTTAAGGTCCCGTCTGAATTGTCTAAATAATGGAAATAATCAGAACCTCTCTTCACACAAATTTAAACAGATACAGTAGTTGTATTACTAGTACTAGCAAATATATGCACCCTCTGGGTGCAAGTATTTAAGTTTTAATGTAATAAAATATTATGTTAACTTAGAAAGGGTAATGGAACTAAATAAGATGCCGATAAAAAGATTTGAAACAGAGCGGGAACAACTAAAACTTGCTTTTTCTTCCCTTCCGTCTTTCATTGCTAAATTTTCATAATTTAACTATTTAGTTAAATTAGGAAGTAAAGAATAGAATTACTGTTAATATTGTTAATGGATTTATTGGATAAATTTTTGCTCATATTCATTAAGATAAAACCAAACAATTAGAAATCAATAATATTGAGCACATATTTATTAAAATCAAATTTTTAATATCAATATGCAAATTAGCCTTCCACTTCACACTGCAAACCACTATATTTTGTATATATAAATATAATTGCATGTTAATAATATGTAGATATGGTCATGGTCAACAGTATTAATAATGTAAAACAATTTTATCAATAATTGAGGTTTGAATAAAAATAAAATCATGGAGAATGTGATGTAAATAACTTAGGGAATTGTGACTCGATTAGTAATATAGTTTCGGTTACAGACAGAAAAACACACAATCTCCATTATAATAAGATTTGCATAGATGCAGTTGAATAACTAGTATTTGTATAAATGTGGTTGTATTACTAACATTTGTATAACTCTAATAAACCTATACATATATATATATGTGTGAAATAGACAATATTCTATATTCTTTTACGGAAAAAACACTTTTTATCATATAAGTGCTAGAAGGTGGTGGTTGAGGGTCTTATTATCCTGGGTATGTGGTTAAACTATATCTAATGGTTTACTTCCAGTTTTGGGGAGTATGGAGTACCCTTTCATTGCCATTACTCCCAGGTTCACTCTGAGTGGTAGTACCAGTTAAGGTCCCGTCTGAATTGTCTAAATAATGTAAATAATCAAGATAAACCTAATGTGTCAGATAAACCTACTTAGAGTTTCGCTAAGTGCTCTTCAGGGCTAAGATCCGAATAAAGAGATTTAGAGCAAACTCATATTTATACAACACCTTCCACCTTGACTCAAATAATTTAGCATAGACTAAACCAACCAAGAAAAAACAAGAAAAAAGACAGAACACCGTTTAATGTAAATAATCAAAACCTCTCTTCACAGAAATTTAAACAGATACACTAGTTGTATTACTAGTATTTGTATAGATGTGGTTGAATAACTAGTATTTGTATAAATGTGGTTGTATTACTAACATTTGTATAGCTGTATTGGTATTATAAATATTTATATAGATGTGTTGTATTACTAGAATTTGTATAGATAGTGTTGGCTTGCAAGTATTTGTATAGATGTGGTTGTATTATGAACATTTGTATAGCTGAGATGGTATTGTAGCATTAGTTTTTCGTATTTGCCTGGGAGAGTTGTCTGCCCGGTTTAGTTTGCTGGTGCCCGCTAGGGGAATTAGTATTTAAGCGGCTGGTTCAAAAGGCTTCTCCCTCTTTTCCTGTTCCAGTAACCACGAGACACATGGTTTAGTTAAGGTCTCCCCCGTCTCGTTGGGGGTTTTGGCCCCACTTACATTACTGTAAGTTCTTCACAGCATGGACTATCCCAAGTCTCATGTCTGTACTTTTTGTATATCTTGTACCATTCATGAATGTGTATCTATCTGTCTATATGTATCTTTTTACCTATGTACTTTGTATCTATCTTTTTACCTATGTACTTTGTATCTCGTCATATCCATGTGCTGTACTATATTAAATGTTTTGCCTGTTAACCTTCGTCGGAGTTTTGTATTCAAAATATATATAACTTTGAACCATTCTTACAGTATTATAGTTATTTATACAGATGTGGTTGTATTAATAACATTAGTATAGCTGTATTGGTATTTGATATATCTGGGTTAAGGGATATATTATGAAGTTGGTAGTAAGGTATATTATCGCAGTAGTAGCTGGTGTGTTGAATGGCAGTATGTATTCCAAGCAGTTGTGGTGGTATTCTGACTGGTAGGCGAGTAAGCTTAGGTGCTTGTACCACCACAGTGTCAAATATTTATAGAGGACACTATCCAATCAGATTATATTGAGGGGGTACCAAGGTATTTACATATTCATTACATCAGTATTATAAGTATTTATATAGATGTAGGAAATGAGTGGTGTAATGGTTAAAGTCATGGGAAATGGACTCGTCGCCCCGAGTTCAAATCCTGGATGTGGTGATTGCATTTCACTTAGCGCTAATACCCTTAGGAAAGGTATGAATCCTACTCTCCCTCCAGCTATGGGTAAATAGTAGGGTAGACTGGGCTCTTTAAACTTGGTTAGGTAACCGGTCTAGGAGAAGGAAAACTCTGAATTCAAACCTGTTAAACTCTGCTTAAGAAATTGACCTTGTGTCGCATCCTGCTCGTGCGGAGGGGTTGGTAAATATATATAAGTATTTATATAGGTAAGTAAAGTCGACGGGGTGGCCTAAAGTCGGTTTCAGCCAGTCAGTGAGGGAGTCTATCCCCTTTTCAATTGCGCTAGACCAAGGAGATTGTTTTAGCATCTGAGGTGGAGCGCCACACCTACCATCAGCTCCTTACTTTACCGCACAGATCCCTGTGCTACTCATACGCTGAGTTGGCGGGGACCGGTATCGAACTAGGAACCTTGTGGTTTCTAGCCGAACGCTCTACTGACTGAGCTAAAAGGCCGCCCCGTTGACTTTTTTTTTTATTTATATAGGTGTGGTTGAATTATTAGTATTTGATATTACCAAATCTGATCAGATCAAGGTTTGTACTTTTAAATAACTATAACCAAATGTTTCAGATCTTTCCACCTAACTTAAATCATATCACAAATATAAAGTTCATTGTTATAAAAATCTAAAAATTGAATAAAATTGCTTTATAATAAAATGAACTAGGAACCTTGTTGTTTCTAGCCGAACACTCTACCGACTGAGCTAAAAGGCCACCCCGTTGACTTTTTAAAAAATTTATATAGGTGTGGTTGAATTATTAGTATTTGATATTACCAAATCTGATCAGATCAAGGTTTGTACTTTTAAATAACTATAACCAAATGTTTCAGATCTTTCCACCTAACTTAAATCATATCACAAATATAAAGTTCATTGTTATAAAAATCTAAAAATTGAATAAAATTGCTTTATAATAAAATGAACTAGGAACCTTGTTGTTTCTAGCCGAACACTCTACTGACTGAGCTAAAAGGCCGCCCCGTTGACTTTTTTAAAAATTTATATAGGTGTGGTTGAATTATTAGTATTTGATATTACCAAATCTGATCAGATCAAGGTTTGTACTTTTAAATAACTATAACCAAATGTTTCAGATCTTTCCACCTAACTTAAATCATATCACAAATATAAAGTTCATTGTTATAAAAATCTAAAAATTGAATAAAATTGCTTTATAATAAAATGAACTAGGAACCTTGTTGTTTCTAGCCGAACACTCTACCGACTGAGCTAAAAGGCCGCCCCGTTGACTTTTTTTTTTATTTATATAGGTGTGGTTGAATTATTAGTATTTGATATTACCAAATCTGATCAGATCAAGGTTTGTACTTTTAAATAACTATAACCAAATGTTTCAGATCTTTCCACCTAACTTAAATCATATCACAAATATAAAGTTCATTGTTATAAAAATCTAAAAATTGAATAAAATTGCTTTATAATAAAATGAACTAGGAACCTTGTTGTTTCTAGCCGAACACTCTACTGACTGAGCTAAAAGGCCGCCCCGTTGACTTTTTTTAAAATTTATATAGGTGTGGTTGAATTATTAGTATTTGATATTACCAAATCTGATCAGATCAAGGTTTGTACTTTTAAATAACTATAACCAAATGTTTCAGATCTTTCCACCTAACTTAAATCATATCACAAATATAAGTTCATTGTTATAAAAATCTAAAAATTGAATAAAATTGCTTTATAATAAAATGAACTAGGAACCTTGTTGTTTCTAGCCGAACACTCTACCGACTGAGCTAAAAAGCCGCCCCGTTGACTTTTTTTTTTATTTATATAGGTGTGGTTGAATTATTAGTATTTGATATTACCAAATCTGATCAGATCAAGGTTTGTACTTTTAAATAACTATAACCAAATGTTTCAGATCTTTCCACCTAACTTAAATCATATCACAAATATAAAGTTCATTGTTATAAAATCTAAAAATTGAATAAAATTGCTTTATAATAAAATGAACTAGGAACCTTGTTGTTTCTAGCCGAACACTCTACCGACTGAGCTAAAAGGCCACCCCGTTGACTTTTTTTTTTATTTATATAGGTGTGGTTGAATTATTAGTATTTGATATTACCAAATCTGATCAGATCAAGGTTTGTACTTTTAAATAACTATAACCAAATGTTTCAGATCTTTCCACCTAACTTAAATCATATCACAAATATAAAGTTCATTGTTATAAAAATCTAAAAATTGAATAAAATTGCTTTATAATAAAATGAACTAGGAACCTTGTTGTTTCTAGCCGAACACTCTACCGACTGAGCTAAAAGGCCACCCCGTTGACTTTTTTTTTTATTTATATAGGTGTGGTTGAATTATTAGTATTTGATATTACCAAATCTGATCAGATCGAGGTTTGTACTTTTAAATAACTATAACCAAATGTTTCAGATCTTTCCACCTAACTTAAATCATTTCACAAATATAAAGTTCATTGTTATAAAAATCTAAAAATTGAATAAAATTGCTTTATAATAAAATGAACTAGGAACCTTGTTATTTCTAGCCGAACACTCTACCGACTGAGCTAAAAGGCCGCCCCGTTGACTTTTTTTTTATTTATATAGGTGTGGTTGAATTATTAGTATTTGATATTACCAAATCTGATCAGATCAAGGTTTGTACTTTTAAATAACTATAACCAAATGTTTCAGATCTTTCCACCTAACTTAAATCATATCACAAATATAAAGTTCATTGTTATAAAAATCTAAAAATTGAATAAAATTGCTTTATAATAAAATGAACTAGGAACCTTGTTGTTTCTAGCCGAACACTCTACCGACTGAGCTAAAAAGCCGCCCCGTTGACTTTTTTAAAATTTATATAGGTGTGGTTGAATTATTAGTATTTGATATTACCAAATCTGATCAGATCAAGGTTTGTACTTTTAAATAACTATAACCAAATGTTTCAGATCTTTCCACCTAACTTAAATCATATCACAAATATAAAGTTCATTGTTATAAAAATCTAAAAATTGAATAAAATTGCTTGATAATAAAATGATGATGTCAAGTCATGTAAAATAAGAGAATAAGACAAAAATATGTCAGATTAAAACATGATTTTCTTGATTAATTTACAGGTATTATATTTCTAATATGATTATTAATGTGCGACGGAAAAAATAAAGATGGATTTGAGTTTCTTGAAAGACGGGTTTAATTATTTCATAAATTCCAAAGTATCTGTTTTTGTATTTTTTTTATTTTTTATAAATTACGCAATTCTTCATTTTTATGAAGAGGTTAATTTGGCACCTGGAGAATTATCTTTTGTGAATTCCTATTAAATAAAACATCGGAGCAAAGATATGCTTATTTAATTTAAGAAACTTATAACATTTGATAAATACAGCTTCTGCTAAGATTTATATTCAACGAATAGGAAATTATAGCAATCAGATTTTTGCTTCTCTCAACCAAAAAAGTAAAAAAAATAAAAGATAAAAAAATTCAGATAAACTTGGAATTTTCTTTTATAAAACTTTTTTTTTTTTATCTTTACAGCAGATTTTCTGATGTATAAACTGGTTGTCTTGCATACATTAATATACGTGCATATATAGATGCATCTATATTTTTATAGTAGTGTAATGGTTATCATTGTAGGAAATGTACAGAGTGAATTTTATATATATATATATATATATATATATATTATATATATATATATTTGAATCGTGTACACATAGATAAACTGACCGAAACACATGTGTAAGTGATATTGATTAAATTCATCTTTTATTATCCATTCTGTACTTTCTTTTCTTTATTCATTCTTCCTCATATCGTCGGATTCAATTCCAATTCCATTTTTACATATATATATATATATACATATATGGCTAAACTTGCAAATTGGTTGGAAAATTAGGCTGACCCAGAAAAAACAGAACCCACAAATTTTGTAATAAAACTGTTAATTTTAACTTGGGGGTTTAGGGTTAGGGTTAGGATTTAGGGTTAGGGTTAGGGTTAGGGATAAGGTTGGGATTGGTTGGGGTTTAGGGTTAGTTTAATGGGAAAATAAATAAATAATTTGGGTTCTGTTTTTTTGGGTCACCCTGTATACAGATAAGATATCAGGCTGGCAAACAGTCAGTCGAAGTTCGACCCAAACCAAGGATAGTTGTTGTGGCTAGCCAAACTGAAGAGGTGTGAATCACCGAAACACATGTCTGTGGATGACTTATTAATATGTATATATATCTATATATAAATATATATATGCCTCTGTTTGTGTCTGTTTGTGTGAAAGAAAAATGGGTGAAATTCTATTTAAAGTGCTCTTTCCAAAAACATTGAAAAAGAAACAAATATCCGAATGATATTTTGAAGAAATCCCTGAACGTCAGTGATGATTTATATCAAGAAAATAGAAAGACAGAAGATTTAATTAGAATTTACAGAATAGTTGTTCATTGTGTTTGGAACTGTGCCATATTCTGTTTATGACATTCTGAAATTGTCCTGTCTGAATATTATCAGTGAAAGAAGTAGAAGTGTTTATGTGAAATAATTGGATAAACAAAATTGAAGATGAGTTGCAAGAAAAATGAATGATTTAACATTTCTATCATCCGTGGTGAAAAGAGACAGACATGAAATCACACGCAGAACCCAATTTTGAACAACGACACCCTGTCAGATTCTGTTAACCACTCAGAATTCATAGTCTCTTCACACAAGCTAAGAATTTTGCAATGAAAACTAAATTCTAAGCTTGTTTATTTGATTGGGTTATTGTAGATGTTTTTCGTCCCAACTTTACCTTCGTCATATCCATCAAAAATGGTTGATAAATCTTTGACTCATTAATAAATGAAATCAACTTATCTGACAATGTAAGAAGATAATCTCTCTTTTATTCATTCAACTCTTCAAGGTTGTTAACAAATAACTAAAGTATTTAGTTAAAAATAAGTGTTTTCTAGCTACAATTAAGAATTATTTTTAAATTTACATAATTTTCAAAGATAACATTTTTGTATTTAGCATAAACATGAAACCCTAACAGGTATACTTATATAAAGGGCAGTTGTGTGTATGTATGTCCGGAGGAAACTGCGAAAATAAGATGGTTAAGGACAAAGTAAATATATATTCACTGTTACTGAGTTTAGCAAAAATGATAAACATTTCATTGTATCCATCAAAAATGGTTGAAATCAATTTATCTGACAATGTAAGAAGATACTTTCTCTTTTATTCATTCAACTCTTCAAGATTATTTAGTTAATAAATAACTAAAGTACTTAGTAAAAAATAAGTGTTTTCTAGTCATGATACTTAATAAAGAATTAGTATTATTTGTATTATTCAGACTATTGTACTCATCTTCATTGTTATCTGTACAACGTTTCAGCTGATGTTTTATTTTCAAAGTTTTCTCCGGACATACAGATTCACACAACTGTCCTTTATATATGGATAGATAGATTACAATTATGAATAATGCTTTCAGGTTGGTTGGTTGGTTGGTTGGTTGTAATGTGTGAAAATAAACCATTGCCTTCTTCTTCTTCTCTTCTTGTTGATTTTGTCATATGAAAAGCAGGTAAAAATGGCATAGCAGCATAGAAATCTGTTCTGTCATATTCCTTGAAAAAAGATTCCAATGCATGAATATATTCCCATCTTCATGCAGGTGAAATCCTCCAAGAGAAACCCTCGTCTTGAAAAGGTTAAAATGAGCAAAGCAACTTGATGTTATAAGTCACACCTGCTTGCCTTAATATCAGAAAGTTTCGTTTTTGACAATTGGATGAGGGCAGAAATGCCAAACGAAATCTTAAGTAGCTGCGTATTCACCTTGAAAGGTCAGGGTTTTATTTACCTTTTTAAAAGGGAAATTAGGGTTTTATTATAATTTATAGAACTAAAATGCTAATATTCTACTAGAATAAGTAAAAGTAAGTAAAGTCGTCGGGGTGGCCTAATGTTGGTATCAGCCAGACTGCAAGGGAGTCTATCCCCTTTTCACTAGCGCTAGACCAAAGAGATTATTTGAGCATCTGAGGTGGAGCGCCACACCTACCATCAGCTCCTTACTTTACCGCACAGATCCCTGTGCTACTCATATGCTGAATTGGCGGGGGCCAGTCTCGAACCAAGAACCTTGAGATACCTAGCCAAACACTCTACCGACTGAGCTAAACCGGCCCCTTATCAGCACCTAAAATTTCATTAAATTCAATTAAAAATGTAATTTTTTTCTCTTTCGACGGGGTGACATACAATGGTGGAATTTAGGTGCGTTAAGTTGAATTTAACCATACAATGTTTCTGTTGTTGAAAGAAAAGAAAAAGCCAATCACTGGATCATATATAAGTAAGTAAGTAAATTTTCGGTGTGGCCTAATGTTGGTATCAGCCAGACAGCGAGGGAGTCTATCCCCTTTTCACTAGCGCTAGACCAAGGAGATTATTTTAGCATCTGAGGTGTATTATGAAAAAAATAACGTTCAATTCATTCTCCATTTCTATCTAGGTAAATACAGCTTTAAAATCTGCACGTTTTGACACACCTTGTATTCTGAGGAAAAAATACATTTATGGTTTATTCCTATCTTGGTAAATAGAGCTTCAATCTCAATACTTTCTTGACACACCTAGTATATATATATATATAAGTAAAAGTAAAGTCGTCAGGGCGGCCTAATGTCGGTATCAGCCAGACAGTGAGGGAGTCTATCCCATTTTCACTAGCGCTAGACCAAGGAGATTATTTTAGCATCTGAGGTGGAGCGCCACACAGATCCCTATGCTACTCAATCACTGAGTAGGTATCGAAGCAGGAAACATGTGATTCCTAGTCAAACGCTCTACCGACTGAGCTAAGTCAGCCCTTTCTATTAGAATAATCAGTCAGATGTATATATAGTAAAACTAAGTAAGTAGAGTCGTCGGAGTGGCCTAAAGTCAGTATCAGCGAGGGAGTTTATCCCCTTTTCACTAGCGCTAGACCAAGAAGATTATTTTAGCATCTGAGGTGGATCGCCACACCTACCATTAAATCCTTACTTTACCGCACAGATCCCTGTGCTACTCATACGCTGAGTTGGCGAGGGCTGGTATTGAACTAGGGACCTTGTGGTTTCTAACCGAATGCTCTACCGACTGAGATAACCCGGCCCTTAATATATGTATATATAAATAAGATGTATATATAAATAAGGCCAACAAATAGATCGATTAAAAAAGAAGTAAGAAATAAATGAAAAATAATCTATTTGAATTTTTAAATGTGGATCAGGAAAGAAAAGAACAATTATTTTTACAGGTGACATAAAGGATGATTAACTGGTTAACATAGTATTGGGAAAGGCATGAACCCATCTCTTCTCTCCCAGTTATGGGTGAATATTAGAATAGACTAGGTTCTTTAGTCTTGGTTAAAGCAACTAGTCTAGGAGAAGGATACCTCTGAATTCAAAGCCTTTGTTTCTTCTTTCTTCTTTTAGATGTCCGTCACAGACAATGATGACATCACTTCATGTCTTCAACTTCATTCAATTTTAATATGGACTTTGATCCGCTTTTGGTGGCCTCCTATCCTTCACGTGCCATCTATGAGTTCACCATAAAGTATTTTATGGGCGAGTCTGTCTGCAGACATATTATGGGATATTTCAAAGTTTTTACCTGTATTGTAATATCACAAATATAAAGATCCTTTCCTTGTAGAAGTCTGTAACAGACGACAATGATATCACTCTATGTCTTCAACAATTGTGAACCCTCTGGTGGTAGGGTTAGTCCAATTCTGAACTTGCAGATGCAGTCACACACATTGCAAGGGGAATACCCATCTGCATTTGGTGGTTCATGACGATGGAGATGTCACTCCTCTACAGCCCTGTTAATCTCGATATTGAGCTGCTCAGCTCCTGTGCAGCCCGTATCTCGCCAACCCTATCTGTTGGAGGTCAGATCATCTTGAATGTGTAATGTTGCATTTCTTCAGTGTTGTCTTAATATGGTCTTTGAACCACTTTTGATGGCCTTTTGTCCCTTGAGTGCTGTCTGCAAGTTCACCATAAAGTATTTTACGGGGAAGTCTGTCTGCAGGTATTTGGATGGTGTGACCCAACCATCATAGTTAGTGTTGTGATAGGATGGTCTCAATTGGAAGTGAAACCCTAAGCCACTGTAAACTACTTAAAAATTGACCTTGTTTGGTTTGTTTTTTTTTTGTTTTACGGCATATCAACCTCAGTGGGTCATTTAATGCCAATAAAGTTTTGAAATAAATCAATTCTTAATGGATAATACAATTTTTTTATAAATACATTTTTCTATTTAACCCATAGATGGGAAAAATTGACCTTGTGTCACACCCTGCTCAGAGGAGTTGGGTAAATAGACACTCTGTCACAATGTTATATTGTGGCCAAAATTTGTGAGACTTCAAGAGAAAAGGAATATAATTTCAAAGAATATTTGGAATGAGTGAAAGAAGATCACTGATGCCAAGAGAATAGATGGATGCAAAACCAAAAAACCAAAAACCAAAAAATGGCCAGGATGTGTTTGAAATATCATTTGGCAATCACAAAAACAAAATGGGTTTGCATTAGTCACCTAAGCTGACATCTTTGACCCAAAAGAAAATCAGAAAAAAAAGAAAGAAGAAAGATATCTGCCTTTGTTCAGTTCCTCAGAAAAGTATCTTTTAAAAAGATGTCTACTGTCTTGCATTACAAAAATTGTTTGATTATATTACACATATTCAGTGAAAAAATATAGATGTACTATTTATCTATGTTCTATGAATCCATTCAGTTCCAACTATAACAGCAATCCATGATGATAATGGTACTTCAATTCAGAAAGGAGTTAAGGAACTGATTAGTTTTTCATAGTTAAAACCTGTCCATGATGATACTGATGCTTCTATTTAGAAAGGCATGAAGGATTCTAATTAGTATTTCATAATTAACAGCTGTCCATGATGATACTAGTGCTTCTATTTAGAAAGGAGTGAAAGATTCTAATTAGTATTTCATAATTAACAGCTGTCCATGATGATACTAGTGCTTCTATTTAGAAAGGAGTGAAAGATTCTGATTAGTTTTCATATTAAAAGCTGTACATGATGATACTATGCTTCTATTTAGAAAGGAGTGAAAGATTCTGATTAGTTTTTCATTGTTAACAGCTGTCCATGATGATATTGATACTTCTATTTAGAAAGGAGTGAAGGATTCTAATTAGTATTTCATAATTAACAGCTGTCCATGATGATACTAGTGCTTCTATTTAGAAAGGAGTGAAAGATTCTGATTAGTTTTTCATAGTTAAAACCTGTCCATGATGATACTGATGCTTCTATTTAGAAAGGAGTGAAAGATTCTGATTAGTTTTTCATAGTTAACAGCTGTCCATGATGATACTGATGCTTCTATTTAGAAAGGAGTGAAAAGATTCTGATTAGTTTTTCATAGTTAACAGCTGTCCATGATGATACTGATGCTTCTATTTAGAAAGGAGTGAAAGATTCTGATTAGTATTTCACAGTTAAAACCTGTCCATGATGATATTGATGCTTCTATTTAGAAAGGAGTGAAAGATTCTGATTAGTATTTCATAGTTAACAGCTGTCCATGATGATATTGATGCTTCTATTTAGAAAGGAGTGAAATATTCATAGTTATCCTCATTATAGATATTTATACAGTGACAGCCATCTGCATTTTGTAATGTGACATAAGCAATGACATAGTTTCGGTTACAAATAAACAGAGATCTAATCTCCATTATTAATAGAGATACATAATACTACAAATTTCAGAGGTGAGGTATCAGCAAAATCATTGGCCTTGTGCCAGACCAAGTCTAGCTTAATAGATATTTATACAGTGACAGCCATCTGCATATTGTAACGGTTCTACTTTGACCGACTTTGGTAATATGTTTGTAGCATTTCTCGTATAAAAAAAATACTACAAATTTCAGAGGTGAGGTATCAGCAAAATCATTGGCCTTGTGCCAGACCAAGTCTAGCTTAATAGATATTTATACAGTGACAGCCATCTGCATATTGTAACGGTTCTACTTTGACTGACTTTGGTAATATTTTTGTAGCATTTCTCGTAGAATACTCTTTGAGAACAACAGCTGCACTTGACATATGCAGTAATGCCAATTTCTTTCTTCCTGGACATTGTGCATTCGTTTTAGTTTGTGCTTCTTTTTTTTTTTTTTTTGGTCAAAGATAACGTAGAGGTTGTAAGATTCAATGAAAACAAAGTATCTTTATCAGAAGTTTTCATTAATGCCTCGTCTTTGATTGCATCAGGGAATTTGTGTTTGTGATTTCTACTACGAAGTTAAAAGGAAGAGAAACCTTTCACGCTTGATTCTCTATTTGCCGTGACAATATCTCAAGAGACTTTGGACAGTTTTGGTAGAAATTTCACATAAAAGTTGATATAAGGTTTTGAATGGAAAAAAAAATCACCTGAATCTTTTATTAGAACAACTTTAAATTTTGATCTTTTTTTTATTATTTTATGCATTTTGAATCTCACTGTTAGAAAAATACTGAAAAAGTAAATTGTTTTCTTTTTTTTACTGGATTCTCTATTTGCTGTGACAATATCTCAAGCCACCCTGTCGGCTGGGACATTAGAATGCACTGACTTCACCTCTGCATTAAATGACCCACTGAGGTTGATATGCCGTAAAACAAAACAAACCAAACCAAACCAATATCTCAAGAGACTTTGGACAGTTTTGTTAGAAATTTCACATAAAAGTTGATATAAGGTTTTGAATGGAAAAAAATCATCTGAATCTTTTATTAGAACAACTTTAAATTTTGATCTTATTTTTATTTTATGCATTTTAAATGTCACTGTTAGAAAAATATTGAAAAAGTACATTTATTTTTGTTTTTTACTTTAGGTAAAAAAAAAAAAATCAGTTTTTCTAATAAAAATTTCCTTTGAATAAGGACAAAATTTTAGTTATATTTTTAACTCTAAAACAGTTCAATACAGTGCAAATATCTACATTTTGGGGTGCCCTAACTGCTTCATTAAATCTAACTAGATATGAGTCCAATAATACCCCTGTGTGTGTGTGAGTGTGTGTGTGTGTGTGTGTATGTGTGTTTATGTGTATGTATGTGTGTGTGTGTGAGTGCGTACAGAACAATATATATATATATGCCAAATGTTGTACAGATAACAATGAAGATGAGGACAATAGTCTGAATAATACAAATAATACTAATACTAATATAATATTAATATAATATAATATAATATAATATTAATATAATATTAATATAATATAATATCAATATAATATTAATATATAATATTAATATAATATTGATATAATATTAATATAATATAATATAATATTAATATAATATTAATATGATATAATATTAATATAATATAATATAATATTAATATAATATTAATATAATATAATATCAATATAATATTAATATAATATAATATTAATATAATATATATAATATAATATAATATATATAATATTAATATTAAATCCTATATATAATAAAAGATATAGGACCAATGAAGTTTGTTTATTATAATGCACTCAAATATAAATCTACGAGTGAAAATTAAAGCTAAAAATATTTCCATCTTAATTTTGTCTATGAAATGTTTTCTTTCTTAAACAACAACTGGATTCTCCATTTTTCCTGCCACTTCCGGTTTGACCATCCCACAAACAATAATATATCATAACATTCAAAGCTAAAATGTTATTCGATTGACGAAGAGAAGAACAAAAATATCTTCACAGATGCGGTCCGTTAATTTAGGATGATATTTAAAGAAGAAGAAAAACTTTTTTTTTTCAGTTTTGACAATTATTAATTATATTTAACTTTTGCAAAAGAGGAGGAGGAGTAGGAGTTAGGAGAGGGGAAAATCGGCAAACAGATCGAATGGGAAATAGGAGACTTGTTGTCCGTTCATTCTTTTAGAGTTTGGTAGTTTGTATAAATGTCTATTTGCGATTCTCTAACATATGTGATTGATTAATTATTTTTTATGGCAAAAGGAAAAGTTTCCCCTTCATATCAAGTGCTTAAGTAAATATTTCATGAATATCTGGCATCAGTAAATTATTGGTTCCTTAGCAACGATACTATGGGTTAAATCGAACTTAACGGACCTAAATTCCACCATTGTATGCCACACCGCCGAAAGAAAATAAATACTAAAAATCAGGAAATGAACCGAATTTAATGAAATTTTCAGTGCTGATACATTTGCACAGTTATATAATATATTCCTAATACAAATAATTTTCCATCTGTTTTATTGTTTCAAGTATTCCCATCTGATACTAATGATTTATATACAATTATATATGGTATAACGGACCTAAATTCCACCATTGTATGTCAAACCCCCGAAAGAAAATAAATACTAAAAATCAGGGAATTAACCGAATTTAAGGAAATTTTCAGTGCTGATACATTTGCACAGTTATATAATATCAAGTATTCCTAATACAAATAATTTTCACACTGTTTTTTTGTTTCAAGTATTCCCATCTGATACTAATGATTTATATACAATTATATATGGTATAACAGACCTAAATTCCACCATTGTATGTCACACCGCCGAAAGAAAATAAATACTAAAAATCAGGGAATTAACCGAATTTAATGAAATTTTCAGTGCTGATACATTTGCACAGTTATATAATATCAAGTATTCCTAATACAAATAATTTTCCCACTGTTTTATTGTTTCAAGTATTCCCATCTGATACTAATGATTTATATACAATTATATATGGTATAACGGACCTAAATTCCACCATTGTATGTCACACCGCCGAAAGAAAATAAATACTAAAATCAGGAAATGAACCGAATTTAATGAAATTTTCAGTGCTGATACATTTGCACAGTTATATAATATATTCCTAATACAAATAAATTTTCCATCTGTTTTATTGTTTCAAGTATTCCCATCTGATACTAATGATTTATATACAATTATATATGGTATAACGGACCTAAATTCCACCATTGTATGTCAAACCCCCGAAAGAAAATAAATACTAAAAATCAGGGAATTAACCGAATTTAATGAAATTTTCAGTGCTGATACATTTGCACAGTTATATAATATCAAGTATTCCTAATACAAATAATTTTCCATCTGTTTTATTGTTTCAAGTATTCCCATCTGATACTAATGATTTATATACAATTATATATGGTATAACGGGCCTAAATTCTACCATTGTATGTCACACTGCCGAAAGAAAATAAATACTAAAAATCAGGGAATTAACCGAATTTAATGAAATTTTTAGTGCTGATACATTTGCACAGTTATATAATATCAAGTATTCCTAATACAAATAATTTTCCATCTGTTTTATTGTTTCAAGTATTCCCATCTGATACTAATGATTTATATACAATTATATATGGTATGAAATAACTATTCCTAAAGATACATGGTCCAAAGTTAACTGACCTGAAAAAATGTTTTTGAATAAAATAACCAGTGCTATATATACTTTATTTATTAATATATCAACACTGAAAATTTCATTAAATTCAGTTAATTCCCTGATTTTTGGTATTTTTTTTCTTTCAGCAAAATACTGATATATCCTCACTGGCAAGTATAAAGTGGGTGAGTAATAGTGGTAGTCTTTGTAGGAGGCATCTGTACCACTACAGTGTTGAGGATTTATGGTGGACACTAACCAATCAGATTAAAGTACCTAGGTATTTGCATATTCATTATATCACATACGATGGTGGAATTTAGGTCCGTTATGTTCAATTTAACCATACAATGGTTTTATTGTTGAAAGAAAATAAAAAGTGAATCACCCATTTTCTCAGGTCAGTTAACTTTGAGGCATAACACAAATTCTCAAAGATACATGGTTAACTGACCTGAGAAAATGTAAAAGTTTTTAAATAGAATAACTGGTGCATTATATATTTTATTCACTAATATATCAACACAATAGTTAATTCCCTGATTTTTGTATTTTTTCTCTTTTGATGGGGTGACATACAATGGTGGAATTTAGGTCCGTTAAGTTCGATTTAACCCAACATGACCTCATAAAAGAATTATCAACTTTGAGAATCTGTGTTATGCCTCAAAGATATGTGGTTCAAATTAACTGAGCTGAAAAAATGTAAAAGTTTTTAAATAAAATAACTGGTGCATTATATCTTTTGTTCATTAATATATCAACACTGAAAATTTCATTAAATTCAATTAAAAATGTTATTTTTTTCTCTTTCGACGGGGTGACATACAAACCGTTTGAAATATACCAACTTAAATTTCTCACATAACGCGAATCTTCGGATTATTTTTTCTGTGTGCCATCATTTTAAAATATATAGGTGGGTTGTACTCATTTTTGGTGTACACCAATTACTATATATATATATATATATATATATATATATATATATATACAGGGTGATCAAAAAATAGACTTTTTTAAAAGTCAGGCTATCTATCTATCTATCTATCTATCTATCTATATATATATATATATATATAATATATATATAAGAGATTTATCCAAAACTTGGTAGTAAGGGATGATTCTATATGTGATTTCTAAGATACACTGTATTAATATTGTATGATCCAGTATGTATAAATACAGCAAATCTTTAAATCACTAAAGAGAGCTCAATGTATAATAAACTTTTTAGATTATATACAGAGCAATATTTATCATAGAAAGGAAGGAAGAACTCAACACCGTAATTCCATAATAAATGTATTTCGACCAAAATTGGGGCCTTTATTTAGGTGCGTTAAGTTCAATTTAACCATACAATGTTTCTGTTGTTGAAAGAAAAGAAAAAGCCAATCACTGAATCGTCGTGTGGCTACTACAATGAATGTCCTCTGGTGCCTTCTAGTAAGACAATACGCTACCAAGAACTCAGGTTATAAATATCACTGTGAAGTTTTCTTCAGGCAGGAAAATGTCCCAGGGTACTCCAAAATGTAGACATGACATAAATAGTTTCTGCAGAATCAGCAAGGGATTATTTATTGAGAGGAAGCACCTGTCTTACTTCTAATAACGTTTGGAAACTAAAAGAAAGTTTTATTTTAAAGGTTGGACTGACAGGATAATGGCACTTTCATTTATTTTGCCTTTCGTCTATAAAGTTTGAAAGACAAACAAAAAAACCCAAAATAACCAGATACAATTAAAATAGAAAGAAAGGACTTGAATTTTAAATTGGTTTTGCATGTTTACAGAAAAACAAAACAAAATAAAATGCCCTATCGGCTGAGGCATTAGAATATACCGACTATACCTCTGTTGACCGTGGGTGGTGACCCATGATGCTTATAGCCATTACTCCCAAGTTCACTCAATTGGGTTTAAAAATTTAATACTCATGCATGAATAGAACAAATATCTTTGGCATAAAATAACCCTTGAAGGGTTGACATGCCGTAAAATCCGACAACCAAACCAAACTATAGAACTCTTATGATTTTTGTGGCCATCCTTTAGGCTTCAAACAAGAGCACTTGTCCATCGGAGGTCCTTTGTGTTAAGCAAAGCGTGATCTTTAGTGAAGAATCCTTTGTTTGTTGCTTGGTGCTCCTCAGTCTTGTAGGTCCTTCGTCAATGATTGCAGATGTATGTCTCTCAGTATCAGCAATTAAGTAGTTAGCCAGCCACATATTTGGGCTGTTGATTGGCTGAGGTTTAGACCATGTGACCTTGCTTAGTCTAAAGATTTAAGTGGTGTATTGTAGCACACCCTATATATCAAAATATTCCAACAAGAGCCATCATCAAGTTTTAACGATTTATGCTCAATAGACCAGTTTAACTCTTTGACAATTTTAAACTTAAACAAGAGTTTTTTCTAATTAGAAGCAACAGTTTGTTTAAAGCAATTGATTTTCTATGAAAAACTCGTAATATTAAATGACACTTTTACAATCCCACCATATGCATTTCACTTTTGATGAAAATTTTGATATCTTAATTTATTTTAGGTTTTTCCCTTCTCTGCTAACTAGTACTTGTTCTCTGAAAAAAATTAACTTTCCATTCATTGTTCATTTCTATCTTGGTAAATACAGATTCAATCTCAATACGTTTATGACACACCTTGTACATGTATATATGCACATACACACATGCACGCATGCACACACACACACACACATATATATATATATGTGGAAAATGGGATTGGAATGAATCCGACAGAATAAGGTAAAATAAGGAATGAAAGAACAAAACTCAGACAAAAATGTGTAGTATATTTGGCTGGAATATTAAATCCCACTTCCCCAGCCTTTATTGAATCATTAGGATCATACAAGTCTTGTATGATCCTAATGATTCAATAAAGGCTGAGGAAGTGGAATTTAACATTCCAACGAAATATACTACACACTTTTGTCTGAGTTTTTGTTGAGATTTTCTTTGATATAAGGCGTGTGTCAAAAGCCCACTTCTACTTATAGACTCGGCGATAATCATGTGATCATACTCTTGGCCAATCACTGGCAGTACTCTGCTGCTGATATAATACTTATAACGGCTGTACTGGCATAACTACTCATAACTGCTTTGACTTTCGCAGATGACGGATGTGGGATTAAATCACTGGACCTTTGACAATACGCTGGATAGGACTTATTCGCAGGATAGGACTTATACGCTTACCAAAGGATTCCATAACTCAGGACTTACTTACTTTAAGCCCTTTTCAACTGGCCAAAGATGGCATTTAAAAACTTAATAGTTTTGTTCTTTGATTCCTTATTTTACCTCATATATATATGTGCATGTGTGTGTGTGTGTGTGTGGGTGTGTGTGTGTGTGTGTGTGTGTGTTTGTGTTTATATAGGGTTATGTGTGTTTGTATGTATATACATATACAAAAAGATCCTTAATTTTTACTCTTGAGAAATATCAGAGAAGCTCACTGCTCAGGTAGTTATATTTATAAGAAAAGGCGTTTTGGAACTTTTTGATCTGACATTGTAGCAACTCATCTCACAAAGGGTCTAAATCCTTAAGTATTAAGTGTTATTCACTGAACACTTAGAAGAGATAAAACTTAAGATTCACAAATTGTCATTTTGTAGTTTGTAACTGATACTTTTAGACAGAGAAATGCTGCACAAATCCCTAAACTATTAAATGTTTCCCTTGAATATCAATAAATCAGAACACAAGTTATCTTAATTTATTTTAGGTTTTTCCCTTCTCTGCTAGCCAGCACTTGAGCATTCTTTTATTTACAAAAATTGTTTTTAACAATTTATTTGTTCAACTGTCTCCAAGATATGGAAATATTTAATTCTCAGCTGGAACCCTAATTTGTTGAAGACATAATTTTTTCGCTAACTGGTGCCACAATGGTGTTGTCCACTGTGAAAGAGAGACAAGTTGGTTTAAGGAAAATTAATTCAAGGAAACAAGACAAATTTATGGTTTGTTATGGTTAATTATATTCACCACATGATCACTTGTACTCCATATTGTTGTAAAATATCTAATTTTTCATGGTCTGTCATAATTTTCTTATGAAAACTACACACACACACACACACACACACACACATATATATATATATTATCATAAGACCAACAAGTCTGTTTCTGCATGTGAGGTGGAGCGCCGCACCTACCATCAGCTCCCTACTTTACCACATGATCACTTGTACTCCATATTGTTGTAAAATATCTAATTTTTCATGGTCTGTCATAATTTTCTTATGAAAACTACACACACACACACACACACACACACACACACACACACACACACATATATATATATTATCATAAGACCAACAAGTCTGTTTCTGCATGTGAGGTGGAGCGCCGCACCTACCATCAGCTCCCTACTTTACCACATGATCACTTGTACTCCATATTGTTGTAAAATATCTAATTTTTCATGGTCTGTCATAATTTTCTTATGAAAACTACACACACACACACACACACACATACACACACACACACACACACACACATGCATACACACACACACACACACACATATATATATATATATATATATATATTATCATAAGACCAGCAAGAACGTTTCTGCATGTGAGGTGGAGTGCCACACCTACCATCAGCTCCCTACTTTACCGCTCAAATACCTGTGCTACTCAGACACTGGCAGGAGGCCAGGACGGAACTCTGCAAATAGTACCAGAAAATCATGACAGACCATGAAAAACTAGATAGGAACCTTGTGGTTTCTATCTGAATGCTCTACCGACTGAGCTAACCCGGCCCCTAAGAAGAAATAATATTATATAGCACAATATAATTTTAGTTTTTACTGATTTCCTTACGACTCACTCTATACTTAAAAAAAATATTCCCTGATATTTTTTATAGCATTCAATTTATTTTTTGTAAAATATTAAATTTTAATATTCTTATCATAACTGCAACTTGAAATATTTTTAAGCTTAAGATGATATAAAATATAAAGCTTATAATAGTATAAATGTTAGGGGGGGGGGCTTTTTTGTTGATAATTATAAGAAGAATAAAATATTGATGAAGATAATCAATAAAACCAATTGCTCATAGGAATGAATAATGTTGAAGCAATCATAAAAGAATGGTGTCAGTCTGTGCCATTTATATATTCAAAGATTTGAAACAAGAACAGAACAGCACTAACAGCAAAGAAAGACTTCAAATGCAAATGTGCCGAGTAGCAAAACTAAAATATTCTCGTAAATCTACAAAAGATTTGAATATAACAAAGAAAAAGTATAATGTCAGCAGAAATTAAGAGTTGCTATAAAAGATATGAAAAGCAGTTTTTTTTTCTTCTGAGATTTCAAGGTTGAAATTCTATCTTAGCCAAGAAAACTAAATGATATTATATTCAAAAAAAAAGAATGTTCTCTGTGGAAGAAAAAGTATTAGAAAATAAAACAATGAGAGAACTTATTACCAAAGGGCGGAACAATCCCTAAGTTCCTCGAAGAATGACAAAGAGAATTAGAAAACGAATAGAAAATGAAAACAATTCAAACTATTGTTCAACTAAAAATAAAAGAGAATTATATTACCTTGATTTTTTTTATTATTAGAGCAATGTCAGTGTCAGCCATTATTCTTCTACCCCAAGCTGTAGAGAAACTGCTATACATAGGCTAACTTCCCAAGGTAAAAATGGTGCAAGTTTGAGTCCAGTCAAAAGCTTATTGTTTGTTTTTTGTTTTTGTTTTCTAATTCCAATCTGTTCTGTTTACTGATGGAAATAGAATTATGTTCTTAGTATTTGTGTTATGGAGATGTATGGGCAAGAAATAGTTAGTTACCAAGCGCCGTTGACTTTAAGTCTTTGCTACCCAAACTTTTTCACTGGTAATGTGAAATAAAAATAGCCATGTCCAAGATTTGAACTCAGGTATCTGAATTCATATCTCATGAAGGTAACTGTTATGCCATAAGTGTTTCCGTATATTATATATATATATATATATATATATATATATATATATATTGGTTTGGAAGTTGATTTTGAAGGTTATCACAATTCAGGTGTAAAGAAAAAATATAATAAGGTAACAATTGTGTTGTTTGTTAACCTGTAATTTATTCTTGATATTTCGAAATAAAATCTCTTTTTCAGAAGTACACTGGAACTGAAGTCGTTGTCGTCTTGTTATGGCATTTCTAGTTAAATGAAATTTTTTTTTTGAAAATATTACAGATGGTACATTATTACCTTATTATTTTTTCTTTACACCTGCATTGTGATAGCCTTCAAAATCAACCTCCAAACCAATATACACACAATGCTTCAAGCAAATTATAAAACTCTCTTATATATATATATATATATATATATATATATATATGGTATTTGTGGAAAAAGTGACTTACCGGTGAAAATGGTCACAATGATTAGTTGATACAAGTATCACAATGGTAAGACAGCGATATAACAAATATAAAGTGCTCAATACGTTAGTATAGCAAATTTATTATCATAAAGGTACATGGTAATAACCTACTCGAGTTTCACCATAAGGATCTTCAGGGTTAAATCCACTGGATTAATCAAGATATTGTTTAATTGCAGTCGATTTCATGTGTGTATTTTTTTACGATAAACGGTCAATTGACCGTTTATGTTTGTATGTATGTATATATATATATATATATATATATATGAATAATAGTAATATTTATGATATAGTTTATAAGTAAAGAGTGCTCCATATCATTTATAGAGCATGTATATCAAATTTTGATTTGATAATCACATAGGCCAGAAACTGTCAATTAACAAGCACCATTGACTCCATGTCTTCTCTACCTTAACAGATACACACACACACACTCACACACACACACACACATATATATATATATGTATACATATGTATATATATATACAAGGTGTGTCAAAAAACATCAAGATTTTTTACACACCTTGTATGATAAAAAAATTAACGTTCTATTCATTGTTCATTTTTATCTTGGTAAATACATCTTCAAACTTGGCACTTTTATGACATACCTTGTATTCTGAAAAGAATTAACTTTCCATTCATTGTTCATTTCTATCTGGGTAAATACAGCTTCAATCATGATACGTTTGTATATATATATATACATACACACACGCATACATATATTTATGGGTGTGTGTACATGTTTGCGTGTTTGTGTGTTTACATAGGGTTATGTGTGTTTGTATGTATATGCATATACAAAAAGATCCTTAATTTTTACTCTTTCAGAGAAGCTCACTGCTTTGGTAGTCAGATTTATAAGAAAAGTCGTTTTGGAACTTTTTGATCCGACATTGTAGCAACTCATCTCACAAAGGGTCTAAATCCTTAAGTATTAAGTGTTATTCACCGAACACTTAGAAGAGATAAAACTTAAGATTCACAAATTGTCATTTTGTAGTTTGTAACTGATACTTTTAGACAGAGAAATGCTGCACAAATCCCTAAACTATTAAATGTTTCCCTTGAATATCAATAAATCAGAACACAAGTTATTCTCAAATCATTCAATCAGTTGAATAAATAGAGATGTGAATACGATATGAAGTGATTAATGAATAAAGGAAAGGAATTACATTGAAGGTTCTTGAAATTACTTTTTCATCATTTTATAGGACATGATATGGTGGATGGAGCCCTAGTGAAGCTTAGGTGTTTTTCTGGAAGGCGTGAGTTCAATCCTAGCATCAGTCAGTCATGTTTGATAACTATGTTAAGATAAATAGAGATGTGAATATAATATGAAGTGATTAATGAATAAAGGAAAGGAATTACATTCAAGGTTCTTGAAATTACTTTTTCATCTATTTCTCTGAATGTTTGAGATGAGGCTTGAAGATTAGTATTATCTGCGTTATTCGGACTATTGTCCCCATCTTCATTGTTATTTGTACAACGTTTCGGCCGATATGCCCTCCCGATTACGACAAGAAAGTTCCCGAGTTCGAAAAGAAGGTTCCTGAGTCTGAGAAGGTTCCCGAGTCTGACAAGAAATACCTGAAAAAGGCAGGAGGGCATATCAGCCGAAACGTTGTACAAATAACAATGAAGATGGGGACAATAGTCCGAATATCGCAGATAATACTAACCTTACTTTTTCATCATTTTATAGAATATGATATGGTGGATAGGAGCCATAGTGAAGCTTAGGTGTTTTTCTGGAAGGCGTGAGTTCAATCCTAGCATCAGTCAGTCACGTTTGATAACTATGTTAAGATAAAAGAAAAATTGCTGGCCTAGCCTCTTTGTAGTCCACTAAGGAAAGGATGAGGTTCAATAAAAAAAACAAACAAATAAAATAAAAAATAAAAAAATGGTCAGAACTTTGATGCCATAAAGTGATTTGGAGGAATCTAATCTATAGAATGGAATTGTTTATCTATACATATATAAAGAGCAATTGGTGTGTATGTATGTCTGGAGGAAACTATGAAAATAAAACAATTGACAACAAAGTAAATATATATACACATTCACTATCACCAGATCTTGATTTTCAAGCAAAAATAATGAAGGTTTGATTTATATTAGTGAAAATAATTAAAAAATAAAATTTAAATGATTTAAAGCATATAATTTTTTTTTGTATTTAATATTTTAAATAGTAGACATTAAATTTACTTTACCAAGTGGCTGGATCAACGCAAGGTCTTTTTTACAAAGGGATTTTTAAAGGGCATACTATGAGGATCCAACCTGTGAGACTAACCTTTTTTTAACTCCATCACTACCCAGGCAATGCCGGGTAGCAGCTTCTAGTCTGAATATAAGACATGATATAGTGGATAGGAGCCCTAGTGAAGCTTAGTTGTTTTTCTGGAAGTTGTGAGTTCAATCCTAGCATCAGTCAGAGTGGAAATATCTACTGACACATCATTTGAGAGACAGGTGGGCATCATTATTTCAAAGGAGGCAAATATTGTTTTAAAGCTATAAAAATCGTCAGCGGAGTGGCCTAATGTTGGTATCAGCCAGACAGCGAGGGAGTCTATCCCCTTTTCCCTTGTGCTATTATCATTGCATTTTTCACTACTGCAATTGCCTGTAATTAAACAATATCTTGATTAATTCATTGCAGTTGACCTTGAAGATCCTTTATGATGAAGCTTGAGTAGGTTATTTCTATACACACCTTAATACTATATATGATGGACTCTCCTGTCGATTGACGTATGAGTGTTCATACAATGAAATCCACACAGTGATTTGTTTATAGTGATGAAGGCTTGTGTTGGATCATCCACACTTTTTGGCACAGTCGATAGGAAAGAATTGGTGCATCAAGCGTTGCCACGAACCCAATCAACGACCGACCGACCGACCTCAGGAATTTTGAATTCAGAGTTATCCCTCTCCTTGACTGGTTACCTATCCAAGGCTGAAGGGCCCAGTCTGCCCTACTATTTAACCCATAGCTGGAGGGAATTTTGAATTCAGAGTTATCCCTCTCCTAGACTGGTTACATATCCAAGGCTGAAGGGCCCAGTCTGTCCTACTATTTAACCCATAGCTGGAGGAATTTTGAATTCAGAGTTATCCCTCTCCTAGACTGGTTACCTATCCAAGGCTGAAGGCCCAGTCTGTCCTACTATTAAACCCATAGCTGGAGGGAATTTTGAATTCAGAGTTATCCCTCTCCTAGACTGGTTACCTATCCAAGGCTGAAGGGCCCAGTCTGTCCTACTATTTAACCCATAGCTGGAGGGAATTTTGAATTCAGAGTTATCCCTCTTCTAGACTCGTTACCTATCCAAGGCTGAAGGGCCCAGTCTGTCCTACTATTTAACCCATAGCTGGAGGAATTTTGAATTCAGAGTTATCCTCTTCTAGACTGGTTACATATCCAAGGCTGAAGGCCCAGTCTGTCCTACTATTAACCCATAGCTGGAGGGAATTTTGAATTCAGAGTTATCCCTCTTCTAGACTGGTTACATATCAAGGCTGAAGGGCCCAGTCTGTCCTATTTAACCCATAGCTGGAGGGAATTTTGAATTCAGAGTTATCCCTCTTCTAGACTGGTTACATATCCAAGGCTGAAGGGCCCAGTCTGTCCTACTATTTAACCCATAGCTGGAGTTCCTGACTCTCATATTTCAGTGAAAAACTATTAGCTAAAACTGTGATATAATTATAATAATAATCATAATAGTTACATTAAGAGTACGAATGTGGGTTTTAAACTGAAATCTGAGGGTTTATAAACCGACCATGACAGAAAAATATTCATTCTGCTGAGAGGAAAATTCAATTAGTTTTTGGACCATAATCAATGGAACACAAGAATTACTCCATTTATTTTTAGAAGGAAGAATATTCTTATAAAATGTTACAAGTCTGTTATTAATCTAATTTTCTAAATTTGCATAAAGGAGTCAGTGTGGAGACAGAAATGGACTCTATCTTTATCACCAATTACACAATAGAAAATTGTCTCTTCTTCTTCTTCTTCTTCTCTTCTTCTTCTTCTTCTTCTTCTTCTTCTTCTTCTTCTTCTTTCTTTCTTTCTTTCTTTCTTTCTTTTTTTGTTTCTTCTTTTTGTTTCTTTTTTTTTTGCTTCTTCTTCTTCTTCTTCTTCTTTCTTCTTCTTCTCTTCTTCCTTGTGCCTTCTTCTTCTTCCTTGTGTCTTCTTCTTTTTACAGTGTTCTTCTTCTTCTTCTTTTTAACCATTTTCCTCTTTCTTCTTCTTCTTCTTCTTCTTCTTCTTCTTCTCTTCTTCTTTGTGTCTCTTCTTTACAAGTGTGTCTCTTCATCTTCTTCTTTTCAGTGTCTTCTTCTTCTTCTTCTTTTCTTCTTCTTCTTCTTCTTCTTCTTCTTCTTCTTCTTCTTCTCTTCTTTCTTCTTTCTTTTCTTCACAGTGTCTTCTTCTTCTTCTTCTTCTTCACAGTGTCTTCTTCTTCTTCTTCTTCTTCTTCTTCTTTGTGTCTTCTTCTTTACAGTGTGTGTCTTCTTCTTTCTTTTTTTTTTTTTTCTTCTTCTTCTTCTTTACAGTATCTTCTTCTTCTTCTTTACAATATCTTCTTCTTCTTCTTCTTCTTCTTCTTCTTCTTCTTCTTCACAAATTACTCTTCAGTTATTCTGAGGTAATTTGATCGGCCAGAAATTCTCAAATTTATCTTTTTCCTAAAATTTTGCAGCAAATAATTACACCAACAAAGAATAAATAGCAACGACTGCATCTTGCAACAACTTTGCGCAACGCAATTTCTATGTCTCCCTCTGCCCCATTTTAGCCAACATCAGTCAGACACAGATAAAACTGCAGTGTTCCACTTATCAGTCAAATCTGTGACTTTGTCAAAGTGGTATTTACCCATTGTGACGCCAGGAATGTCTCTTATACGACAGACAACAGAAGATGAGAACAATTAAAGTGGTTTAGAATTATGAATACAGATTCCATGGAGAATGGAACTGAACTTCTAATCTTGCAAAAGGAAACTAAGTGCCGTGATGAAGACATTTAATGTAAAGACATTGACAATAGAATAATTCAGACATCTTGTGTGAAATTAGAAAGATTCATAGAAAATGTGTCGATAGTTATTTATGAATAAATGAATATAAACTAAAGTAATGAATGATTTGAAAAAATGAAGAAAGACTTAGGAAGATTGACTTACTAAGTTTGGTTTATTGACAAACAAGAGGAAATATGATTGAAGTCTATGAATATACCCATGGATTTTATTCAATGAACTTTGATCTATTAAATATTGCTCAAAATATCAATACCAGGGGTCATAAATTAAAACTCTTAAAAAAGATTTTGTAAAGCAAATGCAAGACAAAATTATTTTAGTAACAGAGTGGTGAATACATGGAATAAACTACCATCATCAATAGTGAATGCCTCATCTCTAAACTCCTTTAAGGCAATGTTAGATAATCTGTGAAAAGGGTATAAATATTCTATGGAATTAAGATGAATGTTTATAAGGAACAGCTGACAGGTCTCAGATCTAATATACTAGCTGAAAAAGTTATTATTATTATTATTATTATTATTATTATTATTATTATTATTATTTATTCCTTTTGAGTTTTCACATCAACATTAGCTGATTGTCTTTCACTGGAGTCTGAGTGACAGCAAGTCTCCTCAGGTCTCCAGGACTCTTCTGAGTATTCTGGCAGATTGCAGCAGTGCAGTGTTCTGAATTGTTTCAATCCTTCCTCTGATTTCCAAACTTTCCAAACCCTTTTCCAATCCTTTTGGGACTGTTCCAAGTGCACCAACTACAATTGGTATCACTTTCACTTTCATATTCCATAACTTTTTCAGTTCTCTGGCAAGGTCCAGATATTTGTCCATTTTTTCATTTTCCTTTAGCTGTAATTTGCTGGCACTGCAAAATCCACGAGTTGGCAAGTTCTTTCTCTTTTGTTAATCAACACTAGGTCTGGTCTCCTTGCTGGGATAAGGTCATCCGTTTTTATTTCAAAGTCCCAGAGAATTTTATGCGTTTCGTTCTCAAGAACAGATTCTGGTTTATGCATATACCATTTTGTTGTGTGGTCAAAATTTAATTTTTTGCATAATTCCCAGTGGATCACCTTCCCAACCCAGTCGTGCCTAGTTGTGTATTCTCGTTGTGCTAATTTGCTACATTCGCAGAGTATATGGTTTACAGTCTCATCTCTATTCCTGCAAAGTCTATATTTACTATTTTGTTGGGTCTTATCGATATAAAAAAAATTTTTATTATCATTATAACATGCAGTGGAAGAAGACAATTATCATCAGTAAATAAATATACAAATAAAGATTAATCTAGCATGACAAAAAGATTTTTGAAAAAAATTGACTCCAAATGTGACAGTTTTTGATAGCAAAGTTTGTTACAAAAACAAAAACAAAAACAAAAAACCTAATTTTCTTGGCCAATAAATACTTAAAATAAAATCAGAAATAGTTTTTAATTTATTTCTGTGAATTTTTGATATGAGGCTTAATAATTAGTAGTATTTGGATTATTCGGACGATTGTCCTCATCTTTATTGTTATCTATACAACGTTTCGGCTGCTGTGCCACTGGAAAAGGCAAAGCAGAAATTTAGGTGTTTTCTATTTGTTTTTTTGTTCAAAAATGGAAACACCAGAAACCAAACGGGAAGGTGAGGTGGGAAGCATATATAAACAGTTTTCTTCTTCTTCTTCTTCTTCTTCTTCTTCTTCTTCTTCTTCTTCTTCTTCTTCTTCTTCTCTTCTTTCTTTTTTCTTCCATTCTTTTTCTTCTACAATTCTTTTCTTCTTCTACAATTCTTCTTCTTCTTCTCTCGCCCTTCTTCTCCTTCTTCCATTTCCTTGTATCTTCTTCTTCTTCTTCTTCTTCTTCTTCTTCTTCTTCTTCTTCTTCTTCTTCTTCTTCTTCTTCTTCCTTGTGTCTTGTTGTTGTTGTTGTTGTTGTTGTTGTTGTTGTTGTTCTTCTTCTTCTTCTTCTTCTTCTCAAAATAACCAGTAAATGATTGAGCCATGTTTACTGTCCATTATAGTTGACATGGTCAGAATATGAAGAATACATTGCTCTACCATCTTTAGGTGTTTCTTATGAATCCAAGTCAGGTATTTTTCTCACTAAAAGTATTTTCCATTTTTCTTCCTTTTTTTTTTCTTTTTCTAGTGAAGCCGTTTCAAACTGGAGCAGACAAGTTATGTTAGTGATTTCCAACCTTGAGTTTGGAGTTTGCGTCTTTTATAGATTGCACAAAAATTGATTGTTACTTGAAGCAAACATCTAATGTTAGAGAGAATGTGGCTCATATAGAAATTGTACAGCTTTTTCTTCCACCACCTCTGCTTCCTCCTCCTCCTCCTCCTCCTGCTCTTTCACTATCTCCTCTCTCTCTCTCCTTCTACTCTTTCTTCTCCTCCTCTTCCCTCTCTCTTAACAACTTTTAGTGCTGATCCTTGCATAATATCCGTAAAAAATGACACGGATCGTTTATGCATGGATCAGCACTTCTGCCTTGGATCAGTGTAGTATATGTACATTCTGCTTAAGATCAAATTGTTGCTCCCTCACTCACTGCTAAGGCTCAGTGTAATATGTTGGTTGCTGGGTTGGGTTTTATGGCATGTCAACCCCTTGGGTAATTTTATGCCAAATACTTCTATTGGTAAAAAAATGTTTAATGCTGACAAAGTTTTGAAATCATTTCATTTTTAATGGATAATACAATTTTGTTTATAAACTCATGTTTTCTATTTAACCCATAGATGGGACCTAAAAGGTACTACCACTCCGGGTCAGAGTGGACCAGGGAGCAATGGTGATGAAGGGGTGCTCCACATTCCCCAAACCTACAAAACTGGAACCTCACTATCAGATCGAGTTTAAGGTCATTCCCAGGATATGTAGACCCTCAGTCACCGCCTTCTAGCACCCATATGATAAAAAGGGTTGGGGATTGCTATAAGGGCAATAGGGTTGGGAAAATCATATAGGTGCTAGGGTTTGACGTGACCAGCCGATTGATTGGAGGGGGCCTCTCTGACTGCCCGTCTAACCGAAGATAGGGCCAAAGTGGAGTATTGCAAGTCATGAACTGCTCATCCACCTGGGTTCTATCCTTAAGCATCACGGGTCGCCACCCACGGCCAACAGGTGGTCCCATTGAGGGAGACTTACCCCTCTGCAGAGGTGCAGTCGGAGCATTCTAACGCCCCAGCCAACAGGGCGGTCAGTGTAATATATGTGCACTTTATTACTACCAGACCCAAAAAACAGAACCCACAAATTTTGTAATAAAACTGTTAATTTTAATTATGGGGGTCTAGGGTTAGTGTTTAAGGTTAGGGTTAGGATTAGGGTTAGGTTGGGTTTTAGGGTTAGTTTAATGGGAAAATGAATATGTACAACTTTTCAGCAAAATGATCCATAAGCTTAGTAAATAATGTAACATTTGCTCAATCACTCAAACCACAAAAGGAGCAAAGATGGAAAGGCTAAAATGAAGAAGAAGAAGAAGAAGAGAAGAAGAGAGGCAATGAAGAAGAAGAAGGGAGGCAATGAAGAAGAAGAAGAAGAAGAAGAAGAAAGAAGAAGAAGAAGAAGAAGAAGAAGAAGACACATTCCAAATTTTGCTAATTGTATCAATATTATTCCCTCAGTTGCACACATCGTAGTTTTGTCATTAAATAAAACAAACTTTTTTCTTTTCTTTTCACTTTGTAAGACATTTTCTTTTTTAAATATTGATTTCATTTCAACTTGGAGTGAGTGTCGAGCCAGAGACGATGAACAAGTTTAAAT
>CM042169.1:61661341-61676341 GCA_023376005.1 Doryteuthis pealeii
ATCTTCCCTTGCTCTGGTTGTTTACCGATAGGTGGCGTGAGTATATGGCCACTGAAGAATAATTAAAGTCCAATTACCATTAAACTGGGAAGACAAGGCAGCAAACAGTTGTAACTCAATACAATCTCGAAAGCCACAAAGTCCACTGCAAAATGACAGAGTATATATAAGACTCCACAATGTCATTCAAATCAAGCAGTCAAGCAGCCAATCAGAACTCAAGGAATGGAATCATCCAAATCACCCAGATTCATGGATGGATCATTCTTGAGTCCTATTTATACCAACTGTCTTGGACACTGCTTGAGTTGCACTTAGCTGCTGTTATTCAAACCAACAGTAGGCTAACTGACCTCAATAGCCACAAAGTGGAAATTCTGAATTCCTGTCTTTTACTTCTCAGGCTGGCAACGAGTAATCATGGTCTAGGTGCCTGCCACCTCTAACTCTTAGGTGGGGAGCTTAGCCCCCACCCAACCAGCTGCCAGTAAGTGACATTCCTTACAACGCAAATCATACACCTATATCCTCTTATAGAGCATTATGCATCTGTTTTGTATATCTTTGTCTTGTATGTGTTTCTCTGTCACTTACAGAATAAATATTGTTATCGTTTTACACCTTTGTCGGAATGTTATTATGTGCACGCTTGTACCCACGTTAGGAGGTTACTCTAAGCCTTCCAATGTTAATATAACTTCCTCGCATGTTATATAAACACAACTTTCATCGCATAGTTAAACCTATGACAAAATTTTTATTCCCCCTTTTGCATAGTTAAAACTACTAGTAAATATATTCACTTACAGAATAAATATTGTTATCGTTTTACACCTTTGTCGGAATGTTATTATGTGCACGCTTGTACCCACGTTGGGAGGTTACTCTAAGCCTTCCAACGTTAATATAACTTCCTCGCATGTTATATAAACAACTTTCGTTGCTTAGTTAAACCTATGACAAAATTTTTATTCACCCTTTTGTATAGTTAAAACTACTAGTAAATATATTCACTTACAGAATAAATATTGTTATCGTTTTACACCTTTGTCGGAATGTTATTACGTGCACGCTTGTACCCACGTTGGGAGGTTACTCTAAGCCTTCCAACGTTAATATAACTTCCTCGCATGTTATATAAACACAACTTTTGTTGCATAGTTAAACCTATGACAAAATTTTTATTCACCCTTTTGTATAGTTAAAACTACTAGTAAATATATTCACTTACAGAATAAATATTGTTATCGTTTTTACACCTTTGTCGGAATGTTATTATGTGCACGCTTGTACCCACGTTGGGAGGTTACTCTAAGCCTTCCAACGTTAATATAACTTCCTCGCATGTTATATAAACACAAACTTTTGTCGCATAGTTAAACCTATGACAAAATTTTTATTCACCCTTTTGCATAGTTAAAACTACTAGTAAATATATTCACTTACAGAATAAATATTGTTATCGTTTTACACCTTTGTCGGAATGTTATTATGTGCACGCTTGTACCCACGTTGGGAGGTTACTCTAAGCCTTCCAACGTTAATATAACTTCCTCGCATGTTATATAAACACAACTTTTGTTGCATAGTTAAACCTATGACAAAAATTTTTATTCACCCTTTGTATAGTTAAAACTACTAGTAAGTATATTCACTTACAGAATAAATATTGTTATCGTTTACACCTTTGTCGGAATGTTATTATGTGCACGCTTGTACCCACGTTGGGAGGTTACTCTAAGCCTTCCAACGTTAATATAACTTTCCTCGCATGTTATATAAACACAACTTTCGTCGCATAGTTAAACCTATGACAACATTTTTATTCACCCTTTTGTATAGTTAAAACTACTAGTAAATATATTCACTTACAGAATAAAATTTTATCGTTTTACACCTTTGTCGGAATGTTATTATGTGCACGCTTGTACCCACGTTGGGAGGTTACTCTAAGCCTTCCAACGTTAATATAACTTCCTCGCATGTTATATAAACACAACTTTTGTTGCATAGTTAAACCTATGACAAAATTTTTATTCACCCTTTTGTATAGTTAAAACTACTAGTAAATATATTCACTTACAGAATAAATATTGTTATCGTTTTACACCTTTGTCGGAATGTTATTATGTGCACGCTTGTACCCACGTTGGGAGGTTACTCTAAGCCTTCCAACGTTAATATAACTTCCTCGCATGTTATATAAACACAACTTTCGTCGCATAGTTAAACCTATGACAACATTTTTATTCACCCTTTTGTATAGTTAAAACTACTAGTAAATATATTCACTTACAGAATAAATATTGTTATCGTTTACACCTTTGTCGGAATGTTATTATGTGCACGCTTGTACCCACGTGGGAGGTTACTCTAAGCCTTCCAACGTTAATATAACTTCCTCGCATGTTATATAAACACAACTTTGTTGCATAGTTAAACCTATGACAAATTTTTATTCACCCTTTTGTATAGTTAAAACTACTAGTAAATATATTCACTTACAGAATAAATATTGTTATCGTTTTACACCTTTGTCGGAATGTTATTATGTGCACGCTTGTACCCACGTTGGGAGGTTACTCTAAGCCTTCCAACGTTAATATAACTTCCTCGCATGTTATATAAACACAACTTTCGTCGCATAGTTAAACCTATGACAACATTTTTATTCACCCTTTTGTATAGTTAAAACTACTAGTAAATATATTCACTTACAGAATAAATATTGTTATCGTTTTACACCTTTGTCGGAATGTTATTATGTGCACGCTTGTACCCACGTTGGGAGGTTACTCTAAGCCTTCCAACGTTAATATAACTTCCTCGCATGTTATATAAACACAACTTTCGTCGCATAGTTAAACCTATGACAACATTTTTATTCACCCTTTTGTATAGTTAAAACTACTAGTAAATATATTCACTTACAGAATAAATATTGTTATCGTTTTACACCTTTGTCGGAATGTTATTACGTGCACGCTTGTACCCACGTTGGGAGGTTACTCTAAGCCTTCCAACGTTAATATAACTTCCTCGCATGTTATATAAACACAAACTTTTGTTGCATAGTTAAACCTATGACAAAATTTTTATTCACCCTTTGTATAGTTAAAACTACTAGTAATATATTCACTTACAGAATAAATATTGTTATCGTTTTACACCTTTGTCGGAATGTTATTATGTGCACGCTTGTACCCACGTTGGGAGGTTACTCTAAGCCTTCCAACGTTAATATAACTTCCTCGCATGTTATATAAACACAACTTTTGTTGCATAGTTAAACCTATGACAAAATTTTTATTCACCCTTTTGTATAGTTAAAACTACTAGTAAATATATTCACTTACAGAATAAATATTGTTATCGTTTTACACCTTTGTCGGAATGTTATTACGTGCACGCTTGTACCCACGTTGGGAGGTTACTCTAAGCCTTCCAACGTTAATATAACTTCCTCGCATGTTATATAAACACAACTTTTGTCGCATAGTTAAACCTATGACAAAATTTTTATTCACCCTTTTGCATAGTTAAAACTACTAGTAAATATATTCACTTACAGAATAAATATTGTTATCGTTTTACACCTTTGTCGGAATGTTATTACGTGCACGCTTGTACCCACGTTGGGAGGTTACTCTAAGCCTTCCAACGTTAATATAACTTCCTCGCATGTTATATAAACACAACTTTTGTCGCATAGTTAAACCTATGACAAAATTTTTATTCACCCTTTTGCATAGTTAAAACTACTAGTAAATATATTCACTTACAGAATAAATATTGTTATCGTTTTACACCTTTGTCGGAATGTTATTATGTGCACGCTTGTACCCACGTTGGGAGGTTACTCTAAGCCTTCCAACGTTAATATAACTTCCTCGCATGTTATATAAACACAACTTTCGTCGCATAGTTAAACCTATGACAACATTTTTATTCACCCTTTTGTATAGTTAAAACTACTAGTAAATATATTCACTTACAGAATAAATATTGTTATCGTTTTACACCTTTGTCGGAATGTTATTATGTGCACGCTTGTACCCACGTTGGGAGGTTACTCTAAGCCTTCCAATGTTAATATAACTTCCTCGCATGTTATATAAACACAACTTTTGTTGCATAGTTAAACCTATGACAAAATTTTATTCACCCTTTTGTATAGTTAAAACTACTAGTAAATATATTCACTTACAGAATAATATTGTTATCGTTTTACACCTTTGTCGGAATGTTATTATGTGCACGCTTGTACCCACAGGTTACTCTAAGCCTTCCAATGTTAATATAACTTCCTCGCATGTTATATAAACACAACTTTTGTTGCATAGTTAAACCTATGACAAAATTTTTATTCACCCTTTTGTATAGTTAAAACTACTAGTAAATAAATGCACCCTCCAGGTGCAAGTATTTAAGTTTTAATATAATAGAATATTGTATTAATTAGAAAGACTAATGAAACTAAATAAGAATGTAGATAAAAAGATTTGAAGCAGAAGGGGGTATAATTGAAAAATAGAACAACTGAAACTTACTCTTTCATCATTCCCACTTTTCATTGCTAAATTTTCCTAATTTAACTATTTAGTAAAAATAGGAAGTAAAGAATAAAATTACAGTTATTTCTTGTTAATGGATTTCTTTTAAGATTTCTTGAAGAAACTTTTGCTCATAATTATTAAGATAAAACCAAACAATTAGAAATCAATAATACTAAGTTTATATTTATTAAAATCAAATTTTTAATACCAATATGCAAATTAGCCTTCCTGTTCACTCTGTAAACTGCTATTTTGCTGTACATATAAATACAATTGAATGTTGTTAATATGTAGACCTGCCCAACGGGGTGGGGGTCCAGTGGCTTCGGCCCTGGATCTTTATAAGTTAATAGCGATGATCCCAGGGGGCTATCCCCACAGGCAATACCTGCCCCCTTGACTTAAAGGGGCCAGGCTGGGTTTATTGCCCAGCACCTGAGGCACCCCCTTGAGGGGGAATGCCGTTAAAACGAGGACTTGTGCCTAGCCCATACAAGTGGGGTATGAGGCAAATACCTGTAGATAGGGCCAAAAGTATTAATAATGTAAAATAATTTTATTAATTATTGAGGTTTAAATAAAAATGATATCATGGAAAATGTGATGTAAAAAGGGAATTGTGACTTAAGTAGTGATATAGTTTCAGTTACAGACAGACACTCAATCTCCATTAAGATAAAACTAGAAGCAGCCACCTTGCATTGCGAGGGTAGAGGTGGGATTTAAAAAAAATTAGTCCTGCGGATCCATTATTACTTAATTGCGAGTTGAATCCTCATCAGATGCCCCATTAAAATCCCCATGTAAAAAACAACCCTACATTGATCCAGCTACTCTGAAAAGAAATGTTAATGTCTACTATTCAAAATATTAAGTGCTAAAAATATTCCATACTGATATCATTTAAATTTTATTTTTTTTATCCTTTTCACAAATATAAATCAGATCTTTATTGTTTTTGCTCAAAAACCAAGCCCAGGGGATATTTAATGTGTATATATATATTGTTATAGGCGATATAACCTATGGACAATTGTGGAATGCTACTATAAGTAATAGGAACAGTTGTGGCTTGACACGAAGCAAATGCGAGTCAGCTCATAACTATATCGGTCGGACGCAATCTCCACTTTCTTTGCTGTAAATTTCTACTCTTTTGTTCAATACATTTGTCTACATTGTTACCAGTCGTTTTGTCTTATTTTTGACCCTTAAAACCCCACAACATATGTTTACTTTGTCGTTAATTGTTTTATTTTCCAAGTTTACTCCGGACATACATATTCACACAACTGCCCTTTATATATGTATAGAAAACCAAGCCCTGGTGATATTTAATGTGTATACATATTTACTTTGTCGTTAATTGTTTTATTTTCCAAGTTTACTCCGGACATACGTATTCACACAACTGCCCTTTATATATGTATAGAAAACCAAGCCCTGGTGATATTTAATGTGTATACATATTTACTTTGTCCTTAATTGTTTTATTTTTGAAGTTTCTTCTGGACATACATATACACACAACTGCCCTTTATATATGTATAGAAAACCAAGTCCTGGTGATATTTAATGTGTATATATATTTACTTTGTTGTTAATTGTTTTATTTGTGAAGTTTCCTCTGGACATTCATATACACACAACTGCTCTTTATACATGTATAGAAAACCAAGCCCTGGTGATATTTAATGTGTATATATATTTACTTTGTTGTTAATTGTTTGATTATGTCCGGACATACATATACACACAACTGCTCTTTATATATGTATAGATGACAAAATTGTTATTCACCCTCCTAGCACCTATATGAAACATATTATGGTAGGATTATGTTTAGAAGTGAACACCACAAGAAATATTTAGATTAATGTGACAAAGAATTAAACTCTTTCCAGACTGAATTTATTTCTACATTTTACCAGTCGTAAAGTACTTCATACTTAAATTCAATTTGTGAACTCTCCGCATAATTTAATTCCACAACACGATACATATTCTGGTATCAGGCAATATGATAGAAATATTTTAACACGTGGATATCTAGTTTTAGTTGTTTCTATGGAAAGCAATAAAATTTCCCAAAAATGCAAAATATATAGTTGTAACAAGTCCAAGTTATCTTCAAAATTGAATTTATTTCCTCATCTTCAAACAGTCGAGAACGGCTTACATGTCTTCCTTGGTAACTTATAACTCTCTGCTTCATTTTCATAGCAAAATTCAATCATCTATCATTAAAAATCAGAAGATGCTGGTTTTAAACTACATTTGAACAGAAAAGTTTTTCTATAAGTAATCATCATCATCATCATCATCATCATCATGTCGCGCAAGTAGTAAATTAATTCTGATAGCTCTATTCCTGTAGTGAAACATGCCAGTCTAATTTTTTATACTCTCTTTCTTTTTCTTATACCATTAGATATCATTCCCAATTTTATGCAGATCCATTATTACAGAATTATGAGTTTGATCCTCGTAGAATGCCCCATTAAAATCCCTCCATAAAAAAAGACCTTGCATTGATCCAGCCACTCTGAAACCAAATGTTAATGTCTACTATTTAAAATATTAAATGCAAAAAAAAAAAAAAAAAAAAAAAAAATTCCACGCTGTTATCACTTAAATTTTATTTTCTAATTATCTTAATGAATATAAATCCAATCCTTTTTATTTTAGCTTAAAAAGCAAGATCTGGTGATAGTGAATGTGTGTATATATTTACTCTGTCATTAAGTATTTTATTTTTCGTAGTTTCTTCCATACATACATACATACACACAACTGCCTTTTATATATATATTTACCAACCCCTCCGCACGAGCAGGATGTGACACAAGGTCAATTTCTTAAGCGGAGTTCAGCAGGTTTGAATTCAGAGTTTTCCTTCTCCTAGACCGGTTGCTTAACCAAGGTTAAAGAGCCCAGTCTGCCCTACTATTTACCCATAGCGGGAGGGAGAGTAGGATTCATACCTTTCCCAAGGATATTAGCGCTAAATGAAATGCAATTACCATGTCCAGGATTTGAACTCGGGGCGACGAGTCCATTTCCCATGATTTTAACCATTACACCACGCGCTTCCTAACTGCCTTTTATATATGTATAGATTAACAACAATTTATAAAAACAAAAAACAGAACCAATAACAAGCCAATGGAAGATACCAAATTCACCAAGATCCAAGAAGATCCACATCCTTGTGGATTTGTGTCTTTGATATGAATGGGACCAGTGCAGAAAAAGGAATTTATTCTGACTGGACAGAGTGTGAATCCGTATTTCTTATTTGTGACTATTGAGAAGAATGTAGAGTAATAGTTATCGAATCCTTCATGATAACAATAACCCTGCTCTCACAGCCTTCAGCATCCCACAGTTTTTGGCCCAAAAAACAGCATACCAGCTGTACTTTATTCACCCTATACAACTAACCTGACTACATGCGAGTTTTTTGTTCCCTCATATGAACGGAGAAGGAACGATTTACTGATATTAATAATGACAAACAAAATACACTGGAGACCTTGCACAAAATCCATAACGAAGAGTTTCAGCAATGTTTCCCAATAATGGGGAAAAAAGCATTGGGACAGATGCATTGAGTAAAGAGGAGAGTTAGCGTGACAGAACAATTGTGTAAATAGAACGAATATGAAGTAGACTAGACTAGAGTTATGAGACTTAAACATTTTTTAGAATAAAATCCTAGGTATTTTGAGATAAACCCACCCCTATACATATCCTAATATATATATATATATAATATATATATATATATATATATATATATATATATATATTTGTAGCCCAGCCAGACACTCTACCAACTGAGCTATAAATATGAAAGCAGCACAAGATGGAAGTCCTGGATACTTTTCCTACATTTAAGCCTGACCATATATGGAGGTGCGTGCGCTAGTGGTTAGAGTCGTGGAAAATGGACTTGTCAATTCGAGTTCAATTCCTAGATGAAGCTGTTGGCATTTCACATAGTGCTTGGGAAAGGTATGAATCCATATATTCTCCCTCCAGCTATGGGTTAAATAGTAGGGCAGACTGGGCCCTTCAGCCTTGGGTAGGTAACCAGTCTAGGAGAGGGATAACCCTGAATTCAACATTCCTGAGGTCGGTCGTTGATTGGATTTGTGGCAACCCTTGATGCACCAATTCTTTCCTATCGACTGTGCCAAAAAGTGTGGATGGTCCAACACAAGCCTTCACCACTGTAAACAAATCCCTGTGTGGATGTTCATTGTGTGTATGAACCCTCGATGGGAGAGTCCATTATTATGTGTGTGTATATGAAGTTACAGAGTTTCAATGCTTTAGAGTTTCATGATAGATAATACCTAATAATATCCGTTTTTGATTGTATAATACTTTACTTGAAATAATGTTTGTGGTGTACATGACTAAAATGCATTATCAACACCAATATTACTATCATCTCTTATTTTAACAGCAGATCAAAAACAATAGGTAAAAAAATCAAACATGAAATCTATAAGAGAAGAAAGCAAATAAAAAAAAATTCCTTAGATGAAATTGTCTATGAAAACTGAGATTTATCCATGTGTTGTATATAAAAAACGAGTGTTGAGCGTTACTAATGGAGGTTTTCTTTTTGTGGGGAAAATCTTTTTTGAAAGCTTAAGTAGAGTCTGTCAGTGCATTTCATCTTGGAGAGTGGCATCAGTCATCAGAGCAGCTATCAGAGCAAATGGTGTCACAGGATCAGCGGAATTACTGGCAGATGAAACATACAAGGAAAATAACTGAACTCTCTTTTAGTGATAGAACGAAAAGGTTTTATATAGTAAAAATCATTTCCAATGCATTTTTATTGTAAAAATCATTTCTTATTCATTTTGATAGTAAAAATCCTTTCCAATGCATTTTTATATTAAAAAAACCCATTTCCAATGCATTTTTATAGTAAAAATCAATTCTTATTCATTTTTATATTAAAAATCCTTTTCAATGCATTTTTTTATTAAAAATAATTTCTAATGTATTTTTATAGTAAAAATCAATTCTTATTAATTTTTATACTAAAAATCCTTTCCAATGCATTTTTATAGTAAAAATCATAACCAATGCATTTTTATATTAAAAATCAATTCCAATGCATTTTTATAGTAAAAATCATTTGTTATTCATTTTTCATACTAAAAATCCTTTCCAATGCATTTTTATAGTAAAAATCATTTCCAATGCATTTTTATAGTAAAAATCATTTGTTATTCATTTTCATACTAAAATCCTTTCCAATGCATTTTTATAGTAAAAATCATTTTTAGTGATCGAATGAAATGTTTACTACGTAACTGATGAAAAGTCAGAAATCCTTTCTTATATGGAAAAAGAGAAAGAAAACAATTTGGTCCAAGAAAAATTCTTGGAATATCTTTTAATACAACTTTAGCCATTATAGAAGTTGAATTTAAAATCATGGATCAAATCGAATTTAATGGACCTAAATTCCACCATCGTATGTCACCTGCTGAAGAAAAAAAATACCAAAAATCAGGGAATTAACCAAATTAATGAAATTTTCAGTATTGATATATTAATGAATAAAATATATAATTCACTTGTTATTTTATTTGAAACCTTTTACATTTTTTCAGGTCAGTTAACTTTGAACCATGTATTTTTGAGGCATAACACAGATTCTCAAATGTATGCGGTTAAGAAAAAAAATAAAAAAGTAAAAAGAATAAAGAAATATCTGTTGATAATTTTGTTAATTTTGATAATATGAGACAGTCTCTTGTTGGATCTTTTGACACAGCCAGTCTTTAATCTAAAAGTTACTTTTCTTTAAATATGTCTTATATTCATCACTTTCCTTGTAAATAATGAAAAAAACTGAAATTGAAATTGGGGTAGCATTATACTTGAGTGTTTAAAAAGTGTAACATTTTTGCTGTATTACACCTACATATTGTTTTAGCTTTCAATATTTTTTGGTTTAATAATGATGTGTATATAATATCAAAGGGCCGGGTTAGCTCAGTCGGTAGAGCGTTCGGTTAGAAACCACAAGGTTCCTAGTTCGATACCAGCCCTCGTCAACTCAGTGTATGAGTAGCACAGGGATCTGTGCGGTAAAGTAAGGAGCTGGTGGTAGCTGTGGCGCTCCACCTCAGATGCAAAAACAATCTCCTTGGTCTAACGCTAGTGAAAAGGGGACAGACACCGTCACTGATTGGCTGATACCGACTTTAGGCCACCCCGATGACTTTATTTTTTACCTTATATAATATTAATTATGATTTATAATAATCTATATATTAATACTTGTGTTCCTTAATTGTACATCTGTTATCATCTTGTTAAAAATGACTTTCCAAGATGAAATACAAAATTTAAATCCTGATTATCTGATATTGTTTATCCGTTTCAAGAAAAGGATCCCTGGCTTTAAAGAGTAAGTTTCAGGTGTTAAATTAATTTTGTAAAATAGCTAAAAATAAAATTTTATAAACATAAATTGGGATATTCTTAAATTCAAATCCCCTGAAAAATTTAAATCTTGATTATCTGATATTGCTTATCCATTTCCAGAAAAGGATCTCTCTATTTTAACCCTTTTTTTATTTTATAGAGAGATTTTTTATTTGTAGAGGAATCATTATTATGAATAAATGCTGTTGTATTATTGCAGACTGGGAAGGCATATTACATAAACCAAGTGAAAATCTGTTTCAATAAACAAAATAAAATAAAAAAGAATTCAATATTTATTTCAACTGACAATTCAACATCTAAACAACAAAATAAAATAAAAAAGAACTGACATTTTGACAACAATGGATATGTTGACAACTTATACAAATTATCAAAACATATTTTTATGATTAATTTTCACAAGTTTCGGTTAAATCCTGCTTAACGGACCTAAATTCCACCATTGTCAGACACATGGCCAAAAGAAAAAAAAACACCAAAATCATGGAATTAACCAAATTTAATGAAATTTTCAGCGTTGATATATTAATAAATAATAGATATAATGCACCAGTTATTTTATTCAAAAACATTTACATTTTTTCAGGTCAGTTAACTTTGAACCACGTATGTTTGAGAATCTGTGTTACGTCTCAAAGATACGTGGTTCAAATTAACTGATCTCAAAAAATATAAAAATTTTTAAATAAAATAACTGGTGGATTATATTTTTTATTCATTAACATATCAACACTGAAAATTTCATTAAATTCGGTTAATTCCCTGATTTTTGGTATTTTTTCCTTCAGCAGGGTGACTTCCGATGGTGGAATTTAGGTCTGCTAAGTAGGATTTAACCCAAGTTTCTTTATCTTTTTGTTATCTTGAATACATAGAATCCAAATAAAGTGTTAGATTTTTATCTATATTTCAGGAGCTCATATATATACATACATATATATATATATATATATATATATATATATAATATATATATATGAGTGTGTGTGTGTGTGTATACACATCACATCAAAGACTTGGTTTGAAAATTGCTTTGGCAAGAAACTGACTGTTACTATGTGCCATCAACTATTTCTTCACATACTAACTTATATATCTATATCTATATCTATATCTATATCTATCTATATATATATATATGTTCAAATGTAAGGATTGATAAATATATTGATAGTTTCATAGATTGATATAGATATTTTAGTTGTTTCATTGACAGATTAGTATACATATAAATGTATGTGTGTGTGTGTGTGTGTGTGTGTGTGTGTGTGTGTGTGTCTGTGTGTGTGTGTATGTGTTAGAAGAATACTGCTATTTCAGTTGGTTAAAAAAGATAAGTTTCTAAACTGTTAAAATCAATAATGTTATAAGATACATCTCATCAAGTGTTAATAGCTGATAAGTAAAATCTTTATCATTAAGCCGAAAAATTAGAATTAAAAAGAAAGTTTCTTTTTCTAAATTCTAATGCATTAATTCAAGAGAAACATTCTTAATGAGATATGGATTAGCATAATCTACTATCTGATTATAATAACAATAAGTGAACATTAGTGTATGTTGTAGATAAGTAGCCAGCAAGCTCCTCTCAAAAGCCATTGATAGTAATTTCAATTATCAGTGGATATGTATCTACTGAAGATAGGAATTGATGAACCAATAGTTTAAAATGAATAAAAACAGAAATCATGGAGACATGTTTTGTAATGAATCGAGTCTTAGGAAATGGACTCGTCAACCTGAGTTCAATTCCTGGACGAAGCTGTTGGTATTTCACTTGGTGCTAATACCCTTGGGAAAAGTATGAATCCAATTCTCCCTCCAGCTATGGGTAGATAGCAGAGCAGACTGGGTTCTTTAACCATGGTTAAGTAACCAATCTAGGAGAAGGAAAACTCTGAATTCAAACCTGTTAGACTCTGCTTAAGAAATTGACCTTGTGTTACATCCTGCCTGTGGTTGGTATATAAAGTATAAAAACAGTCTCTGTAGATGAAGTTTCTTCGAAATTGATTAGACACTGGACATTATTTTAATCTTTTTTTATATTAATTGTAATTGCCTTCTTAATATAAATGAATAATAATATATATAGTAATTTATATTCGAAGGTATTTGTGGTGTTTGTGGTTATTGTCATCAGAAATGGACTCAGTGACTCGACTTCAAATCCTGGATGAGATTGGTTGCATTTCTCGTGGCACTAATACCCTTGATTAGGTAACCAGTCTAGAAGAAGGAAAACTCTGAATTCAAACCTATTAGACTCTGCTTAAGAAATTAACCTTTTGTTACGTCCTCCTTTTCGCAAAATTTAGTCTTTAGAAAATGAGGATTTTTAGTGCATTTTAGTAAATGATCTTTGATGCTATTTCCTCAAACAATGGTGCTAGTAAAAGATCTAATTTTTGGTATCAGTATTCAGTATACTAACACACAACTTTTGCATAGATGGACAATTTGATATTTAAAAAAGTGAAAAATCGACCTACTCTACTAAACAGCACCTAGTCTGTAAATATCACTACTTATCAACAAGGCCTCATAATTTTTTTTATTGTATAAATTCTAAAAACCTTTTCATATTTTTATATTGTACTAGTTGATAAAACTGTCACATAGGGCAGATTTCATTTTAGTTTTGTATTAAAATGTTACCTTATAACAGATTTTGAAATTGTCTCATAGAATAAGTATTCATTTTAGGGGATGTACTTTATCATGCATAAAGCGTTCTCAGTCTTCAGAAAATTCTCAGTATTTTTGCCAAAGGCATTAACATACTGAAAAATGATTGGTTGTCTTGGACGTGCAGAACAGCATTTCACATTAAGAAGGCAAAGAGTGCTTGAAGAATGAAAGAAATCCTAAAAGCAAAAATGAGTGAACCATTTTCTTGAAGAAGAAGCCATTTAAAAAAAAGGAAAGGAAATGAAGAAATTGGCAGAAGTAAGGATTACTTAAAATTCTTGGAAGAAGAAACAATTTGAATGTGTGCCATAGATAATATCTAATCTAATGATTATGGGAGATTTATATAAAACATTTGATATAATGTCCAAAATGTGGGGGAATTACTATTATTTTAGCTTAACCTTATTTTACCATTCTTTTACCATTCTTTTACCATTCTTTTTATTTTACCATTATTTTAGCTTAACGTTATTTTACCATTATTTAGCTTAACATTATTTTACCATTCTTTTACCATTCTTTTTATTTTACCCTTATTTTAGCTTAACATTATTTTACCATTCTTTTACCATTCTTTTTATTTTACCATTATTTTATTTTACCATTATTTTACCATTATCATTTACCATTATCATTTACCATTATTTTACCATTATTTTCACCATTATTTTGCCATTATCATTTTACCATTATTATTTTCACCATTATTTTACTATTATTTTACCATTATTTTTACCATTACTTTACCATTATTTTACCATTATTATTTTACCATCATTTTACCATTATTTTTATTTTACCATTATTTATATTTTACCATTATTTTTATTTTACCATTATTATTTTACCATTATTTTACCATTATTTTACAATTATTTCACAATTATTTTACTATTATTTTTATTTTACCATTATTTTTATTTTACCATTATTTTAGCTTAACATTATTTTACCATTATTTTTACCATTATTTTACCATTATTTTTATTTTACCATTATTTTACCATTATTTTTACCATTATTTTACCATTATTTTTAATTTACCATTATTTTACCATTATTTTTATTTTTACCATTATTTTTATTTTACCATTATTTTAGCTTAACATTATTTTAAGTTTAACATTATTTTTCCAGAAAGTCAGAAAAATACACATATGACACACCAGTATTGGACAACCAGCAAAAACTTACAATCATGTCTGTGCGGACACTGGATGCTAACATACAGAGTACAATGACTGATAGGGACAGTTGGTGAGAG
>CM042169.1:61681341-61708841 GCA_023376005.1 Doryteuthis pealeii
AGAAAGAAGAAACTGTCAATAAAACTGATTATATTAGTTTTGTTATATACAAATATTTACATGGCTCTTTCTTTGCACTTCCATGTATAAAATAAGCAAAAGGAATTTTGTTTGTTGTTTGCATTGCCAATTCTTTGTTTGTTAAACCACCACATCTACATAGACACACACACACACACACACAAATATATATATATATATATATATATATATATATATACATATATATATATATATATATATACGCATCCCATGAGATTAATATCAACATTAAAAGATCTGTAAATATTTTGCTCACAAAATTTGAAAATATGAATTGACGTTGAAAAATATAGAAAGCATGAAAGAACGATAGATGAAAGTTTGCTTCATCTCGGAGATAGCAGGAAAAATTTTCCCCAACCAACGACAAAATAACAACAATAAGAGGATTCTCTGTGAAAAACTTAAAAAGGAATTGAAAACCGAATTGATCTAACTGATAATAGAGATAAATGATAATGATATGTAAATAAAGTGTCAGCATTGTTTTAATGTTTTAAATATTCTATAGAGGCAGACAGACAGACAGACAGACAAATAGATAGATGGATAGATAGATAGATAGATAGATATGAAAAGGCTGAGATAGATAGATATGAATTAATGTTTTAAATATTCTAGACAGACAGACAGACAGACAGATAGACAGAGAGACAGACAGACAAATAGATAGACAGATAGATAGATAGATATGAAAAGGCTGACATGGATAGATAGATAGATAGATAGATAGATAGATATGAAAAGGCTGAGATAGATAGATATGAATTAATGTTTTAAATATTCTAGACAGACAGACAGACAGATAGACAGAGAGACAGACAGACAAATAGATAGACAGATAGATAGATAGATAGGAAAAGGCTGAGATAGATAGATAGATAGATAGATAGATATGAAAAGGCTGAGATGGATAGATAGATAGATAGATAGATAGATAGATATGAAAAGGCTGAGATAGATAGATAGATAGATAGATAGATAGATATGAAAAGGCTGAGATAGATAGATAGATGGATATGAAAAGGCTGAGATAGATAGATAGATGGATATGAAAAGGCTGAGATAGATAGATAGATGGATATGAAAAGGCTGAGATAGATAGGTAGATGGATATGAAAAGGCTGAGATAGATAGATATGAATTAATGTTTTAAATATTCTATACAGATAGATAGATAGATAGATAGATAGATAGATAAATAGATAGGAAAAGGCTGAGATAGATAGATAGATATGAAAATACTGAGATAAAAGGCTGAGATAGATAGATAGCTAGAATGAAAAGGCTGAGATAGATTGATTGATAGATATGTGTTAATGTTTTAAATATTCTAAGTTATAGACAGTAAATCAGAAGGTTGAAGCATTGTGTTTATCTTGGTTTGGTGGTTGGTTTTGAAGGCTATCACAATGCAAGTGTAAAGAAAAATGAGGTAACTATGATGTTGTATGTTTATCTTTGATTTAGTCTTGATATTTCGAGATAAAGATCTCTTCGTCAGATGATTTCTGAATGTCTGGATCTATTAGCTTGCTGCTTCTGTCCATTTTGTTGTATTTTTCATTGAAATTATTTGTGTGTGTGTGTGTGTGTATTTGTAAGTCTTTGTGTGTGTGTCCAATGATGTCTTAATATCATTCCAGGTTTGGCCTTGCCTTTTTTTTAATTATTATTAGGTAGACTTTAGTAATTTGTTTATTTATGTGTGTGTGAGTGTGTGTATGTGTGTGTGAGTGTGTGTGTATGTGTGTGTGTATGTGTGTGAGTGTATGTGTGAGTGTGTGTGTTTGTGTGTATGTGTGTATGTGTGTCTGTCCCACAATGTCTTAATATCATTCCAGTTTTGGCCTAGCCTTTATCATTATTATTATTATTATTATTATTATTATTATTATTAGGTAGCCCTTAGTAATTTGTTTATTTGTGTGTGTGTTTGAGAGTGTTTCTGTGTGAGTGTGAGTGTGGGTCCAACAATTCCTTAGTATCATTCCAGGTTTGGCCTAGCCTTATTATTATTATTATTATTATTACTAGCAAATATATGCACCCTCCGGGTGCAAGTATTTAAGTTTTAATGTAATAAAATATTGTATTAAATTAGAAAGGCTAATGAAACTAAAGAATACAGATAAAAAGATTTGAAACAGAGGGAGTATAATAAAAGATTTGAAACAGAGGGAGTATAATAAAAAATGGAACAACTGAAATTTACTCTTCCATCACTCTCGTCTTTCATTGTTATTTTTCTAATTTAAGTATTTAGTTAAAAGAGGAAGTAACGAATAAAATGACAGTTATTTTTTCTTGTTAATGGATTTCATTTAAGATTCATTGAAGAGATTTTTGCTTATATTCATTAAAATAAAACCAAACAGTTAGAAATCAATAATACTAAGCACATATTTATTAAATTCGATTTTTTAATATTAATATGCAAATTAGCCTTCCCGTTCACAGTGTAAAGCGCTATTTTGTGGTATATATAAATACAATTGCATGTTGTCAGTATGTAGACATAGTTAACAGTATTAATAATGTAAGACAATTTTATTAATAATTGAGGTTTAGATAAAAATAAAATCATGGAGAATATGATGTCAATAACTAAGAGAATTGTGACTTGAGTAGGAATATAGTTTCGGTTACAGACAGAAAAACACACAATCTCCATTATAATAAGATTATCATTATTATGTAGGCCTTAGTAATTTGTTTATTATGTGTGTGTGAGAGAGAGAGAGAGAGAGAGAGAGAGAGTATGTTTGTGTGTGAGAGAGGGAGAGAGAGAGAGTGTGTGTGTGTGTCCAACAATGTCTTAGTATCATTCCAGGTTTGGCCTAGCATTATTATTATTATTATTATTATTATTATTATTAGGTAGGCCTTAGTAATTTGTTTATTTATGTGTTTGTGTGTGTGTGTGTTCTCCAGGCACAGCAGGTTTTTTTTTTTTTTAAATCTCCTTGTTTATTGAATGACCCCAAATAAAATGTCTTGAATAGAAACAAAAGTTACCTGAATGATATGAATAATCCACAGAAAGGAAAGGAATAAATAAAAAAATATTTGAAAGAATTTTGTCCTTCAAAGTTTTTGAGGAATGATTGTTTCTAAGAAAAAGCTGAGAGCAAAAACTGAATTCAATATCAAAAGAGATTAGCCTATAATTTTAAAAACAAAGTCTGTAGAAAATCTTTGATCGACAAAATAATACATTGATAAATGACAAGGGAAGCAAAAAATATGTAAGATTTTGACATTTGATTCTAGTTTTTCCATAAATTTGGTGATTGTTTGAGAAAAACCTTTAAAGCCAGTAGAACAATTCACATACCTAGGTAGTAATATCTCATCCACAGAAAGTGATGTTAAATGACAAGGGAAGCAAAAAATATGAAAGATTTTGACATTTGATTTTAGTTTTTCATAAATTTGGTGATTGTTAGAGAAAAACCTTTAAAGCCAGTAGAACAATTCACATACCTAGGTAGTAATATCTCATCCACAGAAAGCGATGTTAATGCATGAATAGGGAAGGTCAGCTATAAACAGACTATCAGAATCCGATCACACTGACAAGTTAAAATGACAATTCTTCCAAGCTGTGGTTGTCACAGTGCTGCTGTATGGCTGCACCACTTGGACCCTAATGAAATGCCTAGAGAATAAATTAGATGGGAGCTGCACAAGAATGCTGTGTGTGATCTTGAACAAGTCGTGGAAACAACACCCCACAAGGAAGCAGCTTTATGGCCACCAGCCCCCTATCTCACAAACCATCCGAATGAGATGAACAAGACATTGCTGGAGAAGCAAGGACAAAATCATAAGTGATGTTCTCCTGTGGAAGCCAACACATGGACATGCTAATGTGGGCCACCTAGCAAGTATCTACATTGACCAGCTCTGCACGGATATTGGATGCTGCACAGAGGACCTCCCTGGGACAATGAATGATAGAGAAGGTTGGCAAGAGATTGTCATGGATATCCGTGCTAATTGCATGACATGATGATGATGATGATGATGATGATGATGATTAGAAAAAAACATAAACAAAAGTTGTAAATAGAATAAAGTAAAAGTAAAGTCGTCAGGATGGCCTAAAGTCAGTATCAGCTAATCATTGAAGGATTCTATCCCCTTTTCCCAAGTGCTAGACCAAGGAGATTGTTTTTGCATTAGATTCCTGTACTACTCATACGCTTATTTGGTGAGGGCCGGTATCGAACTAGGAACCTTGTGGTTTTTAGCCAAACACTCTACCGACTGAGCTAACCTGGCCCTAATAGAAGTTTATATAAACAATTAGATTTTTATAAAAGATTTTCTTATCATTAGATCCCTGTGTTACTCATACGCTTAGTTGGTGGGGGCCGGTATTGAACTAGGAATCTTGTGGTTTTTAGCCAAACACCTTACTGACTGAGCTAACCTGGCCCTAATAGAAGTTTATATAAACAATTAGATATTTATAAAAGATTTTCTTATCATTAGATCCCTGTATTACTCATACGCTTAGTTGGTGGGGGCCGGTATTGAACTAGGAATCTTGTGGTTTTTAGCCAAACACCTTACTGACTGAGCTAACCTGGCCCTAATAGAAGTTTACATAAACAATTAGATATTTATAAAAGATTTTCTTATCATTAGATCCCTGTGTTACTCATACGCTTAGTTGGTGGGGGCCGGTATCGAACTAGGAATCTTGTGGTTTTTAGCCAAACACCTTACTGACTGAGCTAACCTGGCCCTAATAGAAGTTTACATAAACAATTAGATTTTTATAAAAGACTTGTTATCCTTAGATCCCTGTGCTACTCATACGCTTAGTTGATGAGGGCCAGTATCGAACTAGGAACCTTGTGGTTTTTAGCCAAACACTCTACCGACTGAGCTAACGTGGCCCTAATAGAAGTTTACATAAACAATTAGATTTTTATAAAAGACTTGTTATCCTTAGATCCCTGTGCTACTCATACGCTTAGTTGATGAGGGCCAGTATCGAACTAGGAACCTTGTGGTTTTTAGCCAAACACTCTACCGACTGAGCTAACGTGGCCCTAATAGAAGTTAATATAAACAATTAGATTTTTATAAAAGATTTTCTTATCATTAGATCCCTGTGTTACTCATATGCTTAGTTGGCGGGGGCCAGTATCGAACTAGGAATCTTGTGGTTTTTAGCCAAACACTCTACTGACTGAGCTAACCTGGACCTAATAGAAGTTTACATAAACAATTAGATTTTTATAAAAGACTTATTATCATAGACAAATTTAAATACAAAATATATTCTATTAATTGATGTATATTTAAACATAACTGATAATGGTAATTAATTCTTATATTTTGTTTGCATTTTAACAAACCTGATAATGGGAAATGATGATTTTTAGAAAAATATTTGAAAAAATAAAATAACAATGTTTGGTTACATACAATGAATACATCAATAATAATATCTAAAAATCAAGTTAATTTGTTAAAAAACTTAATCTAAGATCTTGATCTAAAGGTGTTTATGTTTTTCCTGTTGATCTTCACAATTATAAAAAGGTTTAATTCTTTATTTCTGATTCTTATGAAATATATATATATATATATATATATATATATATATATATATATATATTTGTGATATGGCTATTTTCAGCCGACAATATTTGGGAGAATATGTGCTTAATTGAAGTTGAACCTAATTTTATGAAAGTTAATTCATTAATAATTAATTAGGCGGGATTTACCTATTTAAATGTAAGGCTAAACAAATCGAGAAAATCAATGAAATGTACATACAGAGATTGATTTTTCTCGATTTGTTTAGCCTTACATTTAAATAGGTAAATCCCGCCTAATTAATTATTAATGAATTAACTTTCATAAAATTAGGTTCGACTTCAATTAAGCACATATTCTCCCATATATATATATATATATACATATATAATTTGAAGAAATATATATATATACATATATATATATATATATATATATATATATGTGGGATATTATGTGCTTAATTAAAGTCATACCTAATTTTGTTAATTAATTAATTATAATTAAATGAATTAGGTATGCATACTGGTTTAAACCAATATGCACACCTAATTCATTTAATTATAATTAATTAATTAACATAATTAGGTATGACTTTAATTAAGCACATAATCTTTCACAAATTGTCGGCCTTCGCCATTTCAAACACATCATTTGACTACTTCATATATACATATATATATATATAATTTGAAGAAATATATATATATATATTTTCATAAACATTTGATTCATTTTCATCACAAAGAATTTCAGGCAAAACAAAGTTTTAAACATTATAAGATTTTTTTTTATATAATCAACTAGAAGCAACTACCCAGTGTCACCTGGGTAGAGGAGAAAAAAAAGAAACAAAAAAACCAAAGTTGTATAATGGTTAGCAATCTAGTCTTGCAGATCTGTTACTCCTGAATAGTGAGTTTAATCCTCACTGGATACTCCTTAAAAATTCCCAGCTCTGTTTTAAACTTTATAAGTTTTTTTTATAATCAACTAGAAGCAACTACCCAGCATCACCTGGGTAGAGGAGAAAAAAATGAAAACAAAGTTGTATAATGGTTAGCAAGCTAGTCTTGCAGATCTGTTACTCCTGAATCGTGAGTTTAATCCTCACTGGATGCTCCTTAAAAATTCCCACGTAAAGAGGTTATGTTAATCCAGACTGAAAAAAATGATTGTTTCATTCTTCCATATTTGTTTAACTTTGAGATTCATGGACATTTTTAAGTAGAATTTTAATGCTATTTTAATTTTTGAATATTTTCATGAATATGAAGTCTTTATAATTTTTACACACAAAAAGCTAAACTCAGTAACAGTGAATGTGTATATATATTTACTTTGTTGTAAACTGTTTTATTTTCATAATTTCCTCTGGACATACATACAATTGCCTTTTATATAAATATATATAGATAGATAAATAACACTTCATGTGTCTTTTTTTATTGATGTAAAAATGATTTAATTATGATAATGATAATTACATAAAACATACAGATCAAAGAACGATAAGGGTAACCTGAAGGTGAACACTTTTCAGTGCAAGTATCATTGGGGAATGAGAAAGGTTTTGGCAAATGGGGCAGATGTTGAAAAATGAATTATCTATTGTGTAAAATGCAATGTTTAATTTTTAATTATTAGCCTACAGATTTATTAATTTACTGATACACACAAACATGCACATGCATATGTCTGTATATGTATATATGTATATGTATATATATATATATATATTATATATATATATATATATATATATATATACATACTTGAACTTGTTGAACTTTTTGTTGTATTCTTTGAACTTCTGAACTTTATTTTATTTTATTTTATTTTATATCATTTTATTTTATTATTTTATTATTTTATTTAATATTTTTTTTATCAAGCAATGCCAATACTCGAACACGAGTTTGCTGCCATCATACACACATACACATGTACATGTATATATATATATATACATATATATATACACATACATATATATATATATATAGATATGAATAGATAACATATATATATTACACACATACATATGTGTGTGTATATATTGAGGTACTGATATACACACAGACAAACAAACATGCACATTCATATGTATGTGCATATATCGGTACAACAATAGATCTGTTGCTAAATAATTAAAAATGAAACATTGTATTTCATACATCAAATATGCACACGTGCATGCAAATATGTAAATTTAAATAAATAATTATCGCTACATAAACTCAGCTCTTTTTTCAAATAATTTTCATTTCAATGACTTTTGAAAATGTAATTAAAGCTAACATATGAGAAGCTATTAAAAAAGAAAAGCAGTAAAAACTAACACCTAAATAATGAAAAGCAAACGTATATATATATATATATATATATATATATCAGAAGTTTACCTGGGTAAAGAAAGCATTTGATGGTGAAATGGGCAGGTACTCCATGCCATTGTTTACACAAAGTTAAATGATAGATTGTGTGTGTTAAGAAAAGTCGTTAGACCCAAGTGAGTGTGCGGAAAGATCGGTTGATGTCTTTGTTCATGCAGCTGGGACATGACGCTTTATACAACAATTGACTTTATAGTTGGCTTCATTGACTCAAGTCAGTGACGGATGTGTGTGCGTGCATGCATGCATAAGTGTGTATATGTTTGTTTGTGTGTGTGTGTGTGTATACATGTGTGTGTGTGTGTGTGTATGTGTGTATGTGTGTGTGTGTGTAGATTGCTTTGTTCTTATATATGTTTGCATTGTGCTTTCTTCTGGTGTCAGACTTGTGAGATGTTTTGATTGAATTGTCTGTTGAAATCAGTTGATCTTTATTCATGTATGTGCGATAGAGTATAGATGTGTGTGTCACAAGAGAGAGAGAGAGAGAGAGAGAGAGAGGAGAGAGAGAGAGAGAGGGAGAGAGAGAGTGGGGAGAGAGAGAGGAGAGAGAGAGGGGAGCATATATGTATGTAGATGTTACTTTCCATGTGTTTATCCATAAATATACACATACAGATGTATATGGGGATACAAATATGTAAATATATGTGGGAGATATATATATATATATATATATATATATATATAAAGATAAACCTAATGAGTCAGATATACCTACTAAAAGTTTCACTGAAGACCATTAATGAAACTTTTAGTAGGTATATCTGACTCATTAGGTTTATCTTTATTATTTGCTCTACTTAGGTATTGAGCACTCTTTACTTTTTAGCTTTAGAATATTTCTGGCGGTTTTTATATGAATATATTTTTTCATATATATATACATATAAATTGTTTTTCTTTCGGCCAATTATTATAGTATCAACGATTATTTTTGGTTGGTATGACTATCTTGTCTTTCTTTTTTCCAAATATTTTTTTTTCTCCCAGTTGATGTTGGTAGTATATTTTTACAATCAAACGATTTTGGGATTTTTCTTACCGCAAGGTTTACCAACAAGTTTGGTATATATATATATATATATATATATATATATATATATATATATATGTTCCTTAAATACATCTATGTTTGTTTATTGATTTTAATGGCATATCAACCCGTCTGGGGTTATGTCATGTCTAACGGTTAGGAAGTATTACATATCGTATTTATATTTATACTTTTTAGTAATTGGTTTTAACAATGTGTTAGCATTATTGGGGATTATGTTGTATTGTATTGATTAGGTTCATATCTATATTCTATGGTATAATTTTATTTCCCTCAAAAAGGATAGAATATCCTCCATGTTGACATTTTTCAAACAGATCTTTCATATTGTTTGCTTTACTCATTTATAAACTTGTGTTTTTTCAATTTTTCATACTGTCGGATTCACTTCCACTTTTTTTCACACACACACACACACACACACATATATATATATATATATATCTTATTATAATGGAGATTGTGTGTGTTTCTGTCTGTAACCGAAACTATATTACTAATCGAGTCACAATTAACATAGTTATTTACATCACATTCTCCTTGATTTTATTTATATTTAAACCTCAATTATTAATAAAATTTCTTAACCTTTTTATTAGCGTTGTCCATATCTACATACAAATAACATGCAATTGTATTTATATATACAAAAAATAGCGGTTTGCAGTGTGAATGGGAAGGCTAATTTGCATATTGATATTAAAAATGTGCTTTTAATAAATATGTGCTTAGTATTATTGATTTCTAACTGTTTGGTTTTGTTTTAATGAATATAAGCAAAAATCTCTTCAATGAATCTTAAATGAAATCCATTAAGAAGAAAAAATAACAGTCATTTTATTCTTTATTTCCTAATTTAACTAAATTGTTAAATAAGTAAAATTCAGCAATGAAAGACGGGAGTGATGGAAGAGTAAGTTTCATTTCTATTTTTCTATTATACCCCCACTCTGTTACATATCTTTTTGTCTGCCTCTAATTTAATACGATATTTCATTACATTAAAACTTAAATACTTGCACCCGGAGGGTGCATATATTTGCTAGTATATATATATATATATATATATATATATGTTCCTTAAATGCATCTATGATGGTGTCGATCTATTTCTGATTGATCTTCTCCATTATATAAATTGTTTCATTAGACATGTCTTTTCTGTTTGCGTTATATTTTGTGGTGTGCATGTGCAAAATTTCATTGTGTTAATTGCCTGCGTCGGTGTTTGACTGATGATTAAATGTTTTGTAAACATCTCCCCCCCCGACCCCCCCCCCATCAGTTTTTTGTGTCTGTGTGCCTTGACGTGCACATGCTTTTATTCTGGGTGCATACATTTGATACAATTGATTAGATTTGTCTGTACGCGTTTAGAAAAATCTGTGTACCCACACATTAATCTGCGTACACATGTTTACCAACAGTTGCCAACAGTGGCTTCATGAATAAACCCATACATGACTGTGAATAAGGCTTTTTGCAAATCGCCACAAAATTTGTTTTCTATATAAATTAACGAGAAGTGGCTACCCAGCATCACCTGTAGACGAGGGGTAGCAAAAAAGTTAGTCTCGCAGATCCATTATTACTAATCACAAGTTGGATCCTTGCAGGATTCCCCATTAAAAATACCTATGTAAAAAAAAAAAAGACCTTGCGTCGATTCAGCCACTCTGAAAAAAAAAAAATTATTGTCTACTATTCAAAATCTTAAATGCAAAAGAAATTCTATGCTGTTATCATTTAAATTTTATTTTTTAATTATCTTCACAAATATAAATCAACCCTTCATTATTTTTGCTCAAAAACCAAGCCCTGGTGATATTTAATGTGTATATATATTTACTTTGTTGCTAATTGTTTTATTTTTGTGGTTTCATCCGGACATACAGATTCACACAACTGCCCTTTATATATGTATAGATGCTTACTTTCTTTGGTTTATTTATATGTCTATTGCCAACACCTTTTCAACTACTTGTCTTTGTCAGCTGCACACCATTTTGGGAATGGATGGGTGTAGAGATGTTAGTGGGGGTAAATACTTGTCGAACCAAGTCACCAACAGGCACCCCAGCCCAGATCAGTTTTGAAAGACTCCCTCGCTGTCTGTCTGATACTGACATCATTAGGCCGCCCCAACGAAGTTCGAATATTGCAGATAATACTAATCATCAAGCCTCATCTCAAACATTCAGAGAAATATTGTATTTTTCGATTTTTCATATTACATACTGTCGGATTCACTTCCATTTTTTCCTCACACTTATTTATTAGTACAGCCGACAGGGCTGTTTATCATATTGAGCTAAGTCTGTTCCTATTCTTCTTTATTTGATATCTATCTTTCGATTTATCTATATATACTTATTTATTTGTACATGTCTGAGGATGCATGTCTGCACGTGTGCGTGTGTTTATCGCTTATGTCCGATCAATATTCTCACAAATACATAACAAAGACAATTTCATTTTATTCCTAAACTTCTGCTTAAAGCCCAGGCGTGTATCTAAAAGCGTGTGCCCAAGCATGTCCTTTTCATCAATATACGCTCGTGTGCTTATGCATATGTGTATGCCTGTGCCTATACTTTTGTCTCCTTTTTATATGTGTACGTTTGTCGAGAAGTTTACACATTAGTTAGCAACCCTCTCCCTCCATTAAAGCTGTTTCATGCCTCACTGATGACCAGCTGTTCTCCAAGCACTGCTTTCTCTATCATTAACTGTCTCTCTTCCTGTTAGAGCCAACATCCGTTGATCAGGATGAGGCTTCCCAGGGCCTTAATTCAACCTGAAGAGGATTTTTGCGCTTTGTAATAAAGATTCAACATGGAACAGAACAAAACATAAAGCAAACATACAGCAAATCAACTTTGTTAATTAAGTTTACATAGTGAAAGAAAAGTCAACATTTGTATTATTTTTGTTTGTTTTTGGTTTGATGCTCTCATCGAAAAAATCTTTTCCATGTTTCATCCTTTCTGTCTCTGTTTAATTTTAGAAAGTAAAATTGTGTCTTTTTATTGGCCTCTATTGTAAAAAACCTTTTTTTTTTTTTTTTTTTTCTTCTTTTAACTACAATCATTTGGTTTTCCTCTTGCAAGAAAACATGTCTGAAAAGTCAGTTGGAATATGAACGTTCCAAAAATATCAGTGTAGAAGTTCTGATTTTTGAGCATGAAGAATTTTAACACAAGTTAAAATTCACTAAATGTTATAAAACAAAAGAAAGACCCTAACATTTTTTATGAAGTAACTAGGTGAACCATGAACTTATTGAGTTCATGAGAGTACTGATGCTACTAATTAGGAAGGAGTGAAAGATTCTAATTAGTATTTTATTGTTATTTCTATTATATCAAGCATTTGGATGACTAAATACAGGATGTGAATGGAGACGGTACCAGATTATCATTTAGTTGCAAATTCATCTGGAAATTGCTTTATTCTGTAGACATTTCAAGCGTATTGTTCTAATTAGAATCTACCTACAGCATGCCCTTTTTGATGACTTACTGTCAAACACAGAGACACACATATACATATGTACACAGACACAGACACACAAACAGAAATAAACATACACACACAAACTCACACACACATACACAAACACACACATAGGCATATACAGTGATACCTTGACTTACTGTTAAATACACAGACACACGCATACATGCACACACACATACACGCACACACATATAGACATATACAGTGGTACCTTGACTTACTGTTAAACACACAGACACATGCACACACCATACACACACACACACCACCCACCCACACACACACACACACACACACACACATACACAGACATATACAGTGGTACCTAGACTTACTTCTTTAATTCATTCTGTTTTAACCCAATTTCCTTGTATATCAAATCAATTTTTTCCATTGAAATTAACTGAAATGCCATTCTAATAAAAATCTCACTATATTATGCCCTTTTAGCTGACTTACTGTTACACACACACACACACGCACACACACGCACACACACAGACACTCACACACACACACACACACACACACACCACACACACACACACACACACACACGCACATATACACACAAACATATACAGTGGTACCTTGACTTACAAGTTTAATTCTTTCTGTTTGTAGATCAATGCCCTCATTTCCAACCCGTCCTTCGGGACAGGGGTCCAGTGCACTTCGGCCACTGGACCAGTTATGTTAAATTAAATCTTCCCCAAAAAAATGAAAACACAAAAATATATGTTAAAAAAATCATCTAAAAGTTTCATTCACAAAAAATATGTAAAAAAAAAAAAAACCTTTAGAAAATTAAACATTATCACCAATTCATTTCAAAAACATAGTCAGCATTAAATGACCCATTAAGGTTGATATGCCATAAAACAAGAACAAATCAAATCAATGCCCTCATATATAAAATCAATTTTCCCCATTGAAATTAACTGAATTGCCATTAATCCATTCCATCCCTCCCAGTTGTACTTTGACTTACAAGATTAATTCAATTTCCTCATATATCAAATCAATAGGCAGGTTTGGCACTCCACCTCAGATGCAAAAATAATCTCCTTGGTCTACACTAGTGAAAAGGAGATAGACTCCCTCACTGTCTGGCTGATACCAACTTTTGGCCACCCCAATGACTTTACTTAAACTTAAATCGATAAATCCGTAGCCTATTGATTAAATCATTCAATCCTGTGCCAAAAATATTTATTTTTCAACATAATCTCCTTCTTTCCATCCATCTAATCCAACACTTCTCTTTTAACCTCAAAGATCAATTATCAAACAAAGAAAATGTTTCATAAAAATTTGGCAAATAAATCTCTCAGGCTACAGACTTATTGATCTACAATTTTAATAATGACTTTTCTTCTCATTTTATTCTTTTCAAAATGCTTTTTTAATTTTTTTTCTAACTTTCTTTTATCTTTAAAATCTTAAAATGATGCAGAAAGCTCGCCTATAAGCAATTGGGAAATTGTATTTATTCTAATAAAGCAAAAATGAAATTCATAAGAAAAGTCGTCCAAAAATAAATAAAAGATCAAGTTTAATCTTATAAAATGATTTACTTTTAGCATCCAAATGTTGCTACATTAGAGAAACCCCCAAAATCTTTAAGATTTCTAAACATTTAAATACATATATATATATATATATATATATATATATATATATATATATATATATATTATATATATATATATATACATACACCTTCCTTCTCAAATGTATATATATATATATATATATATATATATATATATATATATATATATATATATATATATATATATATATATATATATATATTATATATATATATATATATATATATATATATATATACACACACATATGGTGGACTCTCCCGTCGATTTTGATGTATGATTGTCTAAAAGCACTTGTCACACACATATATATATATATATATATATATATACACCCTCATCTTCAAATATATATATATATATATATATATATATATATATGCATATCAAATATATGTATATATATATATAAATATGCATATCCAAAATATATACAAATATATGCATATATATATATACATACACACACACAGAAATATATATATATATACATATATATACACCCTCATCCTCCAAAATATATATATATAAATATATATATATATATATATATATAATATATACAAATATGCATATCGAAAATATATATACATATATATATATATGTATATATATATATAAATATGCATATCCAAATATACATATATTAGTATACATATGCATATATTATATATATACATATATATATATATGTATATATATTTCGATATGCATATTTGTATATATATATATATATATATATATATATATATATATATATATATTTATATATATATATATTATATATATATACATACACACACACACACACACATATATATATACATATATATATACACCCTCATCCTCAAATATATATATATACGCAAATATATGCATATATATATATATACATAAAATATATATATATATGTATATGCATATCCAAATATATCCAAATATATTATATATATATATATATATATATATATATATATGCATATCCAAAGTATTCTTTATAGTCTATTAAGTGACATGTTACATGAGGATTTCGAACTTAACTTTGTTTTAGTCAAAACCAAAAGTATTTATCTAAAAATATCTTCTCTCAAAGGTGTGCTATTTAAAGAGACCAGACTATTTTGGCTGTGTACATTTGATGTTTATGATGAGGATGATGATGATGATGATGATGATAGTGATCATGAATGTCTGTGTGTCTGTGTGTCTGTCTGTCTGTCTGTCAGTTTTATTGATTCCTCTCTTCTTTTAGCTTATCTGCTTTCACACACATGTTGACTTTCAACAGGGAAATTTTCGGTAAATTAATTATCAGACATGTAGATTCTCCTCCAACTCCTCCTCTTCCTCTTTCTTCTTCCCCCCCCCTTCCCTGTATGTAGAGATCTATGAAATCTATAACCATATGTCGTATTGTCTTGATTCAAAATACAAGCAAATCTATTGTCGGTATCTTTGTTATTCTCTTTTTGTAACACAAACCTAATTTTCCGATGGATTTGGACGTTAGGATTTTAGATGTCATAGAAGAGTTTATCTTAAAAAAATTGATCTTAGAACATTATTATTATTATTATTTACTCCTTTTGAGTTTTCACATCAGTGTTAGCTGATGGTCTTTCACTGGAGTTCTCCAGGACTCTTCTGAGTATTCTGGCAGATTGCAGCAGACTCCAGTGAAAGACCATCAGCTAATGCTGATGTGAAAACTCAAAGCAAGCAAATAATAATAATAATAGTAGGAGATTCCAAGGAGTGAATATAATCTTATAATGGAGATGCATTTTTCTGTCTGTAACCGAAACTATGTTACTATACAAACACAATTCCCTTGTGAAAACCTCAATTATTAATAAAATTGTTTTACTTCATTAAGACTGTTGACCATATCTACATACAAGCAATGCAGTTGTATTTATATACAACAAAACAGCGGTTTACAGTGTGAATGGGAAGGCTAATTTGCATATTGATCTTAAAATTTGATTTAATAAATATGTGCTTAATATTATTGATTTCTAATTGTTTAGTTTTATCTTATTGAATATGAGCAAAATTCTCTTCAATAAATCTTAAAAGAAATCCCTTAACAAAAAGAAATAACTAATATTATTCTTTACTTCCGATTTAACAAATATTTAAATTACTCCTATGAGTATTGAAAATGATGGAGAGTTAGTTCAAAGTTGTTCTATTTTTCAATCATACCCCTCTGTTCCAAATCATGTTATCTGCATTTTATTCAGTTTCATTGGCCTTTCTAATTTAATGATATTTTTTATATAAAACTTAAATACTAGCACCGGAGGGTGTATTTGCTAGTAATAATAATAATAATAATAATAATAAAAAAATAATGATAATAGTGAAGATCATGATAATTGTAATTAGTGCCCTTGGAACGTTCCCCCAAGCTCTGGAAAAGAATTTGGGTGAACTGGAAATCAGAGGAAGAATCAAGACCATTTTGTTGTATGGTCAAAATTAAATTTTTTCATGATTCCCAGTGGATCACCTTCCCAACCCAGTCGTGTCATGACCTTCACTATTATTATTATTATTATTATTATTATTATTATTATTATTATTATTATTCACTCCTTTTTCACACCAGCGTTAACTGATGGTCTTTCATTGGAGTCTTAGTGACAACAAGTCTCCTCAGGTTTCCATGATTATTATTATTATTATTTTTCACTCCTTGTGAATTTGTCACACCAGCATTGAATGATGGTATTTCACTGGAATCTGAGTGACAACAAATCTCCTTCTATTATTATTATTATTATTATTTACTTTTTGAGTTTTCACATCAGCATTAGCTGATGGTCTTTCACTGGAGTCTAAGTGACAGCAAGTCTCCTCAGGTCTCCAGGATTCTTCCGAGTATTCTGGCAGATTGCAGCAGTGCAGTGTTCTGAATGTTTCAATTCTTCCTCTGATTTCCAAACTTTCCAAACCCTTTTCCAATCCTTTTGGGACCGTTCCAACTACAATTAGTATAACTTTCACTTTCATATTCCATAACTTTTTCAGTTCTCTGGCAAGGTCCAGATATTTGTCCATTTTTTCATTTTCCTTTACCTTCACCCTGTGATCTGCTGGTACTGCAAAATCCACCAGTTGACAAGTTCTTTCTTTTTTGTTAATCAACACTAGGTCTGGTCTTCTTGCTGTGATAAGGTGATCCGTTTTTATTTCAAAGTCCCAGAGAATTGTATGCGTTTCGTTCTCAAGAACAGATTCTGGTTTATGCATATACCATTTTGTTGTATGGTCAAAATTAAATTTTTTCATAATTTCCAGTGGATCACCTTCCCAACCCAAGACTTTTAAATGTATTGGTATCTATAAATAAATAAATACAGCTCTTACAGAAGTAATTGAGCACTTTATAATCATTTCTCCAATAATAGTAACAAAGAATTAACTATATATATATATATATATATATATATATATACATACATATTAGAAATAGTAGCAAAAAAATGAAAAAGCAAGTTATCAGTTGAGAAAAAATGAAAAGCAAATTATGAAATATAGCAATTTCACTTATGCAGCCTCATCAGATTTTTGTACAATTTTCTTCTGTTGAGATAATTGGGAGCTTTTAAAATTTGATATTTGATTTTTTTCCTTTGATAATAATCTTCAGTTATATTTTGTAGCAATAAGAATGACAAAAAAGATTTTTGAATAATTTTCAAATTTAAAATCGTTTTCCAAGAGATTTAAGTCAATATTTCCATTATCACATTAAAAAGAAAAAACTTCATAAAATTTAATTAGGTTGTAAAAAAAATGTTAGAGGAATAAATGGTTATTTTCAACAATTTACTATTCATTTTTTTATTCATATTTCTTAACCCCATTGTTAAATATCATTATTCAAATTATTTTTGCATGCATATATATATATATATATATATAGATATAGATATAGATATATGAAATTTTCTAAAGCGGGAGTCAGATGTTTTTGTTTTAAAGTTAGACGGAACTGATCTCGATGTTTCAGTTTATTTTCTTCAAAGCTTTTTAATCAAGTGAAACATGTCTTACGCCATTCATTCTGATTTGATGCTAGATTTTTCCAAGCACTCAGATTAATATTGAGGCCTTTCAAATTGTTCTTCAATTTGTCTTTATAGCGTAAGAATGGACATCTAATAGAACGCTTAGCAATTGGTAATTGTCCGTATAATATCTTCTTTGGAAGCCTGTTCTCATTCATTCTGACAACATGACCAGACTACCTAAGCTGAACCTTTGCTAGAAAGGTTTCAATGCCTGCAATGTTGTTACATTTTTTAATATAGTACTATTTTTCACTCTATCCTCCCATTTTATACCCCGAATGGCACGAAATTAGCGCATGTGAAAGGTGTCAAGTTGATTTATGTGCTTGCAGTAAAGTGTCCAAGTTTCAGCACCATACAGTAGAGTTGAAGCATATATATATATATAGCTGGATGATATCTTTAAACAAATATCTTAAACTCCAAAACTTTACAAATACTTACTCAAACGTCTATATATTCTGACAGACAAATATCTTTATCAGTCCCTGACCAGCAATTAAATTATTATCTGTGATTGACTATGTTATTAATATCAACCATAATTATTCTATACATGATCGGAAAGCAAAAAGATTATTATATAAATATATTCACCAACCCTTCTGCATGAGCAGGATGTGAAACAAGGTCAATTTCTTAAGCTGAGTTTAACAGGTTTGAATTCAGAGTTTTCCTTCTATTAGACTTGTTAATTAGCCATGTTTAAAGAGCTTAGTCTGCCTTGCTATTTACCTATAGCTGGAAGGGAGAGTTGGATTCATACCTTTCCTAAAGGTATTAGCACTATGTGAAATGAAAACAGCCTTATGGTATCAAGCATCATTTGAATTCAGAGTTTTCCTTCTGCTTAGCCATGGTTAAAGAGCTTTGTCTGCCTTGCTATTTACCCATGGCTGGAATGGAGAGTAGTTAAATTCATACCTTTCCCAAAGGTATTAGCGCCATGTGAAATGTGAAATGCAAACAGCTTTGTCCAGGAATTGAACTCTGGTTGATAAGTCCATTTCCTATGACTCTAACCATTACACCACACACCTCCATGTTGCATAAATTTATATAAAAGTTCTTCAAACTCACGCTGCTAAATTGGCATATCTGCATACATAGCGGGTATCGTCACTAACCCTAGACGATATATGTAGGTCGCTTAATGAAATCACAACACATGCTCCATAGTAGGAGTTTTGACTTTATTACTTCTTCTCGGCTGGTGGGTGGCGAGCAGTGACAATGACTACTACTACTGCTGGGATGGTCTGGCCATGTTGAGGTATAGGGGTGGACGAACCTCACTGCCCGCTGGCAGCAATCGACCATGTCGACGGTCGCTCCTTGTGCTCTGTTCGCTGTCTCCTGTCTGACTGACTAACTGATCCTGTTGGCTTGACCCTCTGGCTTTTTTTGACCCTACGCATCTTTATCTTTTGATCTGATAACGGACCTTTGTTATATATCTCTTTATCCTCTCCCTGCTTTCTTGACTGGAAACCCTCTTCCTTTTTTTAACTTCTTTCGCTTTTACCGGGAAAAAAGTCCTTTGTCATTTTTGTCGTCTTTTCTTTGTTTTGCTTGTTCAATATACAACAAAAGTAGTTGTCACTTCTTTGTCAATTATGGTTTGGTTTGTTTTGTTTTACGGCATATCAAACTCAGTGGGTCATTTAATGCCGATAAAGTTTTGAAATAAATCAATTCTTAATGGATAATACAATTTTTTTTATAAATACATTTTTCTATTTGACCCATAGATGGGACCCTAACAGGTACTACCACTCCGGGTCAGAGTGGACCAGGGAGCAATGGTGATGAAGGGGTGCTCCACATTCCCCAAACCTCCAAAACTGGAACCTCACCATCAGATAGAGTTTAACGTCATTCCCAGGACATGTAGACCCGCAGCCACCGCCTTCTAGCACCCATATGATAAAAAGGGTTTGGGCTTGCCATAAGGGCAATAGGGTTGGGAAAATCATATAGGTGCTAGAGCTTGACGTGACCAGCCGATTGATCGGAGAGGGCCTCTTCGACCGGCCGTCTAGCCCAATATAGGGCCAAAGTTGAGTATTGCATGTCATGAACTGCTCATCCACCTGGGCTCTATCCTTAAGCATCATGGGTCGCCACCCACGGCCAATAGGTAGCCCCATTGGGGGATTCTTACCTCTGCAGAGGTGCAGTCGGTGCATTCTAACGCCCCAGCCGACAGGGCGGTGAAGTGATTTAAATGTCAACTCTAACCATTACACCACACACCTCCATAAGATTATTATATAAATGTAGTTGTCACTTCTTTGTCAATTAGTTTGTTGTTTATATATATATATATATATATATATAAAATGATATATATTAATTATATATATATATATATAATATATATATATAAATATATAGATATATAAAATGAAGTGACTTAAATGTCAACTTGAAAGTAGGAAGTAAGATGATATATACATTAAGCCTCAATTCTATTGCTTTGAGTATAGGATGAAATTAGCTTTGAAATACTAAGTGAATAGTTGTTGTTTTCTTCTTGGTAATTACTTGAATTAGTCATGGGTATTCAAATTTCTGACATGTTGATGGAGAAGGCAAATGATAAGTCCATTAAGCTACCATTTTACTTCTTGAATATGGCATGAAATTAACTTACATATACTAAGTGGTTTTTCTTTTATAATTTTAGTCTTGATAATTATTTAGTTAGTCACTTGTGTTTTTTTTATATTAGTGAATTAAACTTATTTAAAAGAATAAAAACTGAATCAAATGTTTTCTTGGATTTCTCTTATTTTTTTAACAAGAAGGTCATCAGGTTTAACCCTTGAACCCCAGGGGTCGGTTTACTGACCTAATCTATATAACCAAGTGGCACTTTTAGCAAATTAATCAGAACCCCCTTCTGAATACTCAGCAAAACAGTACCAATTCCAGAGGAGCTACATTGTAAGATCTCCAGAGAAATTTCACTTTCCATTTCAGTCTTTGTGAAGAACTTCAAAGTATTGCATACTGAGGTTTTCACGGTACCAAATTGGTGGTACCTTACGTACAGACACATGACATACATATGCTCTAAAGTCTACGTAAATATTATTTCATGTTTCATTCATGATACTGGTTTAATATCTTGTAATGTAATATACTAAGAAAATAAAAGTTCTAACAATCGAACTTTTATTTTCAAATAGTCACAGAATCAAGTAGTAATTATATTTCTGCTACTAAATTTAATATTACACGATCGGGATGTTGTATACCCTTCATTACTTCTTACTTCTAGTCGTCTTTTCTTCAGGCCGGCTTTGGTTCTTCTATCATCTTGACTTGGTATATCTTCTAACATCTTGCGTCTGGGTCTGGAATCTTCTAAGGTTTGGACTTTCTTGGGACTTCGGGTCTGGTTTCTGTTAGGGATTTCTCCTTATCAGAAGCCCTGTGTCATTGTTAGTTTTTAGTAAACACAAGACTTCGATTTTCTTTTAATGTTACTTTATTCGGTAAATCCCCAACCCAGACATAACATAGCGTGCGTATGCAGAGTTAGTTTAGACAGAGCATCATGGCCGACTGCTCTGTCTGACGTCCACTGCAAAACTAAACTAAAGCTCCTTACTATTCTTAAACTGGAGCAGGTTCTTCTATGCCTTCCGGTTCCCACAATTTATCCCCTGAAGACAAGGTGAGAGTGAGGTCAAACGCCGTCACTCACTTTCAGGGCATCAACTGCACTGATCGCCACCAGATCTCTATACTACCTTACATAAGTATGAAAAGGGTCATCCCCTCAGAATTACAAGGGGATTGACAATAATCTTATGCCACTGCATAGATTATGTAACAAAAGAACACTCAAACAAAGAACTAAGTGGACAAAGACAGTCCAAGGAAACAAGAAATCCTCAACACATTGCAACTGATCACTTTCCATTTCAGTCTTTGTGGAAATTCTTGTCAACAATACTTATTGTGGCTGTGATTGGTCTTGCATTTGTCAATGCAAAGAGAGAGAGATAAAAATAATGTTTATAATAACAGAATCAGTATAAATATATTTAGTAAACTTATGACTCTCTTGCCTGTAAGTTGAGTATCAAACTGGGAGAAGAAAGAAAGAAAGGCCAGCTGCTTTTCTCAGATAGGCTAACAGGCTTATACTTGTGTAAAAAGTATTTGTATTAGATAGGAATAGTTGTGACCATATAAAGAACTCTCAAACAAACAAAGAACTAAGTGGACAAAGACAGTCCAAGGAAACAAGAAATCCTCAACACATTGCAACTGATAAAGACTATGTTGTACAAAGGTCATGTACAAAGGCAAGTACTAATTACAGATGAGAAGTTTTCTAGGCAGACACCACACTGAAGGTAAGATACTTATCCAAAAGATACAAGACTCTTTTTATGTGCACCAATGGTCGTTCTTCATAATAGGTTCAAAGTTGAAGCAGACTCCCCAAAAATACAAAAACAAGACAATGCTCACTTGTCTTTTTTTATAGATACAGTCACACAACAGATATTACACATTGATCCATTTTGATCATTACTTTGTCATTCTAGCTGGATGGAAACTACACAGAGCCCCATTTCTATAAGGATTTATCAATAAATGGCTAAAAATGACCTTTTCATTTCAAGTGACCTGAGTTATTTCCCTTTAATTTAAGACTTCTAAATATGTTTAATATTACATTTAAACAAAGGCTATCATTAGGGGTGGATTAGGAAAATGAATGTGACTTCCGACTGGGCCGAATGAGGTGGTATAGGACGTTAAGAGTTAAACATAGAATTTTGAGAAACAAGAGATATGATGAAGATATGAAATTAGGAAAAGGTCAAAGGTTGCAACATGTAAAAGAAATGTTATTGATTTACACTGAAACTTAAGGTAAAAGACTGAATATTAGAAATGGTTTTTGGAATTGATCTGTCAATAACATTGTTAACCGATTCTCAAGAGAAAATAAAACAAAAGAGAAAAGAACAAAGGAATTTTTATTCGTTCCCATATATTATCATCTAATGCAGTTACCAAAATGAAGAAACAATAGCAAACAGTTGTGACCACATTTTAAAAGTGTGGGAAGTGTAGTAGTTAGAGTTGTAGGAAATGGATTCATCGAATCCGAGTTCAATTCCTGGACGAAGCCACAGTCCACATAGCACAACTACTCTTAGGAAAGGTATGAATCTAACTATTCCCCCTCGACTTATGGGTAAATAGTAGGGCAAAAAAGGCTCTTTAACCTTGGTTAGGCAACCAGTCTAAGAGAAGAAAAACTCTGAATTCAAATTTGGTCACTACTAGAATAGGGTCAGCCCTACTTAGTGATCTATTTCAATTTAGAATTTTTTTTTAATACTAAAAATCATTTGCAAACATTTTTATGTAATTTATTTTTGAAACACTTAAAATACTATGATTAATGTTTTATGGTTTTCTTTTCAGGTACACAAATGCTATTCACTGGATAAGAAAAGACATTTAAACATTAAACATAGAATTTTGAGTTATTTCTGCACATGATGTTATAAGAGTATTTACGGGGTTTCGTTGGAGCCCTTATTCTCCGGTTGTTATTATTCGGACGAAAGAAGGAAACAAACATGAATATAAAATTACAGACTCATGTATTATCAAAAAGTACAGAAATGTTGTTGCAAATTTTAATGGCATTTGATACCAGACTTATCTGTGAGGGGAAATAATGTTCATTGGAGAAGTGGCTCTAGAAAGGGAATTCTGGTCACTGTGGTTGTAGAATGCGGTTGAGATGCGTTGTCTGGTCGGTTGTGCCCTTTTGATGGGAATTTAGTTCCTCAGCCTTCTGATGGTATGCTATTGTGACAGCCTTAGAAAGTATGCTGGTTAAAGGCAAGGTAGTGAGAGTGCTTATTTTTGCATCTCTCCTCGGTAACTGCTCCCTGATAAGTAAATTTTTTGATTCTATGTTGGCGATTTGCCCCCTAGCGGCAGGGGGAGATAATTTACTATCGAATTTCAGATAGTTAAAATTAGGGATCTTTTGAACAAGAATTTGTCAAGTTATTAGATAACAAAATTATATAATTTTTTCTGAAATACCCTATACATCTCAAATGATGTAAAACAAAGGAATTTTGGTTAAATCGAACTTAACAGACCTAAATTCCACAATCGGGTGATTGGTTAGTTAAATCCTCAACACTGTAGTGGTACAGATGCCTACTACAAAGACTACCACTATTACTACTCCTATTATTACTTCTACTAGAGGCACTCACTTTATACTTGCCTGTGAGAATACCTTACTACAACTTAATAATATATCCCTTATCCAGATATATCAGTATGTCACCCGCCGAAAGAAAAAAAATACCAAAAATCAGGGAATTAACCGAATTTAATGAAATTTTCAGTGTTGATATATTAATGAATAAACAAAATAATGCACTGGGTATTTTATTTAAAAACTTTTATATTTTTCAGGTCAGTTAACTTTAAACCACATATCTTTGAGGTGTAACACAGATTCTTGAAGATACGTGGTTCAAAGTTAACTGACCTGAAAAAATGTAAAAGTTTTAAAATAACTAGTGCATTATATCTTTTATTCATTAATATATCAACACTGAAAAATAAAATTCGGTTAATTTCCCAGATTTTTGGTATTTTTTTTCTTTCAGCTGGGTGACATACAATGGTGGAAAGAAAAAAAGATATAATGTACTAGTTATTTTATTTTAACTTTAAACCACGTATCTTTGAGGTGTAACATAGATTCTTGAAGATACGTGGTTCAAAGTTAACTGACCTGAAAAAATGTAAAAGTTTTAGAATAAAATAACTGATGCATTATATCTTTTATTCATTAATATATCAACACTGAAAAATTAAATTTGGTTAATTCCCAGATTTTTGGTATTTTTTTTCTTTCGGCTGGGTGAAATACGATGGGGGAATTTAGGTCCTTTAAGTTTGACCTAACCGGAATTTTTATTCATTCCCATATATTATCATCTAACACATTTACCAAAATGAAGAAACAATAGCACACGGTTCTGACAACACATCTTTATTCTTTTATGTAATTTATTTTTTTCTCCTTTTTCTGTCGATTATTTTGCTTGTTTATTCAAACAAAGTTTTAATGATATATTTGTTATTAAGACATCTGTAAATCAGTCATGTTTGGCAAGTATCCAGGGGACAAATTCATCGTAATATCACCAAGATAAAATCTTTCTCACTTTTCTGCTTATATTACAATAACAATAATCAACTCTTCTAACAGTTTTAACAAAAATAATATACATTGACAAATATTATGGAAGCAATTACTGCAAAATTGCTACTATCAATAATTATGTGAATTATAAACATCCGACTGTAATCACTGGTTTTATCTTCGTATTCATAAGGAGGTTTCGTGCATTGTGGGTTTGTGTTTCTATCTAAATCTTGTTCGTTCGTTCTCATTATATTCACAGTTTTATTTTCACCAATATTTGCAGAAAATCTTTATCTGAAATTATTACAGAATGTTTCTTTTTTTTTCTTTTTTAAAAATTTCCACCTGTGATTAGGATCGTTTTCTGTGAAGTAGAATAAAATATGATCAAGTAATAGACTGATATATATATATATATATATATATATATATATATATATATATATATATATATATATATATATATTAGAGAGAGAGAGAGAGAGAGAGATAGATAGATAGATATGAATAAACTGAGATAGATAAATAGAAAGATTAATAGATAGATAGATAGATATGAATAGACTGAGATTGATAGATGAATTGATAGATAGATAGATAGATAGATAGATATGAATAGACTGAGATCAATAGATAAATTGATAGATAGATAGATATGAATAGACTGAGATAGATAGATAGATAGATAGATATGAATAGACTAGGATAGATAAATATGAATAGACTGAGATAGATAGATAAATAGATAGATAGATAGTTAGATATGAATAGATTGAGATAGATAGATAGATAGATAGATAGATTGATAGATATATAGATAGATAGATAAATAGATAGATAGATATGAATAGAGTGAGATAGATAAATAGAAAGATTAATAGATAGATATGAATAGATTGAGATTGATAGATGAATTGATAGATAGATAGATAGATCGATAGATAGATATGAATAGATGGAGATAGATAGATAGATAGATATGAATAGACTAAGATAGATAGATAGATAGATAAATATGCATTTGAAACATCTTCACCTGATGATTGCCTCGCATGAAACCAATATGGTCGTGAATGTTCCTTTGTCACCTAATAAATAGATATGTAAAACCTTTATATATTTATTTTATTATATATATATATATATATATATATATATATATATATGGGATGTCATGCGGGTGTTGGTAAACCGTATCTATTTGCGAGCCTCTAGTTCTGGAGGTCTGGGAATCTAAAGTCACCTCATCGTTGGCAATCATCCCATCTACACAGACCCAGTCTGTTAGAATTCCTGAGAGTCCCATCTATAGCTCAAATAGTTTAGTTTTAAAATTATTAGTATTAGATAGGAATACTTGGAAAAATATAACATGCTAGCACAAAAGAGTTTTCCTTCTCCTAGACTGGTTGTCATACCAAAGTTAAAGAGCCAAGTCTGCTAAATTATTTACCCGTAGCTTAAAGGATTGGTTTGGTTTGTTTTGTTTTACGGCATATCAACCTCAGTGGGTCATTTAATGCCGATAAAGTTTTGAAATAAATCAATTCTTAATGGATAATACAATTTTTTTATAAATACATTTTTCTATTTAACCCATAGATTGGACCCTAACAGGTACTACCACTCCGGGTCAGAGTGGACCAGGGAGCAATGGTGATGAAGGGGTGCTCCACATTCCCCAAACCTCCAAAACTGGAACCTCACCATCAGATAGAGTTTAACGTCATTCCCAGGACATGTAGACCCGCAGCCACCGCATTCTTGTACCCATATGATAAAAAGGGGTTGGGGCTTGCCATAAGGACAATAGGGTTGGGAAAATCATATAGGTGCTAGGGCTTGACGAGCTTAAAGGAGGATACTAATATTCACGCCTTTCCCAAGGGTTTTAGAATCATGTAAATTGAGCGACTAAGAGGGAATCCATTTTATTTCGACTGTCACCCAGCTTAAAAAATATCTTAGACACACAATAGTAAAATTAAATATTCATTCAAAATA
>CM042169.1:61713841-61723841 GCA_023376005.1 Doryteuthis pealeii
TAAGAATAAGAATATGAAAAAAAGAAGAAGAAGATCCATTATTTCATCACCAAATTTACAAAGTCTCATAATGATTGAAGAATAAGAATAAGAATAAGAATAAGAATGAAAAGAAGAAGAAGAAGAAGAAGAAGAAGAAGAAGAAGAAGAAGAAGAAGAAGATCCATTATAATCATCACCAATATTAAAAGGTTTCAAAATGATTGAAGAAGAAGAAGTGTTAAAAGAAGAAGAAAGAGAAGGAAGGGGTTGAAGAATAAGAATAAGAAGAATAAGAATAATAAGAATAAGAATAAGAAGAAGAAGAAGAAGAAGAAGAAGAAGAAGAAGATCAATTATTATCATCACCAAGTTTTACAAGGTTTCAAAAAAGAAGAAGAAGAAGAAAGAAAAAGAATGGTTAGAAGAAGAAGAAGAAGAAGAAGAAGAAGAAGAAGAAGAAGAAGAAAGAAAGAAGAAGAAGAAGAAGAAGAAGAAGAAGAAGAAGAAAAGAATAAGAATGGTTAAAAGAAGAAGAAGAAGAAGAAGAAGAAGAAGAAGAAGAAGAAGAAGAAGAAGAAGAATGGTTAAAAAGAAGAAGAAGAAGAAGAAGAAGAAGAAGAAGAAGAAGAAGATCCCCCATTATTATCATTATCATCCTTGAGCGCCCTATGAACAAAAATAGTTCTTCCTGTCAAGAAGAACTTAAACAGGAAGTGTGGCATAAACAGTCAACCAGTACAGCAAAGAATACAAAGATGTGGCTCAATGTCCTAAATCCCCAAATCGTTTTTGCCTATTTCTTCAATACGAAAAACTATTTCATTGCTTTTAGTGCCAGGTAAATTGTAAAAGTATTCAAATAAAAAGAAACCACAAATTTCTGTTAAGAAGAGCATGCTACAATTTTTCTGACTCAATAATAATTCAGTCTGATTCTTAAAAGATTGATTTCATTATAAGTGGAACAATTTTCTTGCTTCTAGTAAAAGATTGTCAGAAAATCTCCATCATCTTACTGTTTGCTCATTATTCAATGGAAGCCATCTTTTTTTTTTATCTTAGGATTTTTGTTGTACTCATTTTCTTAATTAGAATTTAATAACAGATACTTTTTATTTTTTTTTTTATCTAAGTCAAAAGAATGTATGTCAGGATAACGATAAAAAAAAATTTTGAAGATAATTTTAAGAAACCAATTTGGAAAATGAAGAAAACATTTTTTTTTCATAATATTTATTTTTATTCTTTTTTCGATTTACAAATACTTTTTTTTTATATGGTTTTTTGCCTTTTTTAAAAAACTTTATCTTAATTCCTTTTTATGTTGACTTTTTAAAAGATTTATGAAAATATCTCAACAAATAAAAAATTATTGCGAAGGGCTTGGGAGAGTGTCCGACTAGGAACCATGAGGTTTCTGGTTCGATACTGACCCTCGCTAACTCAGCGTATGAGTGCATATGAGTAGCACAGGGATCTGTGTGGTAAGGAGCTGATGGTAGGTGTGGTGCTTCCCCTCAGAAGCAAAAATAATCTCCTTGGTCTAGTGCTAGTGAAAGGGGGATAGACTCCCTCACTGGCTGGCTGATACTGACACACACACACACACACACACACACACACACACACAATATCCATTATAAGATGTATATATTAATTTTTTTATATCTTTTGTGAATATAAATCAAATCTTAGTAATTTTTGCACAAAAAGCAATAATGTTTAATGTGTATATATATATATAAAATAATTTTTTTTTTTCATATTATTGACAAAGCCTGAAGAAGATACTAGAAGATCTGAAACACGTGTCACATATGTAAGATAAAAATAATAAAAAATTTTTTTCAAAAAACATAATCCATTTTGCGGACTTTCTTTTTTATAAAATGTTGAATTTTCTCCCGTTGGACCAGAACAACACTTTCAATATATATATATTTACTTTGTCGTTAATTACTGTATTTTACATACATACATCCATACATGCCACTGCTCTTTATATATGTACTAGAAGTGGCTACCCAGTGTCACCTATGTAGAAGGTGGGGATACCTGGTGGTATTGATTTGTTTACATTTGAGATTCACAAACATTTTTTAGTAGAATTTCAATGCTATTTCTATGTATATTTTAATTTAGGCCACTCCGATGACTTTTTTATTTTTATTTTCCCTCAGAGAAAACATTTTAGTTAAAGAAAGTGAGGCCAAATCTGATATTTACAGAACAGCAGTGTTTTGTTGGTTTAGCTCAGTTGTTAGAGCAATGGGCTAGGAATCGCAAGGTTCCTGATTCAATGCTGGTCGCCACCAACTTAGCACATGAGTAGCACAGATTGGTTCATCTGATTTGTATGGTAAAGTGTAGAGTTGATGGTAGGTGTTGTGCTCCACCTCTATAAAATAAAAAGATGAAGCTAATGTGTGTCTGTACTCCAAGGTTTGCTAAGTATGAAGATAACCACGACTGTGGCAGACAGGGTAAGAGTTAAAGAATAACCAAACAACTAGAATTTGAATAAAAGACATGTATTACATACATAAAACAATAGGTTTGCAGACTTTTTGGTTTATCTACACAAATGTTTATAATTTGTTCACTTAACTGAAGTCCTGAGGTAGGGTTGGTTATCGAAGCCCCTTAGCTACGGCCATCTGATAGTTTGCTGGATATGATAGACGTTCTATTTTGACGTCTGACTCCAGTACTGGTTAATCAGAAAGAGGGAGAGCGACCCTTTTTTTTTTAGGTCTGTCTCTGTTGAGGGCTGAATCAGAAAGGGGGGAAAGAAATTGTCTCTTTGATTTTGCCGCCAAAGTATGCTGGCTCGTGATTGGTTGGTTCGATACAGAGGTTCGCAGACAAGGATGATAACCCCCACCTCAGAATTCTTATTACCTCAACAAATACAATCTCCCTCTGCCAACTCAGCACATGAGTAGCACAGTTTGGTTCTGATCTGTAAAGTGTGGAGTTGACAGTAGGTGTAGCACTCCACCTCAGCAAATACAAATCTCCCTCATCTACCTTCTTCTACCTCATCAATGTTCTATGTTCTGTTCTCATTAATAGGATGGCAATATTTTTGTCATTTTTGTGTGCTTAAATTTTTCCAGATCATGGTTTGTTTTTGCAATAAACAGCAGGACTAAAATAAACCTTGATAAAACGGAATTCTAAGGGAAGTAAAAATGACATGAGTTCCAAATCAAGGGAGATAATGAATCTGACAGTCTTTAAGTGAGATTTATCTAAATATAAAGTTTGAATACCACTTATAAACTTGTGCTTCACCTAAAGCCTCGTCCTTTAAAAGCTTCTACTGAAAGCTTCTTTTTATATAAAGATATTTCTCAAAGCATTACAACAGTTTTAGCAGCTTTACCCCCCAAAAAAAAAAAAAGAAACTACATAAACAATTTCTGTTCTTTATTATCAACCATTGTAAAAATTGTCAAACATACCAACAAATATAAAATAAAAGACAAAGAATACAGATCAGTCAATGCAAAATTATGCTTAGAATATGTTGGTTATATCTGGACGAAGCCACAGTTCCCATGGCGCTAATACCCTTGGGAAAGTATGAATCCAACTATTCTCCCTCCAACTATGGGTAAATAGTAAGGCAACTGGGCTCTTTAAACTTGGTTAGGCAACCATACTAGGAGAAGAAAAACTCTGAATTTAAACCTGGTTATTACCTGGAATAGACTCAGGCCTACTTAGTGATCTATTTCAATCTTTAAAAAAAAACAAAAAGAATTTAATTTATCCCCTTCTGTGGGTTTTTTGTCCCCCCGGAAAAGCACTGTTTAAACCCTAAGTTTCATAGGAGAATAAACTGTACTTTTTATAGAACAAAATAGGGATATATAATTTCTCCGAATGTTTGAGATGAGGCTTGATGATTAGTATTTTCTGCATTATTCAGACTATTGTCCTCATCTTCATTGTTATCTGTACAACATTCTGTGATAGCTCCCGATTATACAAGAAGGTTCCTGAGTTCGAAAAGAAGGTTCTTTAGTCTGAAATGAAGGTTCCCCATGTCCGACAAGAAATACCTGAAGAAGGCCGGAGGACACATTGGCCGAAATGTTGTACTGATAACAATGAAGATGAGGACAATAGTCTGAATAACGCAGATAATACTAGGGATATACAATGTAAAACAAGCAAAAGATTTCAAAAGAGTTCAAATGTTGTTATGGGTGGTTAAAGGCTGCTGATAAAAACGCCTGCGGAACTTAGCTGGAATCTTTGTAAATCTTGTTCCTCATAACTTGTTGAGCTCTGTAGAAATGGTTTTTGGTATGCATTTGCTGCTGCTTTATGTGATGAACTAAATTCTGGGGCTACTAACGATACAGATTTGCACTGTTAGCTAGGGGTAGTGGCAAAAGACATCAAATTCTTCAGTGCCCCTTCTTTTATAGTTAGCTTCATGGGACCCTAAGGGACTGCTGCTGGTTGGTGAAGCCGGATAGCCTGTCCCCTAATAAATCTCCACACTTCAGGAGGGGTAAAACCAGAAGGAGATTAACTAAAATTAGTCTGGTGATGAGGCTCCAATTCTGGATTTTGGAAGTGGATAACCCTTTCATTGTAATTACTCCCAGGTCCACTCTGACTCAGAATGGTAGTACCTGTTAGGGTATCATCTATCGGACAAACATATCTGTTTACATATTATTTGCATTTGATTGGAATACCCGATATCATATAACCGTGTGCAAAAGCTCTTAAGAAACTACTCAAAAAATGTAAATATAGATGTAGAATGAACACAATTCTCTAACCTCTAGGCATAACATAACACCAAATGGGCTGATATTCCATTAAAATCAATCAATCAATTAATTAATCAACCCAGAACTGCACCATATTGGTAACCTGATTCAAAATAGTATTGACTCATGACACCTAGTAGTGCGATGTGCAACTATGTTCAGTTCCTGCAGCGCATTAGAATTTATTTTTATGATTGGTATCCCCTGGTATTATAGCTCTTCTTTCACTTTTTCTTTTTGTAGCTTCTTTTTTGAATTAAAAAAAAAAAATGCTCTTTTTTGTTTTCATTTTTTATTTGCTTATTTCATTATATCATACTTTCTTTCTTTCTTTCTTTTTTTGTTCCATAATTCATTTTTTTCTTTCTTTCTTTTTTTTTTGTTCCGTCATTCATTTTTTTCAATTTCTTTTTCTTTCTTTTTCTTTCTGTCATTCAGTCTTTTCTTCTTTATTTATTTATTTCATTCTGTCATTCTTTCTGTTTGTCTTTCTTTCTTTCTTCTTTCATAATATTCAATATGGTCCTAGGATTTAACATTATTAAAGTTTTAACTTAGTAAAAGGAACACTTTATGCTAATTTTGTCTTTTTTGTTTTAGATAATTGTTGTTGCTGCTACTGATGATGATGATGGTGATGATGATTCATATTTTCTAATCTTTGTTATTGTCACAAAATGTTTAATTTATGAAACAAAAATTTGTAAATATTATTGAAAGAAAAAAAAAACATTCGCACTTGTAATTCAACAAGTCAAACCTATGTCCAGTTTCACCAATATTCATATTGAATTGTCTGCATTTATTATTAGTTCAATAAAGATATTTCATTTGAAGAATCAAAGTAGAGAGAGAGAGAGAGAGAGAGAGAGAGAGAGAGAGAGAGAGAGAGAGAGAGAGAGAGAGAGAGAAATATGATTCAAATTAAAAAGAAGATGAAATAATCTAGCATACTATTCTCTTCATCTCAACATGAAGAATCAAAGCCAAGAGAGAGAGAGAGAGAGAGAGAGAGAGAGAGAGAGGAGAGAGAGAGAGAGAGAGAGAGAGAGAGAGAGAGAGAATGTAATTCATTTTTTTTTCTTCATCTCAACATGAAGATCAAAGCCAGAGAGAGAGAGAGAGAGAAGAGAGAGAGAGAGAGAGAGAGAGAGAGAGAGAGAGAGAGAGAGAGAGAGAGAGAGAGAGAGAGAGAGAGAGAGAAGAATGTAATTAATTTTTTTTCTTCATCTCACATGAAGAATCAAAGCGAGAGAGAGAGAGAGAGAAGAGAGAGACAGAGAGAGAGAGAAAGAGAGGGAGAGTGGGGAGAACATGATTAATTTTTTTTCTTCATCTCAACATGAAGAATCAAAGCTGAGAGAGAGAGAGAGAGAGAGAGAGAGAGAGAGAGAGAGAGAGAGAGAGAGAGAGAGAGAGAGAGAGAGAGAGAGAGAATGTGATCAAAAATTAAAAAAGAAGTTGAAAAATAATCTAGCAGACAATTCTCTCTTCATCTCACCATGAAAAATCAAAGAGAGAGAGAGCGAGAGAGAGCGAGAGAGAGCGAGCGAGAGCGAGAGAGAGAGAGAGAGAGAGAGAGAGAGAGAGAGAGAGAGAGAGAGAGAGAGAGAGAGAGAGAGAGAAGAGAGAGAGAGGGGGGAGGACGTGATTAATTTTTTTTCTTCATCTCAACATGAAGAATCAAAGCTGAGAGAGAGAGAGAGAGAGAGAGAGAGAGAGAGAGAGAGAGAGAGAGAGAGAGAGAGAGAGAGAGAGAGAGAGAGAGAATGTGATTAAAAATTTAAAAGAAAAAGAAGAAGTTGAAAAAATAATCTCGCAGACAATTCTCTCTTCATCTCACCATGATTTGAAAAAACTCAACTTCACCAAATGTCTTGACAAACTGTTCGACCTCAAAGTGCAGACGTACAAAATCTTCTGCTTGATTATACTCATTAATAGAAATATTGAAAACGAGACATTTTCATTTCTCATGGTCACATGACTTTTAAATCAAATTTCTTTTTTTGTTGTCTTCTTTTCTTTTCTTCTCATCAATAAAAACATTTATTTTGTCAAGGCACGCACTTGAACCAGTTTGATCAATGTAAGAAAGGCAAAAGGAGAAAACGTTTTTGAATGCTTAGATCGTTCAAGTTGAAATAGTTTACAGGGATAATTGGTTTATTCGTCTTTGTTATTAGCTCAAGTAGGATTGATCCAGCTAAATTTTCTTTTATTTATTTTTTTCTCGTTTTTTCTTATCTTGGAAAGAAATGACGACCACAAACAGAGAAAAGGACAAACGTGTTGGAGTTTTTATTTGAATCATCGGCCAATTATGAATAGAATTTACATTTATATATTATGAGCAACATGAAAATTGAGAGAATTCACTTTTCTTTGGGCCAAGAAGAAAGTTTCTTTAATTCTTCAATCATATTCAAATTGAATTTTTTTTCTTTTAAAATTGATATAAGTTAAGCAATTTTCATTTGAGTCATGAATGTTTAACCATGAAATTGATTCCATTCTGCTTCACAATATCTAGTTAATATATAACGTAATATATATATATATATATATATATATATATATATATATTAATATATATATATATATTAATACATATATGTTAATATATATTTGTTAATACGTATATATTTTAATATTTAACTTACTATATATATATATATATATATATATATATATATATATATATATATATAGAGAGAGAGAGAGAGAGAGAGAGAGGGGAGATAATTGTCATGGTATCAACATGTCAATTTTTTCTTTCTAAATAGATATAAGTTAAGTAATTTTCATTTGAATCATGAATGTTTAACCATGAAATTGATTCCTCTCTGTTTCACATTATCTAGTTAATATGTAACGTAATATATATATATATATATATATATATATATATTATATATATATATATATATAGAGAGAGAGAGAGAGAGAGAGAGATAGAGAGAGAGAGACAGACAGAGAGACAGAATTGTCAGTGTATCAACATGTTAATTATTTCTTTCAAAATTGATATAAGTTAAGCAATTTTCATTTGAGTCATGAATGTTTAACCATGAAATTTATTCCTTTCTGATTGACAATATGTAGTTAATATGTAACATAATAGTTAGATAGAGAGAGAGAGAGAGGGGGAAAGTGAGTGTGTGTGTGTGTGTGTGTGTGTGTGTGTGTGTGAGAGAGAGAGAGAGAGAGAGAGAGAGGAGAGTGTGTGTGTGGCTGAGTGTGTAGGTGAATGTGTGGCTGAGTGTGTAGGTGGATGTGTGCTGAGTGTGTAGCTGGATGTGACTGAGTGTGTAGGTGGATGTGTGGCTGTGTGTGGCTGGATGTGTGGCTGTGTGTGTAGCTGGATGTGTAGCTGAGTGTGTAACTGGATGTGTGGCTGTGTGTGTAGCTGGATGTGTGACAGTGTGTGGGCTGGATGTGTGGCTGTGTGTGTAGCTGGATGTGTGGCTGAGTGTGTGTGTAGCTGGATGTGTGACTGAGTGTGTGCTGTGGCTGTGTGTGGCTGGATGTGTGGCTAAGTACATGGCTGAGTGTGTGGCTAGATGTGTGGCTGAGTGTGTGGCTGGATGTGTGGCTGGGTGACTGGGTGACTGGGTGTATGATTGGATGTGTGGCTGTGGTCGTGCTTGGCCGTTTATGCATGACCCCTTTGAAACACTCACACATACTTCACAGTTCATGTATCAGCATAGAAAGCAAAATTCTAAGTAAATTATTTATGTAATTAGCCAATCCTCTAAAAGGAGCAAAAATTTGATTTTTTGCAGATAAAAATTGAAAAATATGATTTGATTTCAAAGATGAAAAGGAAATGTCATTACCAGGAAAGATGAAAACACACACACCAGAAAGAAATGAATTAAGATTTTTTGTAGGATAAGAAAATGGACTGTATATATATATATATATATATATATATATATATATATATATATATATATATATATATATATATATATAAAATGGCTCAGCCACTTTTTGGTGATCAATAGAATCCTGATACCATGACTGAAATAACTGAGAAAAGGTGGGTCGTCGAAGGTGGGTACTTGGGGTAACAAGGGTGTAGAATTTGTAAATGGTAATGAAATTATTCTTATAGAAGTTATGATGATAGAATTGAAAAAAAAAATTGAAATAGATCCCTAACCATAAAAATCCCTGAGTTACTTTTACATTAATTTTCATTAACTATTATATATTATATTATAATTATAATTATAATCATATTTATAATTATTTTATATCATATATATTTATCATATCATAAAATTATCATATAATATCATATTAATATATCTGCAATATAATATATCTGCCATATAATATCATATAATATTATCATATTAGAATATATTATCATATAATTAAAGAGCTTATATTATATTATAATTATAAAGATATATAATTATATCATATAATTAATATATCTGCCATATAATATCATATAGTATTATCATATTATAATATATTATCATATTATATATTTTAAATGTTTTTCTTTATAATTATATATATAATTATATATATAATTATAATTATATATCATAATATTATTATTATTTATTATATTATTTACATTGATTAAAAAAAAGAAGATTGAAATAGATCCCTAACCATAAAGATCCCTATGCTACTTATACACTGAGTTGGTAAGGGCTGGTATTAAACCAGGAACCTTGTGTTTCCTAGGTAACTGAGATAAACCAGTACTAATCTTAACATATATAAATTTTCTTTTTTAAAAAATTGAAATAGATCACCAAGTAGGCCTGAGTCTATTCTAGTAGTGACCAGGTTTGAATTCAGAGTTTTTCTTCTCCTACTTAGACTGGTTGCCTAACCAAGGTTAAAAAGTCCAGTCTGCCCTACTATTTATCCATTGATGGAGGGAGAATAGTTGGATTCATACCTTTTCCAAGGGTATTAGCACTATGTGAATTGTGGCTTCGTCCAGATATAACCAACATATTCTAAGTACCACTGACAGGGCGTAATTTTGCATTGACTGATCTGTATTCTTTGTCTTTTATTTTATATTTGTTGGTACTATTAATCCATAGCTGGAGGGAGAATAGTTGGATTCATACCTTTCTCAAAGGTATTAGTGCTATGTGAACTGTGGCTTCGTTCAGGAATTGAACTCGCGTTGACGAGTCCATTTCCTAACCACTCTAACCAGTACATCACCGTGCTCCCCT
>CM042169.1:61728841-61746341 GCA_023376005.1 Doryteuthis pealeii
TTCAAGTGATGAATTTTTGTAGGCATTGTGGCAGTTTTTCTATGCCCATGTCATACCAGCTCACTGACATGACATTGATAATGCATTGAACGTGGTTGTCATTGCAAACTCTTTACATCAGAATTTTTCAACCTTTTTCATCTCACAGCTCAGTGAGTTGGGCAATAAATTGCTATTTTTTTTTTTTTCGGTGGGTGACATACGATGGTGGAATTTAGGTCCGTTAGCAAAATATTATTTTACTCATTACCTTGTATTGGTAGTCTTTTATGTCTGTTTATATATATATATATATATATATATATATATATATATATATATGTGTGTGTGTGTGTGTATATATATATATATATATATATATATATATATATATATATATATATATCAGAAATGCTGATAGGTACACGTCCTGCGGCCCTGACGCACAAAAGTCTAAAAGGACGCAGTAAAATCGTATCCATGGGTCCTAGTGTTTTTCTTTTTTCTTCCCTCGCCATTTCAAGCTAACTGTAAATACATTTCAATGGTTTCTTAGAAACGAATTACATAGGATAGGTTACAAGGTAGGAGTTAGACAGCTTTAGCTGGGACCCATAAATTTTCCCGTGGACTCATTCAAAGCAAATATGTGCATCCCAGGACGAATAGGAAAGGCATGGTTGGCCACAAACAAATTATGGAAATCTGATCTCACTGACAAGCTAAAATGACAATTCTTTCAGACTGTGGTTATATCAGTGCTGCTGTATGGCTGCACCACTTGGACCCTATCGAAGCGCCTTGAGAATAAGCTAGATGGTAGCTGCACAATAATGCTGTGTGCAGTCTTGAACAAGTCGTGGAAACAGCACCCCACAAGGTAGCAGCTGTACGGCCACCTGCCCCTCATCTCACAAACCATCCGAGTGAGATGGACAAGGCATGCAGGATACTGCTGGAGACGCAAGGATGAGCTCATAAGCGACGTTCCCCTGTGGAAGCCAACACATGGACATGCAAACGTGGGGTGCCCACCAAGGACCTACATTGACCAACTATGCAAGGATGCTGGTTGCTGTGCAGAAGACCTTCCAGGGGCAATGAATGATAGGGAAGGTTGGTGAGAGATTGTCATGGATATCCATGTTACATGTGCGACATGATAATGAATATAATGAAATTTGATTTAACCATCCTATTTTTCAGAGATAAAATTCTGGTTGTTAACCTTTTGAAAGAATAGAATAAACCAACATGAAAATTAATTAACATTCAATATCCATTGTAGTTCTTCTATGAACGCATCAATACTGGCTGGTGCCTTCAACAAGAAGGTCATTTGATTATTGACCACATGTTGACAAGCAGGGCAAACCATCAAATAGGTGGACCTCAGCTGTGGGTAAGCCTGGAGAGGGATGGGCTATGCCAAGCTTTCCTGCCAAAATATATTCACCAGGGGGTGATAACTATCACATCCAAAATAGATGGAAGGTGATTGTCAGAGTCATCAGTGGTGCTTCCACACCAGAGTTTTTCAACCTTTTTCATCTCATGGCACAGTGAGTTGGGCAATAAATTGATCGAGGTACACCATCAGTATATAAACATGTAATTATTTTATCTTTTAAATTTTAAAAGAAAAGGAATAGTGAAAATGTGCAACAAATGTAAAAGTAAACAACGTAATTTTATTTCTAAAGGTATATTTTTAATCAATTGAAACAAAAAATATTAAAGTAATAGAATAAAAATACTCAACACTCAACACTCATGGCACACCCCTGGATACTTCATGGTACACTAGTGTGTCGCAGCACACCAGTTGAAAAACTCTGCTCTATACTATTTGTGGACGTTTTGAACATCCATACACAACTTGCAATACAATTCTATTAAATTGACGATGAATTTCAATCAATTTAATCTCTTATGCATTCCAAAACCAAATAACTACGCAAACTTCACACTTGGTGGTGGAATCACTTAGGAACACCATCAGAAACCTCTAAGCTAAGACTGAGTGAGGCAATGAGGTGTGCACAGGGGCAGATGTAGGTGTATGCACAAGAAAACCTACCCTCAGCTCCCCACTATACCTTTTAAAAAGGGAGGACACCCCAATATGCCAATATGCAAAATACAGCTCACAATCAAACACATCTTCCTAAATTGTAACAGCCTTAGACAAAACCACACCAATATTATCAGACAAAAAACCTAAAAGACCCCTTTAGAAATACAAACCTTGAAGACATTTTAAATTTTCTAAAAAAAAGCAACCTTTTCAACAAGAAACATAACCGAATACCTCCATAAAACCACTACTTTAAAGACTGAAATCCATAATAACTTTTCTTGCATTAAATGACCCACAGAGGTTGATATTCCATTAAACAAAACTCAAACTCAAACTTAAACCCACTTTACTGCACAGATCCAAGCTATGCTGCTCATACACTGAGTTGGCGAAGGCCAATATCGAACCCAGAACCTTGTGGATACATGCCAACTAATGATTTTTGCACAGTTCTAGAATATATCTTACCTTGCTTGAGTTGTAACTTAATGCAAAGGGATGAATTTACATAGGTATTGGGTCAAGGCTTAGTAGTTAGTGTTATAAACTTAAGTCCATATAGATCAAATGCAATATTTGCTTGATCCTTGGGAGGAAAAATCAAAGATGAATAAAGGAAAGAAGTGAAACTTGTTTCATGTTTACAGCATCCATTGCAATGTAACAAAATATGTCAATATGATCTTGAAAAAGATTTGCTTCTCAGAAAATGAGAAATGAATACTTGTCATCGGTTTGGAACAGGAAAACCACAGAAAAAATTCTGTTTCTATTGTGTCAACATATAATTAATTTTAGGATTCATTTCTCGGAAGTCTTTTAACTTTTTATTATGAATTTGCTTGTGTGCATGCATTTGAGTGTTCATCCATAAACATGCTCTCACAATATATATATATATATATATATATATATATATATATATATATTAGTCATCCACAGACACAGTGTTTTGATGTTTATGTCTCATCAGTGCAGCTCGACTTTTTAACAGCTACTTCAAACCGGGAGGGAAACCTGACAGAATTTTTGTCTGTCAAGCTCCTTACCCTCACGGCTGTTGGAAACTGTCAGTCAGATGAACAATGGTTTTCAATAGTACCTGCTGAAAACAATATATATATATATATATATACCAACCTGTCCACACAAATAAGATACAACACAAGATTAATTTCTTAAGCAGAGTTTAACAGCTTTCAATTTAGAGTTTTCTTTCACTTTTGGTTTCCTAACCAAGGTTAAAGAGCCCAGTGTGCTCTACTATTTACCCATAGCTGGAGGGAGAATAATTGGATGCATACATTTCCTCAAGGATATTATTATTATGTGAAATGCAAACAGCTTTGTCCAGGATTTGAACTTGGGTTGTCGAGTCCATTTCTACAATGATAACCATTACACCACATGCCTCAACATATATATATATGTGTGTTTGTGTGTATGTGTGTTGTGTGTATGTGTACATATATGCACATAACCTCCATATATATGTGTTAAAAAAGTATCAAGATTTTTTGTACTTTTTTACACATCTTGTATTCTGAAAAAAAAATTCCAATCACTGAATACAAGATGTGTCAAAAAAGGACCAAATTTACTAAGATAGAAATGAAGAATGAAGGAACATTAATTTTTTTTCAGAAAACAAAGTGTGTCAAAATTTACAAAAAATCTTGATACTTTTTTGACACACCTTGTATATATATATGTGTGTGTGTATGTGTGTGGTGTGTGTGATATGATATTTAAAAATACCTTGGTTATTTCCTAGTTTAGTAACATGAGTGACCCAGAAAAAACAGAACCCAAATTATTCATTTATTTTTCCATTAAACTAACCCTAAACCCCAACCCTAACTCTAACCCTAATCCTAAACCCTTGTTGGACTTAAACTTTAAAAAAAAATTAAAATTAACAGTTTTATTACAAAATTTGTGGGTTCTGTTTTTTCTGGGTCACTGTAATATCATGTTACTCAACTAAGGGGGATAGGTTTAGGGTTAGGGTTTAGGGTTAGGGTTAGAATTTAGGGTTAGGGTTGGGGTTTAGGGTTAGTTTAATGGGAAAATAAATAATTTTGGTTCTGTTTTTTCTGGGTCACCCTGTAATATCATGTTACTCAACTAGGAAATAACCAAAATGTGTCTGTAAAGTCTCTACTAATTTAATATGTAAAGAAAAAGTACCTTCTAGGTCAATACCACCTTGGGCCCCTTCAAAACATTTTCCCTTGGGAACTCACCCAGTTATCTCAGCCTCTTTTTCACTTGTCAAAATAGTCTGCACACTGCCAATCTCCTTAATCTTATCCATGGTATTTCGATGGTGATTTTGGCTTTGGAAAAGACATCAGTCACAGGTAGCCAAATCTGGATTATCCTGGGAGCCGACAGTTCTGGATAATGTGGTATTCCCGCATAAAGCCGAGCATATGACAAATGAAGAATCTACTCCACTTGCACGGTCATTATGAATGCAGTAGTAACACATTACACAAATTCACTACTGACTGAGTAACCCCATGGAAGAATGTCTGTTCCTGTATGCATAATAAGATCTCCTATGTATCACTTAGTTTCTTTCTTTCTTTCTTTCTTTTTTTCTTTTATGTGTTTATCTATCTATCTATCTATCTCAATCAGTTTCTCTCTATGTATCACTTAGTTTCTTTCTTTCTTTCTTTCTTTTTTTCTTTTATGTATTTATCTATCTATCTATCTCAATCATTTTCTCTCTATGTATCACTTAGTTTCTTTCTTTCTTTCTTTCTTTCTTTTATGCTGAAATACATCAAGACTGTGCAATCAGTTTCTTAAGATATTCATAAAGCCTGGTTACATTCCGGAGTGAATGTTTGTTGAGAGTATGTGCATATATATATATATATATATATATATATATACATACATACACACACACACACATACACACATATATATATATGTGCGTATATATATATGTATATGTGTGTGAATGTATAATTATAGTAGTAATAGTAATGAATTAGAGTTATACTGTCGATCAGCAGTCTTTATAGCAATTGTGCTTAATATCCACTGACTGAATGACTTGAAAAATAACAAAATATCTTTACACAAAAGAATATATTCATGACTAAAAGTTTCAAGGTCTAACTTGTAATACATTTTAATTTATATATATATATATATATATATATGTAAAATGAAAATGGAAGTGAATCCGACGGTATGTTGAAAAAAGAAAGAAAGGAAAGAAAGTATAGAATGGATAAAATAGGATATTTTAATCAATTTTACTTACACGTGTTTCGGTCAGGAGTTTATCCATGTGTAAATTATTCAAACTATTATTATTTTTAAATAACCAAATGAAATAAAATAATAATAATAGAAAAAATGTAGATATATATATATATATATATATATATATATATATATATATATATATATTTGGTAAAGACAAAGGCTTAAAAATAAGTCATTTTGTGGTTATAGATCTATTTCTACCCACAGGTAACTGTGTATACTTAAGAGTTTCATTAGACTGCTAACTTTATTGAAAATGGTAAGCAGAAGATACATGAGGCTTTATATACATTTTTTCTGGGAAATTCTGAAAGGGTAGGCCAAACTTAAATATATATATATATATATATATATATATATATATATAAGTAAGTAAAGTAAAGTCGTCGGGGCGGCCTAAAGTCGGTATCAGCCATACAGCGAGGGAGTCTATCCCCTTTTCACTTGCCCAAGACCAAGGAGATTGTTTTTGCATCTGAGACAGAGCACCACACCTACCATCAGCTCCTTACTTTACCCCACAGATCCCTGTGCTACTCATATGCTGAATTGGCGAGGACCGGTATCAAACTAGGAACCTTGTGGCTTCCAGCTGAACGCTCTACCAACTGAGCTAACCTGGTCCATATATATATATATATATATATATATATATATATATATATATATATATATATATTGATGAGAAGACTAGTTTAGTTTTGTGGACATTTATCATATGTTAATTTTTAATTTGTTACTTTATTTTTTATATCTAATTATTATTATTATTATTATTATTATTATTATTGTTAGTTGTTCCCACCAGCATTAGCTGATGGTTTTTCACTGGAGTCTGAGTGACAACAAGTCTTGTCAGGTCTCCAGGACTCTCCTTAGTATTCCAGCTGATTTCAACAATGCTGTTGTCTGGATGGTCTCAATTGTTCCTCTGATTTCCAGTTCCTCTAGTCTTTTTTCTAAGCTTTTGAAGACCGTTCCAAGTGCTCCAACTACAATTGGTATCACTTTCACCCTCATATTGCACATTTTTTTCAAGTTCTCTAGCAAGGTCAAGGTCTTTTTGTTTTCTTTCTTTATATCCATTTATTTTTTAGCTCACCCGAGGATTAATAACCTGAAACTTGGACACATAAGTTTTTATTTTTATTATTATCTTATTTTTTACTTGAAATATTCTGTGTTATTGCTCTACATTTTCGTGCAAACAGTGCTGTAAAGATTTTCAGGATTAAAAAAGCTTTTAGCATTAAATCTTAATCATAATTGTACATATCTATATCTATCTATCTATCTATCTCTCTCTCTCTCACCTTCTGTATATATATATATATATATATATATATATATATATATATATATATTCGTTTTGTTTTATATATATATATATATATATTTGTTATATATATTTTGTTATATATATATATATATATATATATATATATACATTTGTATGCACACACCCACACACATATATATATATATTTGTATGCACACACACATATATATGTATATATATATATATATATATATATGTATATATATATTTGTATGCACACACACACACACAAATATGTATATATATATATATATATATATATATATATATATATTATATATATGTAGGCATGTTTTATTAAAAATGACAGACAAGAATTGACTGTTTAGCTTTTTATTCATCTTTTCTTTTTGGTGAATGATGTGTTGCAACTGTGGTAGTTTAAGAATTGTTCAAAGTTTCTGTGTAATCTGGATATATATTACATATACATCTAACACTTATGATATATATTGCATATGTATATATTCCACATATATCTATATATAATATATATATATATTGCATATATATATATATATATATATAAACAAGGTTTGTTTAGAATGGCTTTTTGCCGATAATTTTTGGGAGAATAAGTGCTTAATTGGAGTCGTACAATTCATTATTAATTAATTAATTTTCAAAATTAGGTACGACTCCAATTAAGCAATATATATATATGTATATATGTATATATATTGCATATATGTATATATATATGTATATATGTATATATACATTGGATATATATATATATATATATATATATATATATGTATATATACATTGCATATATATATATATATATATATATATATTATATATATATATATATATATATTGCATATATATGCATATATATATATAAATATATATAATATAAATATATATATATTTCTATATCTATCTATCTATCTATCTATCTATATATATATATATATATATATATATATATATAACACACACACACACACACATATATGTATATATATATATATATATATATATATAATATATATAATGTAAATTGTTATAGAGAATGGTTTAGTTTAATACAGAGCCAGAAGAGAATGGCACCTTGCAGAGATCAAACTCTTTAGTCAAGACACGCAACACAAGTCACATACCAATCAGATTTTGGCTGGTACTCTGGTAGAAATTATATGATGCATATTATATTTTATGTACAGGGTATCTGAAAGCTTATTTTATCTCAAGAAATATAAATGTATAAATATATATATTTATATGATAGATATATATATATTGTATAAAGTTTCTAGATAGATATTCATTGGAATTCTGTAGCAAAAAATCTATATATTAATATTCGTGTTCCTATTTTGTATGAATATTATTATCTTGCAACACCCTCTGGTTAAAAATGAGATTGTCCAAATTGTCCAAGATGAAATGCAAAAATGTAAATCCTGATTATCTGGAATTGCTTATCTACTGATTTTTTATTCTTATGAATAGCATCCCCTCAGCTAAATAATAGACCATTTCGATTTTATTATAAACAAAGAAAGGGAAGAAAAAGGACATGCTACACAGAACAAATATAATAAGAAAGAAAAGAAGAAAGAAGAAAGACAGTTGAGGAAAGATAAAGAGAGGGAATGAGCACATGGAAGTGATAATGCTAATCTGTTTCAATCAAACATAAGGAAAAAATGAAAAGAAGGAAAGAAAGAAAAAAAGAGTGAGAGAGAGTTAAATCAAGATTAATATACTTTTTACATATTGAAATATTTTAGCAATAGCTCTTAAGTAAACATATCAAACATAATAACTAAATGATCCTACTGCAGTATATCTGCAAGCGGATTTAAAATTCAGTGTCACTATAAAGTTCACTTTTGGACTAATACCCTTGGGAAAGGTATGAACACTCTCATCTGTCCAGCTATGGGTTAAATAGTATTACTACTGTTCATCTGCAATGGTGGCTTTGGCATTAAATAACCCGTTAAAGTTGATACGTTATCAAATAAAGAAATCAATCAATTTGACTAATTTGCATATCACTATAGAGCCAGTTTAGCTCAGTCAGTAGAGCGTCTGACTAGGAACCACAAGGTTTCTGGTTCGATACCGGCCCTCGCAAACTCAGTGTATGAGTAGCACAGGAATCTGTGCAGTAAAGCAAGGAGCTGATGTTTGGTGTGGCGCTCTGCCTCAGACGCCAAAACAATCTCCTTGGTCTAGCACTAGTGAAAAGGGGATAGACTCCCTCGCTGATACTGACATTTATATTTAGATCATCTTGGGTTTTTCTCAGTCATCTTTGTAAAACTTTTGGAGATTTCTCTTTCTTTTCTAATTTTCACAAAGTGATCAGATTCTCTTCAGAATTTTCAAGTTACATTATTTTTGGTTTATTCTTTTGTCTGGCTACTTTGATGAAGAAAGATTCAGATGATGAGGACGTTCTTTACCCCTTTGCTTAGTATTCCCATTTAAGCCAAGTTTATTCCTGTTCTACGTCTAGACTTTTTTTTATCACATGCTTTTTATAAAAAGATCAATAAAACTTAAAGCATTTGGTTGCCGAGAGAAGCAGACACTTCTGGAGACAAGACGTTAAGGGAAAAATTTAGGAGCAATTATGGACACTTTTTTTTAAAGAAAATCTTGCAATCTCTTTGGAGAAAAAAAATCTTTTTATCATTTATGCTTATATCAATGCATGTCTGGCTGCTGAGAAGCAGACACTTCTGGAGACCTCTTGCTTTCGGGCGGCCCTGGACCATGGAATTTAATGTTAATCCCAGGGAGCCACACCTGCCCCCTCAATTTAAAGGGGCAAAGCAGGGTTTATTGCTCGGTGCCTGAAGTGCACCTCTTAAGAGGAAATGCCAACAGAATCAACATATTTTTTTCACTCACCTCCCATGAGCTTCGGTTTGTAGGTGGTCCCACATTAATAGGGTCTAACCCGTATACATGGGATACGTGGTAAATACACACTTCTGGAGACAAATTGTTAAGGGGAAAATTTAGGAGCAATTATGGACACCTTTTTAAAAGAAAATCTTGCAATCTCTTTAGAAAAAAAAAGTCTTTTATCAATGCATGTTTCTCACAAATATTTTACCATTTCCTTTTTGTGCTGTGCCCAGGTTGGCACCCAGACATGGGCATCTTATACGCTGTGAGCAATCTGAGCAAGTAGACCATTACTAGTGAGTTTGATTCTCACTGAGTGTCCTATATTTGTAGGGAATTAAAATAAAATAAACATCTTTTTTTAAAGTAACAAGCTCCCATGAGCCTTCAACTGCAAGAACCCTCTGTGCAGAAAAAGGACCAAATCTGACCCCCAAAATAATCCCTTGGCCATTCAGTTTAGGAATTAACTGTGCGTAGTCACATGGCGGCTATGACCAATGAATAAAGCCTAAGTCATAAAACCACCTTCTGTCTTTGTCTCTTTCTTTTCGTTCCTTGAATTTCTTCCTTTTCAGCATGACCATCAAATGAGATGGGGTCTAAAGCAAAACCCTAAGAACATGCAACAAGAATACCCACCAACTACCTTAAAATACAAAACTTCTTGCTTCCCCATATATTTATATGCCAAATCTCTGGCTAAACTTGCAAATCGGTCGGAAAATTAAAACATATTACAGGGTGACACAGAAAAAACAGAACCCAAATTATTTGTTTATTTTCCCATTAAACTAACCTTAAACCCCAACCCCAACCCTAACCCTAACCCCTAACCCTAAACCCATAGTTAAAATTAACAGGTTTATTACAAAATTTGTGGGTTCTGTTCTTTCTGGGTCACCCTGTATACAGAGAGAGAGAGAGAGAAAGACGTGAACCTGTACACAGGGTGACCCAGAAAAAACAGAACCCAAATTATTTATTTATTTTCCCATTAAACTGACCCTAAACCCCAACCCCAACCCCAACCCCAACCCTTACCCCTAACCCTAAACCCCCATAGTTAAAATTAACAGTTTTATTACAAAATTTGTGGGTTCTGTTTTTTCTGGGTCAGCCTAATTTTCCAACCGATTTGCAAGTTTAGCCAAATTTCCAAATGTTTTCATCCTCAGTCTTCTTAAAATAGGAAGGAAAAAGTTGACCAGTCAGAGATGAAGTATTTATAAAAACAAACAAAACTGCCGGTTATATATATATATATATAAAAATATTTTTTATCTGTTGTTTAATTAAAAGAAAGGAGAATTTTTCTATAACAATAGTTCAGATTTATTTCTATGAAAATAAGTGAATTAGAAATTGAGACACAAAATCAAAGAATTTTGAGTGTCTTTGAGATTATTAGAATCAATATAAGTTTGGAAGAGAGTCTTGTGAAAACTCAGATGGAATCTACAAGAAAGTTTGGTTGATTAATTTTAGGTCTGAGAAACTTGACGGCTTTGTTAAACCCAAAGAAAAATTGATTGAAGAATTTTCATTTGTATAAAAGAATCTTCGGTCATTAGTTCTATTTCAATGCAATAACATAATATTCTATATATTCATGTTGATTTATATGGCTGTCTCTGTTCACGTCTTTCTCTCTCTCTCTCTCTCTCTCTCTCTCTCTCTCTTTCTCTGTCTCTCTCTCTGTCTCTCTGTTTATATATGTCTGTCTGTTTGCCTGTATGTCTCTCTGTTGTTATCTATCATTGCTTACTGGGTGCAACAGTTGTGATTTTATTTCTGGCAACAGACAATTCCACATGAAAATGTAGATTGTGATTTTCAAGACAAGCAGACAAACTCTTCCAAGACTTCCAAGCCAGTAAATTCCTATCTTTTAACAATCACCAATACCTTTATGAATTAGTGATCTATCTATCTATCTATCTATCTAGAAATGTAAGGTAATCCAAATTATTGGTAAGTAAGGGATGATTCTATTTGGGATCATCAAAATTTCACTGTACAATCATACTGTATGCTCTTGTAGATACAAACATATATACTCACACAAGGACCAACCAATCAACGAACGAACGAACCAACCAACCAACCAACCAACCAACCAGCCAACCAACCAACCAACCAACCAACCACGAACCAACCAACAGCCAACCAACAAGCTAACCAAACAACCTACCAACCAACCAACCAGCCAACCAACCAGCTAACCAACCATCCAACGAACCAACGAACGAACGAACCAACCAACCAACCAGCCAACCAACGAACAAACGAACCAACCAACTATCAAACGAACGAACGAACGAACCAACCAATCAACGAACGAAGCAAGCAAGCAAGCACGAATCAAGCAAGCAAGCAACCAACTAACCAATCAACCGACCAACCAACCAACCAACCAACCAACCGACCAACCAACCAGCCATCCATCCATCCAACCAATCAACCAACCAACCAATCCAACCAACCAACCAACGAACCGACCAACCAACCAACCAACAACCAACCAACCAACCAACCAACCAACCAACCAACCAACCAACCAACCAACCAACCAGCCACCAATCCAACCAAATCCAACCAATCCAACCAACCAACCAACGAACCGACCAACCAACCAACCAACCAACCAACCAACCAACCAATCAGCCAACCAATCAACCAACCAGCCAGCCAGCTATCCAACCAGCCAACCGACCATCCAACGAACCAATCAACCATTCCTCCAACCAACCAATCAACCATTCCAACCAACCAACCAACCAACCATCCAACCATCCAACCAACCGACCAACCAACTGTTTATCTATAAGACTAAAAGAATATCTTTCCTGGTTGATATTTTTTCTCTTTTGCATCACATAATGAGTCAACCAAACTAGAATCATTTAAGATCATCAACATCATCATCATCAACCTCCTCTTCCTCACTGCCACTACCACCGATTCCATCATCATCAACATCATCATCAACCTCCTCTTTCTCACCACCACTACCACCGATTCCATCATCATCAACATCATCATCAACCTCCTATTCCTCACCCATGGCCACCACCTCCAAATCTACCATCATCAACACCACCCTCTCTTCATACTCCCCGACCCTCACTTTCCACTATATTATGTGTCTCTCTAATTGCCTATTTACTTATATATCTCTGAAGTGAGTTTATTATGCATCCATTAATGCCGATATTTAACGAACAGCCTATTATCTGCTAGCCTAATTTGCTCTTTATCTTCTTATTAGCAGTTTAATCTTTGCAATTTATCTCTAACCCTAACACTGTCTAAATACTCCACCACGAACGTCTTTTGCACTAAAAGTGTCATTTAATACACACTAGGTGTATTTCATTTATTTTTGGTAAGGTTATTGACTGCGTTCCATCGTTTTTTAGCAGCACCTGTAACACTAACTGACAATCTCATATAGGTATAATTCCTTCGTCGAGTGGCATCGATAGAATAACTTTATTTTCCTCATTCTGCTCTGGATGCTTTGACTTCAAGAGAAGAATGATGGAGACAGCTGCACTTCCATGCAAGGAAGAAGAAAATATTTGGCAACTCAAATTCTTTGAAAATCAAATTAAATAAATGATTATCTAAAGACTGCTTCCTTCCCCCATGATTACTGGTTTCCTGAGAAACGGTAAAGCAATGAAAAAAAAATTCATTCATACTTTATAAATGTCTTTCTCAGCCAGAGTCTATCTCTGCTGTTCTTTGCTCTCCGTCCTTCCAATATGGCTGTGTTTATTTTTTATTATGTATCACTCTGTTTATTGTGTGTATTCTTGGCAAGCAAGCTATCTCCTATTGGCCAGACATCAAGGTAAAAAACGGATAGGTTGGAATCTCTCTCTCTCTCTATCTGTCTTTCTGTCTCTTTCTTTCTCTCTCTCTCTCTCTCTCTCTCTCTCTATCTATCTATCTATCTATCTATTAGAAATCTACACCCTTTTCTCTCTTCTCTAATAATATAATCTGAACCCTGTGTAAATACAACAATATCCCTTACAACAATGAATTCGTAAACCGCTTGACACTGTCTTCCATCCACCTGTTGACAAAAGCATCTCACAGGAACATTAAAAACAAACACTTTTGATTTTCCTCTTTGTATTCAACTGTTTGCTTGTTATAAAAGAAACGGGTTAGCTTAGGGCAATGGTGCATTTTTATTTTATTTTCTAAAGAATTATTACAGTTCATGTTTTCCTTCCGTGATTTGAAAGAGTTGGAGGAGGGGTAACATAAACAGAAATGAGAACTTGTTGACTGAACATGACTTTATATTGGTTTAGGAGTGCCACAATCCCATAATTTTTTTTCCACAAGAACATCCAAGAAACTATGCATATACTACAGTCAAGGGACACATAAAGTAGGTATATATATATATATATATATATATATATTATATATATATATATATATATCCAGTAATGAAAAGGTCTACTTCCGTTTTGATCAATGTTTCTCTCTCTGACATAAACACACTAGATTGACTCAAAGACTCTGTTCACGTCTTTCTCTCTCTTTTTTTCTATTTTTCAATGTAATCTTCTTCCTTGACAATTCACTAACGATTATTAACCACATGGATCAAAAGGTTTTTTTCCGGATTCTTACTCTTGATATTTAACAACTTGTATCTCTCTTTCTCTGAATGTTTGAGATGAGGCTTGATGATTAGTATTATCTGCGTTATTCGGACTATTGTCCTCATCTTTATTGTTATTTGTACAACGTTTCGGCTGATATACCCTCCCGAGTCCGACAAGAAATACCCGAAGAAGACCGATAGAGGGCCGCAAGAGAACTAATTTTTAAGGGAGATAAATATTTTCCGAGAATTTAGCAACATAAAAAACACGGATTATTACACTTTTGGTTTTCATACTTTAGAAAAAGCGTTGCCTTTAATATTGAAATTGAAAGTACGTTTTTGGTTTGAACATGTTTATTAATTCTGACTAGTCTTATCATTCATCTGTTTTATTTTATCTAATTATTTTTTCCTTAAACACAACTAACGATTAAAATTTAAGTAAAAAATAACATAAATCGTGTCCTTAGTAATAATTAAATTCATTAAAATCTATGCCCAAGCCAAATTTTTCCATTTTAATTTTGACGACGATTTACAATTTGAACCACCTTCTGTTCTAGAAGATGAGGCCAACAAACATGTGACTCAAAACTGGTTCAGATATTTTAAGGAAGGTGACGCCAGCCTCAAAACAAAACCAAGGTCAAGGAAACCTTCTATTATAGAAGCTGAGGTCATGTTTGAAATGATTGAACTACAGCCAAGCACAAGCACTTGTATATTTTTGGCAAAACTTGGTCCTTCACAAAACACCATCAATCAACACCTCTATAAGCTCAGTCTTGTGAGCAGATGCTAAAATACTTGAAATAGGAAATAGGAAATAGATTGAAATACAAAAATACCTTTTGATTCAACCTGGTACATACATAATAAATACAATCTTGTATACTTGTATTTACATATATATAGCTTTTAAAATCATATTGTTTGCAAATTATAAAGATACAAGCTGTTACATAATTTTTTGAGCAGTCATAATTTATGAACGTACCTGTAGTTAGACATTTGAATTAGGGCTGGTAACTTAAAATCATGGAAAATTACCGACAGTTACGGACAGTTAATAACTTTTGACCCTTTCAAAAAGCACGCCATTACAGACGTGAGAGAATAAGTTAGTTAACAGATTTGACCTGACTTTCAAGGAGCATAGACGTGTTGTCAGCTCCTGGGGTTGATCTCCCCACCGTGGAATCAAAATGGGCTGGGTTGAAAATAAAGCTTTATTATAAGAAACAACCATTCATTTACAGGGATCAAGTATATTTTTAAAGTCTTGTGCAAATATATCTGCTCAAGACGAATTTCTGCTGCATAGCCTGGAGCAGCTAGCAAGAAGCATTGGTCTATGTGAACTCAGATATGTTTTAAACAAGAACCTTTTTGAACTCGAGAACCTTCTTTTTGAACTTAGGAACCTTCTTGTCATAATTGGGAACCTTCTTGTCGTAATCAGGAGCCATCACAGAACTTTGATATACCTGAAGAAGGCTGGAGGACACATCGTCTGAAACATTGTACAGATAACAATAAATATGAGGACAATAGACTGAATAATCCAAATGATACTAATTGTGATTGGAACCTTCTTTTCAAACTCAGGAACCTTCTTGTCATAATTGGGAACCTTCTTGTCGTAATCAGGAACCATCACAGAACTTTGAACCCAACTCTTTATTCAATTCATAGGAGTATCATGTTCTCATTCTGGGGTACAGGTATTAATGTTGCATACTCTCTTTCCTTACTTTTTACTTTATATTATTCTTCTTCCAGCGTCTCTTCTAGCGTCTCTTCTAGTGTCTGGACTTCATCTTGGGGACTTCGTGTCTGGTCTTCCATTGGGGATTTCTCTTTATCAGAAGCCCTGTGTCATTGGTAGTTTTTAGATAATAACACAAGACTTTGATTTAACTTAGATCATATTTTATTCTGAAATCCCCACCAGACTACCTGCACAGATCGAGTCGGCTGCGTGCATAACACGACTTTCCACCATCGTGGTCTTGGCCGATCTGACTAAAACTTTCTCTAATCTAAACCGGAAGAGGGTCTTCTTCATTGATTCTCATGGTATTCACCGGAAGGAGGATCAGGACTGAGGTCAAGCCTTGTCATTCAATCTTTATAGGCCTCCAGCTGAACTTATAACAGCCATTTTGGTTTCTACACTACTGTACATAAGTATTAGGAATCTAATAATTATGTAACATTAAGCTGTGTTAACTATTATTCTATGTCACCCTTGATGCATTTCATATTCCTTGATAGCAATATCTCATCTACTGAAAGTAATGTGAACATATGTATAGGTAAAGTGTAGATTAGTATTGATAGGCTATTGACCCTATGAAAATCTGATCTCTGATGAAATAAAATGAGAATTCTTCCAAACTGTAGCCATGTTAGTTTTAGTGTATGGTTGCACTACTTGGACTCTAACGCTTGGAGAAAAGGTAAAAGATTAAAATTCTACATCTATCCCAACCCCCACCCACCATGTTCTGTCAATCTGTGATCTTTTTTCCCAAAGCTAAAATTGCAACTCGAAAGCTGTAGACAAGATTTGTGAGAATGTGATGGGGTGGTTGGTAGTGATCAAAAAAGAGGATTCTGCAGAGTGTTTTGAAAAGTGTTTGAAAATTGAAAAAGATGCTGGGATAAGTATGTGATGTCCCAAGGGATGAATGGGATATTTTGAAAGCAACATTGCCCAAGGTAGATTAGTTTTTTTCTTAATATTAAACAGTTGGATTATTTGGGGTGAGATCATGTACATTCACAGAAGAAGGAAAGAAGAGGGAATAAATTGAGATAGGAATGTGGGTGGTGGGGAGAATAAATAATTTAATTATGATGTTTATCTTGTGTTTATGCTATAAGAGGGCCGGGTTAGCTCAGTTGGTAGAGCGTTCGGCTAGAAACCACAAGGTTCCTAGTTCGATACAGGCCCTGGCCAACTCAGCGTATGAGTAGCACAAGGATCTGTGCAGTAAAGTAGGGAGCTGATGGTAGGTGGGGCGCTTCACCTCAAATGCAAAAATAATCTCCTTGATTGAGCCAACTCAGCATATGAGTAGCACAAGGATCTGTGTGCAGTAAAGTAAGGAGCTGATGGTAGGTGGGGCGCTCCACCTCAAACGCAAAAACGATCTCCTTGATCTAGAGCTAGTGAAAAGGGAACTCCCTCGCTGATTGGTTGATTCCGACTTTAGGCCACCCTGATGACTTTATTTTTTTTACTTTATGCTATAAGATGTGTTTGGTAGAATTTAAATACAAGAGGGTAAAAGAT
>CM042169.1:61751341-61768841 GCA_023376005.1 Doryteuthis pealeii
TGTCCGGATGAAACTTTTATTTATACTTATATAAAGGGCAGTTGTGTGTATGTATGTCTGGATGAAACTTCTATCTATACGTATATAAAAGGCAGTTGGTGTGTATGTATGTCCGGAGAAAACTTCTATCTATACATATATAAAGGGAAGGTGTGTGTATGTATGTCCGGATGAAACTTCTATCTATCTATACATATATAAAAGGCAGTTGGTGTGTATGTATGTCCGGAGAAAACTTCTATCTATACATATATAAAGGGCAGTTGGTGTATGTATGTCCAGAGAAAACTTTTATCTATCTATACATATATAAAAGGCAGTTGTGTGTATGTATGTCCGGATGAAACTTTTATTTATACTTATATAAAGAGTAGATGTGTGTATGTATGTCCGGATGAAACTTCTATCTATCTATACATATATAAAAGGCAGTTGGTGTGTATGTACGTCCGGAGAAAACTTCCATCTATACATATATAAAAGGCAGTTGGTGTGTATGTATGTCTGGATGAAACTTCTATCTATCTATACATATATAAAGGGCAGTTGTGTGTATGTATGTCTGGAGAAAACTTCTATCAATACATATATAATTGGCATTAATGTTAATAAACTGGAACTTATTTGGGAAAGCTATACATATATAAAAGGCAGTTGGTGTGTATGTATGTCCGGAAACAAAATTCTATCTATACATATATAAAGGGCAGTTGTGTGTATGTATGTCTGGAGAAAACTTCTATCAATACATATATAAAGGGCAGTTGGTTTCTATGTTCGGATGAAACTTTTATCTATCTATACATATATAAAGGTCAGTTGGTGTGTATGTATATCCAGCTGAAATATCTATCTATGCATATATAAAGGGAAGTTGTGTGTATGTATGTCCAGATGAAACTTCTATCTATACATGTATAAAGTTCAGTTGGTGTGTATGTATGTCCAGTTGAAACTTCTATCTATACATATATGAAGGGCAGTTGTGTGTATGTATGTCTGGATGAATCTTCTATCTATCTATACATATATAAAGGGCAGTTGTGTGTATGTATGTCTGGATGGAACTTCTATCTATACATATATAAAGGCAGTTGGTGTTTATGTATGTCCGGATGAAACTAAAAAATAAGACAATTAATGACAAAGTAAATATATATATCCATTCACTATCACCAGATCTTGCTTTTTGAGCACAAATAATGATGATTTGATTTATATTTGAAGATATTTAAAAATTAAAATATACATAGAAATAGCATTGAAATTCTACTTAAAAATGTTCGACATTTATGAATCTGAAAATTAAATAAACCAATACACCAGGATTTTTTGCCCCTGCGTCAATGGGCAGCCACTTCTATCAATTCATACAACTGGACACATAGCATAGTGGATAAAGGCGTTGGCTCAAAATAGTTCTAAGTGACAGTTATCTCTAGGCTGCAGGTTCAATCTGTAAAATGCTCCCAACACACTTCATGATGAACACCTCATATTGGCAACAAGCCATTATTGATTCCTAAACATTTGTTTCTGTTATGGAGAATCTGAATCATTTAACAATTCTAATGAAGAGAGAATTTTTTTTAAAAGGAAAATAAAAGATGAAACGAAACAATAATATTTCCAAAAAATCTTGTCAACGTCTGTGATCAGAAGGCTGGAAGTCTTGGAGAAAAAAAATGTTTTTTCCATAAAAGGGCAAAAATATTGTAAATATTTTTGGTCAAGTAAAATTCTTTCTCATTTTTTTTTTTTTTGACAATATTTTTTTTTTTGATAAAGTAATATCTTGAGAGTTGAAAAGATGCCAACTATTTCTTCACACTAAGAATATTTTCACTTATTGAAATATAAGAATAAAAAGATGTTTGTTATTTGCTACAAGAATGTTTGCTTCAGATTTTGGCCTGCTTATCAAGTTTAATGATTACAATATGTCTATCTATCTATCTATCTATCTATCTATTATTATTATTATTATTATTATTATTATTATTTAGTTTTTCATACAGCTAGTGGTTTACTGAATGCTGAGTGACAGCAAGTCTCCTCAGGTCACCAGGACTCTATCACTACAAATCAGATATTTAAATAAAACCCAAGAGAGGGAAATTATAACTGGATACAGGTGTTGCCATACAAAACAGAGAGCAGTTAGATATGGAAATATGTCCTCCTCACCCACACACTGAAGAGGGAATTTATGAGTGAGTACAAGTGAGCGGAGGTGAAACAATAAAAAAAACCTGCTGGAGATTATATCTATTTTTTGTCCCCCTCTGACTCACGTCCATTCGTTCTTAAATAATATTTCTTATACAATCTGACTTTTATCCATTGCCGGTGTTTATACTTGAAAAAGAACCAGTCGAAAAGGCCTTCGTATTCCCTTTTTATTTTATAATAAAATATTACCTCCCTACATACATATGATTCCTCCACTGTTAGTATTAGATTATATATATATATATATATATATATATATATATATATATATATATATATTGGCCGGGTTTAGGTGATTTGTCTGAATTTTGTGCATCTTGTTCTCTAGGACAGGTGTAAAATATTGCATTTACGTTTTTTCAGCTATCACCACCTAGTGTTTTTAAGGCAGGAGGCCGGGACGGATTCTGCAAATAGCACCACCGATAAAAAATTCATAAAGCAAGTGAATCTGAAGCAAAATATCTGAATGAGACATCATTTTAGATATTCTGATTTTGTGCAAAAAAAAAACCTACTTGAGATTATATATATATATTGGCCGGATTTAGGGGATCCGTCTGAATTTTGTGCATCTCGTTCTCTAGGACAGGTGTAAAATATTGCATTTACGTTTTTTCAGCTAGTGTTTTAAGGCAGGAGGCCGGGACGGAATTCTGCAAATAGCACCGATAAAAATTCATAAAGCAAGTGAATCTGAAGCAAAAATATCTGAATGAGACATCATTTTAGATATTCTGATTTTGTGCAAAAAAAACCTACTTGAGATTATATATATATATATTGGCTGGATTTAGGTGATCCGTCTGAATTTTGTGCGTCTCGTTCTCTAGGACAGGTGTAAAATATTGCATTTACGTTTTTTCATAGCACCGATAAAAATTTCATAAAGCAAGTGAATCTGAAGCAAAATATCTGAATGAGACATCATTTTAAATATTCTGATTTTGTGTAAATATCTAAGGGAATTTGATTTACTCACAAAGTTGCGACTGTTGAATAAAAGATAAAGTCGTAAAGAAGAGACAGTTGAGTGAAATTTGCTTGAAGCAGAACTAAAAAGAATTGTCTGTTTAAGATCATTTGTCATATTAAACTTGTTTTGACATTGACAAACAAGTCACTCTCTACGTAAATAGTTGCTATATATCTTCTATTGTTATCGCAAGAAGAAGCCACAAACAAACATCCGTGTCTTTAAATTCTCATCATATACACCTGGTCCTTGCTTATCAACCACCTCGTTAACCAAACTCTCACACCTACAACAGGTATCACTCACCTGCCAACAATAAATTGAGAAAAAATGAAATAGACAGCTAAGCACTTTTACGCATAAATTGTTTTTTTCTATACTTTATTTTATTACTAGAAGCGGCTACCCAGCATCAACTGGGTTGAGGTGGGAAAAAAAAAAACCCTGGTGTATTGATTTGTTTACTTTTGAGATTCATGAATGCTGGACATTTTTAAGTAGAATTTCAATGCTATTTCTGTGTATATTTATATTTTCAAACATCTTTGAATATAAATCAAATCTTCATAATTTTTGCAAAAAAAGCAAGAACTGGTGATATTTACAGAAACATGTATTTGGTTTATTAGTTAAAGGCGTTGATAAATTGTCACTCAATTGCTCATTGGATATACAGACGAATGGATAAGGATTATACTATTCTTTAACACCGATTTTATAAATTGAGAAAACTACATTGTTATACAAGAAGATTGCTACACATAAATTGTTTTTTTTTCTATACTTTATTTCATAACTAGAAGCGGCTACCCAGCATCAACTGGGTTGAGGTGGGAAAAAAAAAAAAAAACCCTGGTGTATTGATTTGTTTACTTTTGAGATTCATGAATGCTGGAAATTTTTAAGTAGAATTTCAATGCTATTTCTATGTATATTTATATTTTTAAACATCTAATATAAATCAAATCTTCATAATTTTTGCAAAAAAGCAAGAACTGGTGATATTTAATGTATATATATATATATATATATATATATATATATATATATATATTTACTTTGACGTTGATTGTTTTATTTTCATATCATCCGGATATGCATACACAACAACTGCCATGAATTGAAACCGATCTTGTGGTTGGGTTTCTCTCTCTCTCTCTCTCTCTCTCTCTCTCTCTCTCTCTTTCTCACACTCTCTCTCTCTCTTTCTCACACTCTCTCTCTCTCTCTCTCCGTGTCATTCTCTTCATTTTGATTTTTAAATATAAATCAAATCTTCATAATTTTTGAACAAAACTGGTGATATTTGTATAAACATGTTTTTGGTTTATTATTTAAAGGCGTTGATAAATTGTCACTCAATTGCCCATTGGATATACAGACGAATGGATAAGAATTATACTATTCTTTAACACGGATTTTATAAATTGAAAAAAATGAAATAGGCAGCTAAGCACTTCTACATTGTTATAACTAGAAGTGGCTACCCAGCATCAACTGGGTTGAGGTGAGGAGCAAAAAGACCCCCCTGGTGCATTGATTTGTTTACTTCTGAGATTCATGAATGCTTTCTAAGTTTTTTTTTAATGTTGCGGGTATATAAACAATGAGTCTTTTACTTTTAACAGAGAAGGAGAGAGGTAGACAGATATATATTTACACACTGATATACTTGTACTTTCTTTGGCTATTTGTGATCTCTAAAGTAAAGTCGTCGGGGCGGCCTAATGTCGGTATCAGCCATGCAGCGAGGGAGTCTATCCCCTTTTCATTAGCGCTAGACCAAGGAGATAATTTTTATCGTCTGAGGTGGAGTGCCACACCTACCATCAGCTCCTTACTTTACTGCACACATCCCTGTGCTACTCATACGCTGAGTTGGCAAAGGCGGGTATCGAACTAGGAACCTTGTGGTTTCTAGCCGAACACTCTACCGACTGAGCTAACCCGGCCCTTTTGTGATCTCTAGTCGTCCTTATATTCTTTCTCACAATGTTGGATTCTATTTCTTTCTTCTTTGGTATGATGTCTAAGTCTGATTCTTCTTTCTCTTGTTGGTTCTTTGGACCATATGACCTTTAGGCACCCCTTTCGCAATCTCGTGTCATAAGGACATTTTTTTCATTTACACCTGTCAAAATCTGGTTGTTTGTTTGGGGTTAGAATTAGTTTTATAATTAAAAAAAACTCCAAAAATCATCTGTTAACAAACCACAGGATTTTGACGGTGTAAATGAAAAAAAAATGTCCTTATGAAACGAGATCGCAAAAGGGTGCCTAAAGGTCATATGGTCTGGTTCTTTCTTACTCGGTCAGTCTTTCTAGCTAAGGCATGCATTAACTAACAACACCTGTTGCTTTTTTAAAACTTTTATTCTTAACTAACTTTTCTTACTAACATAGCGCGCATGGAGATGAGTCCAGCCAAAGCAGAGACGTCTCTTCTGCTTCACATCTCGGCCAGAACTAAGGACCTAACTAGATCTCATGTGACTTCACGGTTTTCTTTGTTGGGTCAAAGTTTCCCAACAGTCTGTAACTTTCCATGGAAAACTGCCACCCGTGATATGAAGAAATTATCCCTGCAGAATTACAGGGTGTTGCCAATAATCTATGCTACTACATAGATTATGCTACACATGGGTAGAATGCAAGACGAACAGGGCTCTTTAACCTTTGTATGACAACCAGTCTAGGAGAAGGAAAACCCTGAATTCAAACTCCACTTAAAAATTGACCTTGTGCCACATCCTGTTCATGTGGAGGGGTTGGGTAAGTACATCTGTTTCATCCGGGATCTGGATATCAACTGAGGACTTAACTAGTTCTCATGTGACTTGTGAGTTTTCAACTGCCCAGTGATTTTCCACTTCGTGATATGAAAAAACTGCACCCGCAGAATTACAGGGTGTTGTCAATAATCTATGCCCCCACATAGACTATGCAACAGGAAGAGAACCTGTTAAAATGAAGACCAAGAGTATATATTGTGTTGTTTGTACTTACAGAGCTCTACAGCATGAATAATAGATATTTGGAAATATTTGAAATATTTTCTCTTTTTAAAAATTCTTTTGATCAATCAAATGAGAATATGAAAGTAAAGAGCAAAGGAAAGTTTGTTTGTATGTAAATCTCCAGTTTGAGTAAACAGAAAGTAAATTCTTAGATATTTAAAAATTCTTCTCTCTTTTTAAAAAATCTTTTTGATTATTCAAGTGAGGATATAAAAGAAAGAAGTAAAGAAAGGAAAATCAAATTATTTAGATTTTCTTTATACCTGAATCTTCCATTTAAGTAAACAGAAAGTAAATTCTTAAAACCAAAAATTAAATTGTCTTGGTATAAACCATAAACAATTTCCTATCTGAAATAATTAACTGATATATCCGCGGTAAGGGATATATTATTAAGTTGTAGTAAGGTATATTAACAGGTAAGTAGAAACTGGTGCGTCGGGTAGAAATATTAATAGTAGTAATCGGCATAGCAATATTGGTAGCCTTTGCAGTAGGTGCCTGTACCACTACAGTGTTGAGTATTTATGGTGGACACTAACCAATCAGATTATAGTACCTAGGTATTTGCATATTCATTATATCACATACGATGGTGAATTTAGGTCCGTTATGTGGTTCTATTTTTCGAAAGGTCAGGTCAGTTAACTTTGAGGCATAACACAAATTCTCAAAGATACATGGTTAACTGACCTGAAAAAATGTAAAAGTTTTTAAATAGAATAACTGATGCATTATATATTTTATTCACTAATATATCAACACTGCAAATTTCATTAAATTCAGTTAATTCCCTGATTTTTGGATGGGGGTACCTAGGTATTTGCATATTCATTACATCAATAAACATCAACATTGCATTCTGGGAAAAATGAACTTGGTTTAGTTTGGTTTCTTTGTTTAATGGCATATCAACCTTTGTGGGTTATTTAATGCTTAAGTCATCCTTGTAGAAGAATATTAGAGATACTATTTAACCCATATCTGGTGGGATGAGTGGGTTCATACCTTTCCCAAGGGTATTAGTCCAAAAGTGAATGTAATAGCATGATTAGAGTTTGAACTCACTTACTACAATATCACAGTCCAGCACATTAGCCACTACACCTTAGGACTTCCCTCAAAATGAATTTCTAATTGATATAAATAATGTAACTTCATGTAAGACATTCAATTCAACATTTCCTGCATCGGTAGGACATCTTACTAATGTTGGATTTGCCAATTTGGAACTTTGCCCTTTTTGGATTTAAAAATCCATTCACTTGACAGACAGAAAATTTTATTGACACAATTTAACATTATAAGTCAAATATTCTCATCTGTTTTCATTATTTTGTATTTTACAAAAAATTCCTTTGATTTATAAACTTTAAAGTAAAACGTAAAACTAAATTCTAATCAGGAAAAGATAACTTTACAAATATTTGAACAGCAAAATTATCAATAAGGAAAGTAAACTCTTCATACATTTCTGGACGAGGTTGTTTGCATTTCTGGCATTTTATATTCATTATTTCAAATTCTTTTCTGTAAAATTTTCTATTAGATTATTGTCTTTCGTATAACCCATAAACAACTTCCGGTTAAATTGAACTTAATGGATCTAAATTCCACCATTGTATGTCACCCTGCCAAAAGACCCCCCCCTCCCAAAAAAAATCAGGGAATTAACCAAATTTAATGAAATTTTCAGTGTTGATATATTAATGAATAAAAGATATAATGCACCAGTTATTTCATTTAAAAACTTTTACATTATTTCAGGTCAGTTAACTTTGAACCACATATCTTTGAGAATCTGTGTTATACCTCAAAAATAGATGGTTAAAAAATAACTGATTAATTAATGGTTAATTCCCTGATTTTTGGTATTTTTTCTTTTGGCGGGTTACATATGATAGTGGAATTTAGGTCCGTTAAGTTCGATTTAATCCAACTTCCTATCTAAAATAAATAACCTTCAACATTGCATTCTGGGAAATAAGAAGCTTCTAATTACTATGAAAACCTAACTAATGTTAGCCATTTAATACAACATCTCCTTCATGGAAAAGAATATCTTGCCGATGTTGGATTTACTGTCTAGATATACCCATTTGGAACTTTAGCCTTTCTGAATTTAATACAACCTGGATAATATAATCTTTATTGAGTTGGAACTTGATACCAATGATTTGTGAGTTAACTGGAACTAAATCCTATTCACAATTTGATTCTCTTTATTACCATTTGATATGTTACATCTTTCAACAACCTTCATTTGTTCAACCCACTTAATACAATGCCTGGAAATTTAAGAGAAGAAAAAGAAAAGATTGATGAAAAATCTATTGAATTATTCCTCTTATTTTATATTACAATTAAGATTTAATAAAACAAATATGTGCTCCCTATTCTAAATAACTTTCATCATTCAATGTTCAGACACTATATATATATATATATATATATATATATATATACCCTACACAAACATAACAATCCATCCGCCACACCTAACATGCAATAGCGCTAACATTATATACTATATATACTGCACACAATGCAGAAATAGCGGATATGTGGGAGAAACATCAACACCGTTTAGACTAAGACTAAATAACCACAAATCCACTATAAATCTCAAATCCCCGCATAGTACAATAGCACTTCATTTTAATACCTTATCACACAACCTTACACACCTCAAATGCATCTTATTAGAACACGCATTTCCAACAACGCAATCTAGAAAACAATCAGAAACTAAATGGATTCTAAAATTACAAACGCACATGAAGGGATTAAACGCAGATATCGGAATTCTCCGTTATTACAAATATTTCACAGACGCTGCCACTGTCGATAACAACAGAGACAAAGAAACCATTAAACAGTAATAACATTTGACAAAGGGTATCTAACGAACCTGAAAATTTATGAGAAAAAATAATTAAAAAATAAGTGAATCCAATACTCCATAATATCGAGTTCATTCATTTATACATTTTTAATGCTTCATAATAACGCCCAATTTAAAAAAAAAACATTTTTAAATATATATATATATATATATATATATATATATATATATATATATATATAATTCTCTGTATTACCATTTGATATGTCACATTTAGCTCAGTCGGTAGAGCGTTCAGCTAGAAACCACAAGATTCCTAGTTCGATACCGGCTCTTGCCAACTCAGCATTATGAGTAACACAGGGATCTGTGCAGTAAAGTAAGGAGCTGATGGTAGGTGTGGCACTCCACCTTATATACGCTAAAATAATCTCCTTGGTCTAGTGCTAGTGAAAAGGGGATAGACTCCCTCGCATTCTGGCTGATACTGACATTAGGCCACCCCGATGACTTTACTTACTTATATATAGATATATATATATATAAATGGACTCGTTGACCAGAGTTTAAATCCTAGACAAGGCTGTTTGCATTTCCCATAGCACTAATACCCTTGGGAAAGGTATGAATCCATATATTCTTCCTCCAGCTATAGGTAAAATAGTAGGGCAGACTGGGCTCTTTAACTTTGGATAGGTAACCCGTCTAGTAGAAGGAAAACTCTGGAAACCTGAAGTCAGTCATTGATCGGGTTTATGGCATTCCTTGTGCACCAATTCTTTCCAATCAACTGTGCCAAAAAGTGCGGATGGTCCGTCACAAGCCTTCACCACTATAAACAAGACACTGTAGGTTGTTCATTGGATTAATCCTCATGCGTCAAAATCAATGAGAGAGTCCAATATATAAAGACTTCCAGGTTAAATCCTACTTAATGGGCATAAAATCCATTGTATGTCACCCCACTGAAAGAAAAAAAAATCAAGGAATAAACCGAATTTAATGAAATTTTCAGTGTTGGTACATTAATGAATAAAAGATAAAATGCACCAGTTATTTTATTTAAAAACTGTTGTATTTTTTCAGGTCAGTTAACTTTGAACCATGTATTTTTGTGAATCTGTGTTATGCTTCAAAGATATGTGGTTCAAAGTTAACTGACCAGAAAAAAATGTAAGAGTTTTCAAATAAAATAACTATTGCATTACATTGTTTATTCATTAATATATCAAAACTGAACATTTCATTAAATTCGGTTAATTCCTTGATTTTTAGTAATTTTTTTTTTTTTCAGCAGGGTGACATACGATGGTGGAATTTATGTCTGTTAAGTAAGATTTAACCGATTTCCATTATTTTCTTTTACTTAACCCTCTCACGTCTAATTTTCCTTCCAAGAATCTCAGTTAATGTATTCATAAACCTATATCAGTTACATATTACCTTCAGGAATTTGTATATTTTATTTTTATAAATGGTTCTTCACATGGAACTTGTACTCCTTGGACAAGTCAAAGGTTTTGTAATATTTGCATATGTGCTAGTTTCCGGAACAAACTCCAGGAACTTGAGGAAATTGAGCCGATGCCATATCCATCATATTGTCTGGACTTAGTTCCCTTGGATTATTACTTGTTCGGATCCATGGTTCACTTCCTGTGTTCATGACACTTCAACAGCCAAGAAAAGCTGGAAGCTTTGGTGAAAGAGTCCATTGCCCTGAAGGACATGAACTGGTATCAGCATGGGATCAAAGATCTGGCAGAAAGGTTGCTTCAGACGATCTAATATGATACCCTCTTCTTTGAGTGCTTGGCTTATTTTGTTGTAAACTTGAAGAAAAAAGCAAATAAGTTACAAAAATATTGCAAAACTCTAAATCGTGCTTGTAATAGGATTCACTTTGCAGCTTATCAGCCAGAACTCATTTTTAGAACTTCTCTGAATTATTGAGATGAGGTGTAGTATTATTTGGATTATTCGGACTATTGTCCTCATCTTTATTGTTATCAGCACATCAGCCGAAACATTGTACAAATAACAATGAAGATGAGGACAATAGTCTGAATAATCCAAATAATCCAAATTGTCAAGCCTCATCTAAAAAATTCATAGAAATAGTGCTGATAACAATAAAGATGCGGACAATAGTCTGAATAATCCAAATAATGCTAATTATCAAGCCTCATCTCAAAAATTCAGAGAAATAGTGTGGATAACAATTAAGATGAGAACAATAGTCTGAATAATTCAAATAATACAAATTATCAAGCCTCATCTAAAAAATTCAGAGAAATAGTGCAGATAACAATAAAGATGAAGACAATAGTCCAAATAATACAAATAATACAAATTATCAAGCCTCATCTACAAAATTCATAGAAATAGTCTAGACAACAATAAAGATGAGAACAATAGTCTGAATAAATCAAATAATACAAATTATCAAGCCTCATCTAAAAAATTCAGAGAAATAGTGCAGATAACAATAAAGATAAGAACAATAGTCTGAATAATCCAAATAATACACATTTTAGAAGAATTTTAGCAAACTAATAGAATGAACTAATCTTTTTAACTTTAAAGTAATTTGGTTCATTCCAGACATTTATTTTCGGCACCTTAAATACTTTGCGTGTATTTTTGTTCCTTTTCCACATCTAAGTTTTACATGATATAATATTAAAGTAAACAATGTCTACAAATGAAATGATCTGACACTAAAAATGGTTCAGTGTTATGAATGGTATTTTTTTCTTCTTGTGAAAATCACCCCACTCTTTGATAGACGAGGCATGAAAGGATCAATATTGCTGTCTCAATGTTTAACAGTAGCAATTATTCAGTCAAAAAATAAATGACAAGTGGGAGTGATCTATTGCTTTATATAAACGTAATCAGAATCTTGTATTTTGAAAGATTTATATCTGGGCCAATTCTAAATCAAAATGGAGGCATTCCAAATGCACCAATCCCAGAAGTCTTTTCTAACCATTTTCTTTTACCTCTCCTTACACTTTGTTTGTGGAACAGTTTCTATTTTGAGGACACATGTTATGTTATTTTGTTGTTGCATGTGTATTTATTACATTGTTCATACGAGTTAGTTGTTTGTTTTTCCTTACCAAATGTTTAGTGTTAGTGTATCCATGGATGCACTAATGCATTATAACGACTTAGTATGGAGGCGCGTGGTCTAATGGTTAGAGTGTGGGAAATGGACTTGTCGACCTAGTTCAATTCCTGGACGAAGCTGTTTGAATTTCACATTGCGCTAATACCCTTGGGAAAAGATATGAATTCAATACTCCCTCCAGTTATGAGTAAATATCAGGGCAGACTGGGCTCTTTAACCATGGCTAGGTAACCAGTCTAGGAGAAGGAAAACTCTGAATTCAAACCTGTTAAACTCCGCTTAAGAAATTGACCTTGTGTCACATCCTGCTCGTGTGGAGGGGGTTGGTAAATATATATAATGACTTAGTGTTGATTATAAACTAATACTCGCTATCCTTATACTCTCATCCTATCAAAAGTAATAGATGGAGCAAGTATCAAACAGAAAAGGCAACACTGTTCATTTTATAGATAGATAACTTTACATATCCACTCTTCTTATTGTTGTAGTCTTTTCCTTACCAAATGTTTAGTGTTAGTGTATCCATGGATGCATTAATCCATTATAATGACTTAGTGTTGATTATAAATTGATATCCAGAATTCTTATTCTTATAGTGATCTATTGCTTCATATATAAATGTAATCAGAAAGTTGTATTTTGAAAGATTCTATCTGGGCTAACTCTAAATCAAAATGGAGGCTTTCTGACTACAATCCAAATGCACCAATCCCACAAGTGTAATTAGATAATTCTTTATATTTCAGGTTTTCCAAGGAGAGACATTTTTTTCTTTGGTTTTTTTTTTTAGTCTTTTTAATGCCAACAACTAAATTAGATTCTTTTGGCTTTAGTCAAATCGGTTATGAGAATAAATAGCTTGGAAAAGATAAAAAAATAAAGCCAAATAATTATTTTCAATGTACCTCAGCAAATTTGGGTCAAGAAATATGACCCAGTATTTTTTTTTAAAGTGAATAGAGATCAGTTGAAATGATTACATATTGCTTGAATTTTAATATTGATCCAGAATGTTTGAAATAAAAAAAAGGAATTAGGGATTTTAGAAACATCTTTATTCAGTACTAGAAGCGGCTGCCTGGGTAGTGGGGAGGTAAAAAAGTTAGTCTTGCAGATCCATTATTACTGAATCATGAGTTAGATCCTCGAAGGATGCCCCACAATTAAAATCTCTATGTAAAAAAGATTTTGCGTTGATCAAACTGCTCTGAAAAGAAAAATTAATGTCTACTACTTAAAAGATTAGATAAAAAACAAATTCTATGCTGTTATTATTTAAATTTCATTTTTTAATTATCTTCGCGAATATAAATCAAATCTCTATTATTTTTGCTCAAAAACCAAGCCTTGGTGATATTTAATGTGTATATATATTTACTTTGTTGTTAATTGTTTTATTTTTGAAGTTTCCTCCGGACATACAGATTCACACGACTGCCCTTTATATATGTATAGATAGACAAAAAGTCTCAATGTTTTAAATGATTGATTGAGGAGATCTTTTTTAAAGGGTTTTGTTCACTGGCATCAATAAAGAATCAAAGAAAGAACAAACAAAAGAAAGAAGGAAAGGAAGGAAGAAAGAAAGAAAGGAAGAAAGAAAGGAACGAAGGAAGGAAGGAAGAAAGGAAGGAAGAAAATATCAAATCTAGATGCAACCAAGACGGAAGAAAAGATGATATCCAGATGTAAAGGCAAGTGATCAGATATAAATATTAGACATAATATCTATCTATCTATCTCAGTCTGTTCATATCTATCTATCTATCTATCTATCTATCTATCTATCTCATGCTGTTCATATTTATCTATCTATCTATATATCTATCAATATCAGTCTGTTAAAATCTATCTATCTATCTATCTATCTATCTATCCCAGTCTGTTCATATCTATCTATCTATCTATCTATCTATCAATATCAGTCTGTTAAATCTATCTATCTATCTATCTCAGTCTGTTCATATCTATCTATCTATCTATCTATCTATCTATCTATCTCAGTCTGTTCATATCTATTTATCTATCTATCTATCAATATCAGTCTGTTAAAATCTATCTATCTATCTATCTATCTATCTATCTCAGTCTGTTCATATCTATCTATCTATCTATCTCAGTCTGTTCATATCTATCTATCTATCTATCTATCTATATCAGTCTGTTAAAATCTATTTATCTATCTATCTATCTATCTAAAAGTTGGTATCAGCCAGACAGCAAGGGAGTCTATCCCTTTTTTTCTAGCACTAGACAAAAAGAGATTGTTTAGGTTTCTGAGACAGAGCGCCACTCCTACCATCAGCACCTCTCTTTACAGCACAGATCCCTGTGCTACTCATATACTGAGTTAACGAGGGCTGGTTTTGAATGAATGGTACTTTCATTAAAAAAAAAAATAATGTTTGTTCGGTTGGAGGGATTTGAGAAATGATGAGTTACATGAACTGAGAAAGAAAATGAAATATTTATTTTTCTTTCTTATATTAAAAAAAAAAACAAAAACGAAAAGTTTTCTTTTTACAACATCTGGATCTGTGTGGTCTTTGATTATCATCTGCAAATAAGGTATGCATGATCTATCCCACTGTTCGCATCATTGTCTTGCAAGAAGTTGAAAAGCCGATCTCTTTGCAGCTCAGGAAAGAGTCACACAAGAAAAGAAAGTGAACAACCAAAATCACTTGGAAGTTAAATTCTGATTTCCTTGATAGTTTCGTTTTTATCTTTTTACAAGTAAAAATAGTAACCTGCACTGAATAACCTAAAATACAAAGATCTTAAGAATACAATAACTTGAAGAAGATATGGGATACATGGAGGTGGTGGATATACATACAATAGAGGTGGTGGATATATATACAATGGAGATGGTGTATTAATACATAGTTTTTATGAACTTTAATGTGACATTTTTACTGTACAATATATATATATATATATATATATATATATATATATATATATTATAAAATGGGTACAAGAGATAACCTACTCAAGTTTCACCATAAGGATCTTCAGGGTTAAATCCACTGAATTAATAGCAGTCGATTTCACATGTGTTTTCATTGAATTCAATGAACATTTGGATTGAAACCATATTAGACCCTTTAATTTTTTCTAATTGTTATCTATACTTATATATATATATATATATATATATATATATATTATATATATACAATCCTCCAGTTTGCCCTATTATTTACCCATAGCTGGAGGGAAAATAGTTGGATACATACCTTTTCAAAGGGTATTAACGCTATAAGAAATGTAAACTTTTCTATGACGATAACCATTACACCAGGTGCCTTCAATCAATTGTAATAGTATATAGGTTAATAAATGTGTAAAAAACACCTTCTTAGATTAACTTGCATTTTAATAATTATACATTAATTTTCTCATGTCTTACCGTAAACGTTTCTGTTCAGCTACGATGGCTTTTCTTTGCGACTTCTAATATTTTCAATGTATAGGATTTTAACTGCTTACCTGTAAAAACAAAACAAAAAAACAACCATTAGTTCCTGTTGACAAATGCAGATAAACAGATGAATAAAAATACATTAACAAGAAAAGAGATTATGTTCAAAAATGAATATATGATGTGTTAAGCAAATTATATTATTATATGAGTATAGATAAAAGCACTTCCGCCGCATTTTTCTCGGTTGCTCACATTCAAACTATTGTATAACTTTTTTATTTTTTTTTATTTTGTTGCAATATCAAAGTTTTTGTTTTGAACTCATATGACTTTTGTCTCCGCTCTTGACAACATGGAGTATAAACAAGCTCTGAAGATGATTTTTATAAAATCGGAATATTGTTCAATATCAGCTATGAATATGTTATAACATGTTTGCCCTTTAACAGCATTTTGTGGTGTTTTCATATCCTTTTATCTATACTCATACCGTTGGATTCATTTCCTTTCTTTTAACTTATATTATTATATATATGTATTTATATATAGTTATTTACTAAGCTTAGCTTAGATGTGTCACAAAAGCAGAATTATAGGGTGCCCATTGATAAACAATATCACTAACAATGGTCTGCGAATCTAACTTGCTAACCATTACACCATGTGAGGTGCCTTTATTAGGGTTAGGGTTAGGGTTAGGGTTATATATATATATATATATATATATATATATATATATATATGTGTGTGTGTGTGTGTGTGTGTGTGTGTGTGTAGTATACTAAGAAAAATGCAAAATGAAAAAACACAGGTTTAAATGGGTTAAGTGGTGAGTTTTAAATAAATATATGTTTTATATATATATACATATGTATATATATATGTAATATAATATATATATGTTTATATATATATATATATATGTTTATATATATATGTGTGTTATATATATATATACATATGTATATATATATATATATGTATCTATCTATCTATCTATCTATATATATATATAATATATATAAGATAGATAGATAGATAGATAGATACATATGTATATATATATACATATGTATCTATATATATATATATATATATTAGCTCATTTGGTAGTGCATTTGCCTAGGAATCACAAGGTTCCAGGTTCAATACCAACCTTTGCTATAAAGTGGAGAACTGATGGTATGTGGCACATCACCTCAGATTCAATTGTTTAATGCTATTAATGAGAAGATGGACTTCCTTACTGTCCTGCTGATACCAACAATAGGCCACTCTGTCAATTTGACATTACTATATATACATATATATATATATTTGTATATATATATATATATATATATATATATATATATATATATTATATACATTAAGTCTGTTGTGATTGAGGTATTACCTGGATTTGATCAGAGATTTTCACTGTATGTTTTTTAAACTATAAACTGCTGAATAAAACCCATTAACAAGAAAGGAGATTATGTTGAAAAATGAATATATGATGTATGAAATAAATGAGTTTTGTACTTATTAGTATCCTGACATATATATTCAAAATGTAGAATAAGTTGCTAATAAAACAGGATAAAATCTCATGACTCAAGAGTTTCATATTCTTGAATACAAGTTCACCTGATAATCGACAATAGGAAACTGAGTTGTAATTTCTTATCGTGTTTTATTAGCATCATATTTTATACTTTGAATTTATTGTTTTATCTTATTTTGTACTTGAAATATATAGTGGCATATATATATATATATATGTGTGTGTGTGTGTGTGTGTGTGTGTGTGTGTATACATCTTATATATATGTGTGTGTGTGTATATATGTGTGTGTGTATGTATATGTGTGTACATATA
>CM042169.1:61773841-61786341 GCA_023376005.1 Doryteuthis pealeii
CATTAATGAATAAAAGATTTAATTAGTTTAAACTTTATATTTTTTCAGGTCAGTTAACTTTGAATCACATATCTTTGAGGTGTAACACAGATTCTCAAGGATATGGGGTTCAAAGTTATTCATTATTCATCAAAATTATTCATTAATATATGTGGTTTAAAGACAAAATCAGGGAATTAACCCAATTTAATGAAAATTTCAGTGTTGTTATATTAATGAATAAAAGATATAAAATTTAAAAACTTCTATATTTTTTCAGGTCAATTAAATTTGAACCACGTATGTTTGTGAATCTGTGTTATGCCTCAAAGATGCGTGGTTCAAAGTTAACTGACCTGAAAAAATGTAAGAGTTTTCAAATAAAATAACTAGTGCATTATTTTGTTTATTCATTAATATATCAACACTGAAAATTTCATTAAATTCGGTTAATTCCCTGATTTTTAGTATTTTTGTTTATTTTGGCATGGTGACATACAATGGTGGAATTTATGGCCGTTAAATAGGATTTAACCAGTTATTGTATAAATATATAAAGGGCTGTTGGTGTGTATGTATGTTTACTATGTAGTAGATACTTCATGAGTTATATACCATTAAGAAATATTTACATAGTATAAGGTGTGATGATTTACATCCTAGTTTTAACAAACCATGTTTAATAAATAATTACTTGGAGTCATTCATTTCTAATATCATCGTTTTGTTCTCAAACGTATTTAAAGCAATCCTATATATAATTCTATATTGAAATCAATTAGAATAAAGTAAAAATAAGTGTAATCTTTTTTGTGTTTGTATTTAATTTCATTAGTGTCAGATTATTTTGTATATATATATTTACCACGAGCAGGATGCAACACAAGGTCAATTTCTTAAGCAGAGTTCAACAGGTTTGAATTCAGAGTTTTCCTTCTCTTAGACCAGTTACTTAACCAAGGTTAAAGAGCCCAGTCTGCCCTACTATTTACCCATAGCTGGAGGGAGAGTAGGATTCATACCTTTCCCAAGGGAATTAGCACTAAGTGAAATGCAATTACCACATCCAGGATTTGAACTCGGGCGACAAGTCCATTTCCCATGACTTTAACCATTACACCATGTGCTTCGGTTATGTGATATATGCTCTACAATCTAGTATGTACCAAAATATTGCAAATTTTTTCAGTCATTCCACATTTGATTTTATGTGAGTTATAAAACAATGGTGAACATTCTATTGTTGAGGGTTTTTTTTTCTCTTATTGTATGAAATATATCATCACTCCTCGTTTGTAAGTCAGTAATGCAAAGGCAGAATAAAGAGAAAGTCAAGAGAATCTGTGCTATCAGTATGACTTAGTGACTAAGTGAAAAAAACTAGCTCAAAACATATATATATATAATATATATATATATATATATATATATATATATTTTATTATAGTCCCATCTATGGTTTAAATAGAAAACATGAGTTTATAAACAAAATTGTATTATCCATTAAAAATGAAATTATTTCAAAACTTTGTCAGCATTTAACATTTTTTTTACCATTTGAAGTATTAGGCATAAAATAACCCAAGGGGTTGACATGCCGTAAAACCCAACCAACCAACCAAACCAAACCAAACCTTATTATAAAGGAGATTGTGTGTCTGTCTGTCTGTCTGTAATTGAAACTTTATCACCACCAATGCCACAATTCCTTTAGTTAGTTATGTTACATTATCAATGGTTATTAAATAATTATTATCTAATCTTAATTGGCATCTTGTTTATTAACAATGTCACAATTAAGGTCTAGCTGAGATAGATTTGCCTCAGAACAGCCCATATTATTAATGAGTTTAAATACTGTGGAATATTGCATCAGTGCAACTTTCAAATCCTACACAGAGTGATGCAATGCATATGTCAGTACACCAACTACCACAATGGCACTAACTACAGTGGTAACCTCCCACAACTGGAACAGGACACTAAGACCCTTAGTCACCACCTTCTAGCACATATATGATAAAAAGTGTTGGGTATAAGGACAATCATATAGGTGCTAGGGTTTGATGCAGCCAGCTGATTGATTGCAGGGGGCCTCTCCAACTGCCAGTCTAGCCTAAGTAAAGGTCAAAGTGGAGTGTTGTATGTCCTGGACTGCTCAGCCACTAGGATTCCGTCCTTAAGCATCACATTGATTTTACAAAATGAAATTGATGAGATCTTTTGTTATTGACAATACACTCTTCTTTTGTTTTGTTCGAATGAGTCGTCTGCCAATCTAGCACGTACCAAAATATTGCAAATTTTTTCTGTCATTCCATATTTGATTTTATAAGAGTTATAACACATAAGTTCCTGTATTAGGCAATTTTAAATCCCGCACAGAGTGAAGCAATGCACAATATGTCAGTACACCAACTACCACAATGGTACCAACCACAGCAGTAACCTCCAACAACTGGAACTGCTTCGGTTATGTGATATACGCTCCACAATCTAGCACGTACCAAAATATTGTAAATTTTTCAGTCATTCCACATCTGATTTTATAAGAGTTATAACACATAAGTTCCTGTATTAAGCAATTTCAAATCCCGCACAGAGTGAAGCAATGCACATGTCAGTACACCAACTACCACAATGGTACCAACCACAATGGTAACCTCCCACAACTGGAACGGCTTCGGTCATGTGATATACGCTCCACAATCTAGCACGTACCAAAATATTGTAAATTTTTTCAGTCACTCCACATCTGATTTTATGTGAGTTATAAAACAATGGTGAACATTTTATTGTTGAGGTTTTTTTTCTCTCTTATTGCATGAAATATATCATCACTTTTGGTTTGTAAGTCAGTAATGCAAAGGCAGAATAATTTTCCTCTGCATTTCCAATCCACTGTTTTTCCTCTTTAATCATTTTCCAAAATGATTTCTCGGAAAATACCAAAATAGGTTTTATAAAAAAAGAAACAAAAAAAAAAACAAACCCCAAAACAAAACACTTTGAATATGTTTCTACATTTTGCCTCTTTATTTTTTGTCTGTTTCTATTATTAAATGGACATCAGTGAGTCAAATAAAATGGTTTGCCTTCTCGATGCAATAGAAATATTCAATCTATAAAAGATGTTGGTTGGTTGGTTGGTTGGTTGGTTGGTTGGTCACTTGATTTTAATGGCATATCAACTCATCTGGGGTTATGTCATGCCTAATGGTTAAGAAGTAATATATGTTGTGTATTTATATTTATACTTTATTCTCGATGCAATAGAAATATTTAATCTATAAAAGATGTTGGTTTCTTGGTTGGTTGGTTGGTTGGTTGGTCATTGATTTTAATGGCATATCAACTCATCTGGGGTTATGTCATGCCTAATGGTTAAGAAGTAATATATGTTGTGTATTTATATTTATACTTTATTCTCGATGCAATAGAAATATTTAATCTATAAAAGATGTTGGTTTCTTGGTTGGTTGGTTGGTTGGTTGGTTAATTGATTTTAATGGCATATCAACTCATCTGGGGTTATGTCATGCCTAATGGTTAAGAAGTAATATATGTTGTGTATTTATATTTATACTTTATTCTCGATGCAATAGAAATATTTAATCTATAAAAGATGTTCTCCTTCCAGCCTCCACATTAATATAATTTAAAAAAACAAACTGGAATACATCACCCCTGATGATGGCACTTTGAAGTGCCGAAAGTACTCGGGAACTGAACTTTGGTGGACTTATCCACCAATTCCACCCAAACATTAAAAAGTTGGCCAGAAAATTAGAAAAGATCAAAAATAAAATTGTTAAACAGGAGATGTGCCTTTTGTTTAATTCTACATGTATAAATGAAAGAATGCTGCCCAAATACACACACACACACATATATATATATATATATATATATATATATATATATATGTTTTTCTTAAAAATTATATATTTATTTACTGTTTTCTTTCTCTGTCTGTATTTTCTATAACTAATTACTGTATTGATCGACTGAATTTGGTCTACATTGGTTTACATTGGTCTACATTGTATGAAAGAAGATAAAATAAAGATAAAATATCCACATATCACACACACACACACAACACACACACACACACACACACACACACATCCACATATCCACACACAAACACACACACACACATCCACATATCCACACACATATTTACATATACATACTGGCTGATTCAATTTTAAAGATTCATATCTATTGACCATAATAATCCACTTCATTAAATATTAATCAATGGAATAATAATGAATAAAAAAACAGAGATAAATAAATAAAAAAAGCATTGATTAAGTCTTGACTAAACGGTTTATTGGTTTTCAAAAAATCATTTGCAGGCATTTTTATAAATGCAGCAATTTCAAAACTATTGCTATAAGTGTTACAAAAAAACAAATAAAGAAAAAACAAAAACAAAGAAAAAACATAAAAAATAGACATCTGTGGATTCTAATAAGAATAATTTATAGAATATTTGGAATCATAAATAAATTCAGATATCTAAAGAGACTTTTCATGAAGAATTGGAAAGAATTTCCAATAAACAATTCCTGACAATTGAGACAAAGAACAGCAGATGCTAAGTGAATAAAAGAAAATTTCGCTGAAGCTAGGATCATTAAAAATTAAAAAAATTTTTTTTTGCTGAATTTGGAATCATTAAAAAAATTTGCTGAAGTTGGGATCATTAAAAAAAAAAGAATTTGCTGAACTTGGAATCATTACAAATTTTTTTTGCTGAAGTTGGAATCTTAAAAAAAAAAAAAAGAATGCTAAACCTGGAATCAGTAAAAAGAAAAAAAATTTTTTGCTGAAGTTGGAATAATAAAAAAATTAAAAAAATTAACTGTAGTTGGAATCTTTAAAAATTGTTTTTGCTGAAGTTGGAATCATTAAAAAAAACCTTTTTGCTGAAGTTGTAACCTTTAAAAAAATTTTTTTGCTGAATTTGGAATTTAAAAAAATTTTTTTTTGCTGAATTTGGAATCTTAAAAATTTTTTTTGCTGAATTTGAATCTTAAAAAATTTTATTTTGCTGAACTTGGAATCATTAAAAAAATTTTTTTGCTGAATTTGGAATCATTAAGAATTTTTTTTTTTGCTGAACTTGGAATCATTTAAAAAAATTTTTTTGGCTGAATTTGAAATCATTAAAAAAATTTTTTTTGCTGAATTTGGAATCATTAAGAAATTTTTTTTGCTGAACTTGGAATTATTAAAAAAAATTTTGCTGAAATTGAAATGATTAAAAAAATTTTTGGGGTGAAGTTGGAATTTAAAAAAAAAAAAAAAAAGTTCCAACAAACTTTAAAAAAAAAAATTTTGCTGAACTTGGTATCATTAAAAAAAGAAAAAAATTACTGAAGGCGGAATCATTACCCCCCCCCAAAAAAAAAAAAAAACTTAAGCAAACATAATATAAGAAAAATAAGATTTGTTTGATTATTATCCTGTACATAACAACTTCATTACAAGAGATTCCCTAAGGTCAAATCTTTAATCATTTAAATGACTTGAAAATGTCTGGCTTCATAATAGAAATATCAAACTTTAAAAAAAATCTAAAACTCAATAATCTAACCTTGTGTTTAAACTAATCACTTAGATGTTTGAGATATCCAAAGAAAATATTGAATTTTTTGGTATACAAGATTCATAAAAATTATATTCTTTAATTTAAGCTGAGAATATTCTGCAGTAAGGCTTCCAAAGATGCAGTAGAAAGATCTTTTCTGACAAACACTTTACAAAAATTTGTTGTATTTTATCCTTCCTGTTTTCATATGTTATGATATGGAATAGGAAAGGAATTTATCAGTGGGTGTTTTAAGGATATGTTTCATTTGAGGTATAGGTCTTCTTTCGACGCTGGAATCTCCACAGATAAAATGTCATGTGTTCAAAAGAAAGAATTCATATTTGAACGTTCTTTATACGACAAGATTTATAAGACAACAAAAATTCATTAACATCATTTGGAAATCAATTAGAATTTTAAAATCTTAATTTAAATAAAAATCTTATGAAGAAAAATATGAAAACAAGAATTAATTATTCTATATTTGTCAGTTTTTTATGAAATTTTGATAATTTTGTTTGCCTCTTCTTTTTGTTCATTTGTATATCCGGTTTTCATTTAACAACAAAATCAACAAGATGGCCAATGAGTGAAGAACAAGTTTATTTAGGAATTGGAATGAAATGATTCTATTTAAGATTTTTTAAAATTTCTTCTTAGTGGCTGGATTAGCTCCGTCGGTTCCTAATTTGATACAGGCCCTCGCCAACTCAGTGTATGAGTAGCATAGGGATCTGTGCGGTAAAGTAAGGTAAAAGTGTAGGGAGTGCTTTTTTGAAGCGACTCGCCTGGTTAACTGGCCTTTGAGTGGGGGGTGGATGGAGCCCTTGTTAAAGTGATTCGTCAGGTCGACAGCCTTCAGATAAGTGATGGGGTTTGATTTTGCCACCAACATCGTATGTTGCCGATTCGCCCCTTAGCGGTAGGGGAAGATAATTCTACTATCGGTTTTCCGATACCATAGGATGTTTTAATCAGTTTATTTTTTTATTCTAATCATATGATAACTGTTTTCAGTAGAAAATTGGGACCATATGACCTTTAGGCACCCCTTTTGTGATTTCAATTTATAATGACAGTTTTTTCCATTTACAAAATCCGGTTGTTTGTTAGGGGTTAGGGTTAGGGGTTAGGGTTAGGGGGTAGTTTTATAATTTAAAAAAAAATCTAAAAATCGTCTGTAAACAAACAACCGGATTTTGACGGTGTAAATGGAAAAAATGTCCCTATGAATCAAGATCGAAAAAGGGGTGCCTAAAGGTCATATGGTCCAAAAATTGTATTTCTTTAAATTGTCTTTCTCTTCAGTTCTTTTGTTTTCGAGGCTGTTTAGCAGCAAACAGAATTTTGGAAAGAGAAATAGTGTTTCATTCAAAAGAGTTCATAGTTTAATTTTGCTCTTTGTCTTTCAACGACACGACCTGAAATGACTTTTTTTTATTGTTTATGTTAATATTAGAACTGAAACTGCTATAGACTACCATGTTTCCCCCTTCCTGTTTACAAACTAAATTATCTAAAATTCAATAATAAATTTTGCAACAACACAGCAGAAATTTTCCAAGGTTTTTTTTTTTAAGTGTCATATTTTTCTTCTAAATAAATTATTTTAAAGAACCAAATTGGTTTGACATTGATTGGTTTAGTGATTAGTCTTTCAAAGAGATTTTACTATTTCCGAAAATGTTGTGTAATATCAGTCATTTAGTACTTTCTTTATTTCACTTGTACTGACCTCAGGTGACACGACAAATGGCTAAATATTTTCTTTGTGACCACACGCAACACAAACAGATCGTCACGTTGATTGTACTCAAGTAATTTGCTTTTACACTAAGTTCTACAATTGTTTCTTTATTTCATTTAGTTTAACACAGAAATCAACAATGGATGCTTATTTTACCCTAATTATTTTGGTGTTTAATTAGTTGTTAATTGAGTTTTCAAACTCCGCTATAAATTTGTATGGGAGCATTGAACTGCTAAGAAAGTTGCTTTGTGCAATTTCATTTAATTCGGAACAATCAGTTAACATCTGATTGTTGTTGTTGTCTATTTAGAAACAGTGTGTAAATTTTGTGTCATTCGATGCTGGAGATTCACAAGTTTAACAGCACCTTTTTTTTTTAGTATAAGAATACAGAATTGGTTAAATCCTACTTAACGGACCTAAATTCCACCATCGTACGTCACCCCGCCGAAAGAAAAAAAAAATACTAAAAATCAAGAAATTAACCGAATTTAATGAAATTTTTAGTGTTGATATATTAATGAATAAAAGATATAATTCACTAGTTATTTTATTTAAAAACTTTTACATTTTTTCAAGTCAATAAAATTTGAACCACGTATGTTTGTGAATCTGAGTTATGCCTCAAAGATACGTGGTTCAAAGTTAACTGACCTGAAAAAATGTAAGAGTTTTCAAATAAAATAACTGGTGCATTATTTTGTTTATTCATTAATATATCAACACTGAAAATTTCATTAAATTCGGTTAATTTCTTGATTTTTAGTATTTTTTTTTCTTTCAGCGGGGTGACATACGATGGTGGAATTTGTGTCCGTTAAGTAGGATTTAACCCAGAATTCACTCTCTCTACAGACAGAATTGATTTCTTCTATCTTTACATTTGAAAATGTTTAATTTTCTAAAAATAGAGTCCAATAAGATTAAATAATTGATTCACTCAAAGCCTTAATTTGAATTTACTTGTTTATTGCATTTTGTGGACAGAATTGAGATTTTGGTATCACTGGGAAACTTTTCATTGTAGCCATTAGCTGAATCTAAAGCAAAATTGATAATTTAGAATTTAACCCTTTAGGAGTGGCGCATTTGACAATAAAATTAATGGCTTGAATACACTTTTGACCATGAATTAAAAAAGATTACAAATGAAAGAATTTATTGGGGTTTCACATTTACAATATACTATTGGCGCCATAGATCTATCTATCTATCTATATCTATTTATCTGTTTAGAAACCACAAGGTTCCTAGTTCGATACTGGTCCTCGCCAACTCAGCGTATGAGTAGCACAGGGATCTATGCCTTTTGACCATGAATTAAAAATGATTACAAATGAAAGAATTTATTGGGGTTTCACATTTACAATATACTATTGGCGCCATAGATCTATCTATCTATCTATCTATCTATTTATCTGTTTAGAAACCACAAGGTTCCTAGTTTGATACTGGTCCTCGCCAACTCAGCGTATGAGTAGCACAGGGATCTATGCGGTAAAGTAAGGAGCTGATGGTAGGTGTGGCGTTCCATCTCAGACGCCAAAACAATCTCCTTGGTCTAGCGCTATTGAAAAGGGGATAGACTCCCTCGCTGACTGGCTGATACCGACTTTAGGCTGCCCCGACGACTTTACTTACTTTATTTATTTATCAATCAATCTGTGTCAATCTGTTTTTATCTATCTCCATCTTTGTATCTATCTATCAATCTATCTATCTATTTCCATCTTTGTATCTATAAATCTATCAAGTTCTTTGTTGAGGGGGGAGATCTGCAATCAAGTCCGACGTTAACTGGTAAAGCAATCTTTCATCACCTGTCTGTCTGTCTTTCTTCCTTTCATTTCCTTTCCTTTCCTCCTCGCTTCATAGATCAGTCAGGTGTGCACGCCACTCTGCTTTGTCTTCTTTGGACTACCGCTATTTATGGATGTAGCTTTCAACATCCGGGGTTAGAAACAATTCAGTTAATATGGTCAGGACAATCATCTGGGCAACTGAGTCAAAACTCGTGTCCGTGCAACTCCATGTTGACATTTTTATAAGTTCATATTTCTATTATTAAAAATATTTGATGTGACATCAGCAGGAGCTCAGACTCCGCCCACTTCCGCCCAAGGTTTGTTCCCGCCTTTTTAACCCTTGTAAGAAATTAAATCATTTCGTGATAAACCAGTTGAATTTACCTCGTGTGTTAACGTCTCCTGACATTCTCTATTTTACCTTGTGTGTCCATCTCCTCACCTTATTTGTACCTATTGTAAATTCTGTTATTAGAACCGCCCAAGACGGGTGCGTTTTTAATAGCACTCTACCACGACAGTGAGTAGAAATCCCTTCGATTCACCTACAAACTGTTATTTTCACCTCTCAAGATAAGTCATGTAGCAAAGCCAACAAATTTGCAGCAATTTTTGTATCTTTATATATAATACTAGTGTTTTAATTCCATTGTGTTGTTTGTCTTCTTTCAACCAAAATAATTGCCGACCACCGGGAGAATAAGAGCTCCAATAAACCCCGTAAATCCTCATAATGGTTTCTTTTACTTATTTGAGTTTTAAGCCTAAAACAATGAATCAGAATAACAATGATTACCCAAGAAAGGAAGGAATAAGATAAACCTACAATACCTGATTAAAATGAAATAAGATAAATGAAATAAGATAGAATTTAGAAATTTCTTCTTTCTTTTTCTGTAGGAAAACTAACATGATCAAAATCCTACAAGTATACAATTAAGGATGTATAACTCTCTGGCAACGGCCACCCAGTCATAATGTCCACCCAATTATAACAGTCATCTGGTCATAGATGCAGTCTGATCATAATGGCCACCCAGTCATAAGAGCCACCCAATCATAACAGTCACCCGGTCACAATGACCACCCAATCATAACAGCCACCCAGTCATAATGGCCTCCCAATCATGACAGCCACCCACTTATAAAGACAACCGGTGATAAAGACCACCTGGTCATAAGGGGAGAGGTAAAGCCTCTTGATTTATATTGTGATTTTAAAGGGGCATCCTGCAAGGGTCCAACTCACGATTCAACAATAATGGATCTGCGAAAGTGAGAGCATTTAACAGTTGTGATCCCTTTTGTTAAATAGAGGCTGATCCTTAGTGAAGAATCCTTTGGTTGTTCCTCGGTGCCCCTTAGTGTTGGGTAGAATCCTTTGGTTGAGCAGAGTCCTTGTTGCAAATCCGTTAAACTTTTAACTGGTGGTTGTTCACTGAAGTCTAAGTGACAGCAAGTCTCCTCGGGTCTTCAGAACTCTTCTAAGCTGATCTTAACAATGCTGTGGTCGGGATGATCTTGATTTTTCGACTGATCTCCATTTTCCTATGTCTCTTTTCTATCCATTTGGGACTGTTCCAAGGGCATCAGTTACAGTTTGTTATGATCTTTGTGGTCATTTTTAGGCTTCAAATGAGAGAGTGTCTGAATCAATGCAATTCATATTGTGATTTTAAAGGGGCATCCTGCAAGGGTCCAACTCACGATTCAACAATATTTGATCTGCAAAACTACTTTTTTAAACTCCTGCCTCTACCCAGGCGATGCTGGGTTGCTGCTTCTAGTTGGAAAAGAAAATTCTGAATTTTTAAGAAAATTCTGATTCTAAATGTCAAGAGAATTAAATATTGATTGTCATGACACAACAAACTGTTTTACTAATTCAATTGACCTTTGTTTATAAAGTTAAGTTATTTCTATATTTTCATATTGATATCATATAAAAGAAAAACATAAAGACTAAAGAGAAAACAAATATTGCACTAAAATAATTGTATCTATATTTTATTGATAATATCAAGGGAAAATAATTATAAAAAAATGTTCATTTTTGTATTGTTTTTCCATATTGACATTTTAATCTTTAAAAATAATGAAGCTAAGAAAAAGATATATGTTCAGCTTTTAATTTAATTTTTTGAATATTTGAAGAAAAAAAGAATTTAATTTACCTAATTGGATATTTTGAAAGAATATCTTTAAGAAAATCTTAGAAAGAAAAATAATTTTTTGGGTGGACAACCAAGAAAGGAATTAGATAATTGCAAAATGGAAAAAAATATGTAAGATTGATGTGCTGTGTATACAAGATGGATAGGGAAAAAGTTTTTAAAATCTTATTACACTAATGGTTTAAATGACCAGTAAGGCTTTGGTCTAAAAAACCATGGCAATCACGCACGCATATAAATAGGCTGATATAAGCAGAGATGAAATCTATGGTGTAATCTATACATATATAAAGAGTAGTTGTGAAATTTTGAAAATAAAACAATTAACGACAGAGTAAATATATATACACATTAAATATCAACAGGGCTTGGTTTTTGAGCAAAAATTATAAGGATTTGATTTAACTTCATGAAGATATCTAAAAATAAAATTTAAATGACAACTACTTGGAATTTTTTCCATTTAATATTCTAGACATAAGTAAATATATATACGCATTAAATATCAACAGGGCTTGGTTTTTGAACAAAAATAATAAGGATTTGATTTAAATTCATGAAGATATCTAAAAAATAAAATTTAAATGATAACAACATGAAATTTTTTCCAATTAATATTGTTGACATAAATTTCTATTTTCAGAGTGACTGGATCAATGCAAGGTTTTTTTTTATGTAGGGATTTAAATGGGGCATCCCACGAGGATTCAACTCACGATTTAGTAATAATGGATCTGCGGGACTAACTTAAAAAATCCCCCTCTACCCAGGCAATGCCATGAAGCCGCTGCTAGTCTTAATGTAATGGAAAGTATGTGTCTGTATCAGTAACAAAAACTCCATCACCAATGACATCACAATTCCCTTAGTTATTATTTTTTCTCAATCTTTATCAAATTTGTTATTTTTCATAAGTGAAATAGATCACTACTTGGGATTAAACCTATTCTAGTAGTGACCACCCTAAGCAGATTTAACAGGTTTGAATTCAGAGTTTTCCTTCTCCTAGACTGGTTGCCTAACCAAGGTTAAAGAACCCAGTCTGCTCTACTATTTTTCCATAGCTGGAGTGAAAGTAGTTGGATTCATACTTTCCCAAGGGTATTAGCGCTATGTGAACCGTGGCTTCGTCCAGGAACTGAACTCGGGTCGACGAGTCCATTTCCTATGACTCTAACCAGTAC
>CM042169.1:61788841-61841341 GCA_023376005.1 Doryteuthis pealeii
TCCAGGCCATGTCACCCAACCCTTCAATTTTTCTGAAATTTTGTCTAAGTGTGGATTATGTTAAAGTTAGCCAATCCCAAAATTTGAGCCTCCAATTCCAAAAATTGGCAGAGTTATGTTGATTTTTAGCTCTCCAAATTTGAGGGAGTTCGCAAAAAATGGCGACTTTTTGTAATCTATTTTTGTGTGTAAAATGAGTTCTAGAGCTTCCCTACTCCTAAAAGTTGGTTTATAAAAGCATTTTTGCCCAAGGAATCCAAAAATGCTATAAAAAAACAGTCTTAAACATCAACCAATATATATTTTTTCATAGCAAGATCAATATCCTGATGTGGCACTGCATCTACAACAACAATTTTTTTCTATTATTATTTCACATATATTGAACATTATTGGTACCCAAAATTTGTTTCTTGAATTCCTTCCTTTTCAACGCGACCACCTAATGAGATAGGGTTGAAAACAAAACCCTAAGAACACGCACCACGAATAGCAAGCCACCTTTAAACCTTAAAACATATAACTTCTTGCTACCCCATACATATTATATACAATTTTTTGTGTCTCAAAATGCTTTGGTCACATGATATATGGGGTAGGAAGTATGAGGTTTGGGTGTTTTAAGGTTTAAATGTAGTTGGATATTCTTTGCTGCTTGTTCTTAGGGTTTTTTGTTTTAATCCCATTTCATTTAGTGGTTGCACTGAAAAGGAAGGAATTTAAGGAACAAAAAGGGAAAGAGACAAAGGCAGGAGGTAGTTTTAAGACTTAGGCTTTATTGATTGGGTCATAGTCACCTGTAGCAAGGGAATATCTCCCTGTCTAGTAGGAGTGACTAGACCCAGTTAGGGCCACAACTTGAAATAGCCTAGAGATTCTTTTTGGGAGTCGGGGGACAGTTCTTTTTGTCGGACATGCACTGAGGGTTCTTCTGGTGAAGGCCCTTGGAAGTTTATTGTTTTTTATTCTAAATTTTATTTATTTTTTATTTTAATCCTCACAGATAAACTTTAATGAATTTAAGGAACGAAAAAGGAAAGAGACAAAGGCAGGAGGTAGTTTTAAGACTTAGGCTTTATTGATTGGGTCATAGTCACCTGTAACAAGGGAATATCTCCCTGTCTAGTAGGAGTGACTAGAGCCAGTTAAGGCCTCAACCCAAAATAGCGAGATAGTCCTTTTTGTCGGACATGCACAGAGGGTTCTTCCGATGAAGGCCCTATGGAAGTTTATTGTTTTTTATTCTAAATTTTATTTTTTTTTATTTTAATCATCACAGATAAACTTGCATCAAATTAGCATGTAGCAAAATATTGCAAAACGTTTGAATCATCCGAGTATTTTGGCCACTGGAATCACAGAACAATCACTGAATAAATTAAAAAAAAAAATGATGAAATTATTTTCTCGATAAAATCTCTTGTTTAAAAAAAATAAAAAAGATACCATGAATATTGTGACTAAGTTTGCCCATTGGGATAGATGTCTGTATTTCCAAATATGTTTTGTTTCTATGCAACCATTTTGTCCCCGGCCAATAATTTGCAGTCTGAAACAATGAACAATAATCATTTGAATTTTATTTAGACATCGACATTTCCTGGGGGAGGAAGTTTTATACCCCACAATCACACAGGAGACTAATTCACTATTATGCTGCCCTCTCTTTCTCTCTCTTCTCTCTCTCTCTCTCTCTTTCTCTCTTTCTCTTTCTCTCTCTTTCTCTCTCTCTCTTCTCTCTCTCTCTCTCTTCTCTTTCTCTTTCTTCTCTCTTTCTCTTTCTCTCTCTCTCTTTCTCTCTCTCTCTAATTTAAAATCTGCACACTTGTGTATATCAATTTGAGATATTTTTCCCTCGTCTCTTATTAGTTCTACAGTCATCATAACATTAATTTATTTCGTCTCAATATCCTGATTTTTCTCATTTTTTTCAAAAATGAGTGTTCTCAAAAGATATGTATATATTTAACCAACCCCTATGCCAGTGATTCCCAGCATGGAGCCTACGCCCCACTGGGGGGCAATTCAATAATAATAGTGTCAAATTAAGCAAAACATCTCTGCAAAATTCTCCTGGGGGTTTGAAAAGAGAGACCAGCAAACAAAGCATATGATATGTAGTTCCTATCTAGATTTTGCTCCAGTTGTCTCATTAAAGTCCAAGTAGTGCAACCATACAATAGTACTGTCACAGTTACAGCTTGGAGGAGATCCCTTTAAACTATCTAAATCATATATATTCTGGTAGGATTATATTCAAGCTATATAGGAATTCATGCTAATGAATATATGGCTTGGTTCATTTATATGGAAACTGAATGTAATAAAACTGATCACAATTCTAAATATCATATACACATATATATATATATATATATATATATATATATGTGTGTGTGTGTGTGTGTGTGTGTGTGCAGAAATGTAGAACAAACATGGGATGTTACAATTGATGGAAATTTATAAGTCATAGTGTCAAATTTCCATCCATTGTAATATCCTGTATTTGGTCTACATTTTCTCCACATACTGTTGGATTAATTTTCTAATTTTACTACCATATATATATATATATATATATATATATATATATATATATATTCTTTTTCTATAAATCTATTGAAGACCAACCGTCAACAGGCTAATACTCATCCCGTTTTGAATAAGAGATTTCGTCTAGTGTCAAACTTGTTAATATGTCTTCTTTTTTAAAAACTGTTACAATAAGATATACATAATCTGATGACTGAGAAAAATGCGGCAGAAGTGCTCACATTCGAAACAATTGTATAACTTTTTTTTCTTCTTTTTTGCAACATCAAGGTTTTTGTTTTGAACTCATATGACTTTTGTCTCCGCTCTTAACAACACGGAGTATAAACAAGCTCTGAAAATGATTTTCATAAAATCGAAATATTGTTCAATATCAGCTATGTTATAAAATGTTTTCTCTTCAACAGCATTTTGTGGTGTTTTCATATCCTTTTATCTAGACTCATACCGTTGGATTCATTTCCTTTCTTTTAACTTGTTGAGAACAAATATTCTTAATATCGGCTGACATCCGGTCAAATGTTGCCAATATGTGGCCACTGTGTAGACATGTCAAAATTTAAAAACAAAAAATGAATAAATAAATAAAAACCGTTAATAGAAAAATTTACATACTTAGCTTTTGTTTCGCTTTCCCCTTTCCTTTCTTTATCCATCTCCCTCTCTTTTTTTTTTTGGTGTTATTTCTCTTTTTTTTTTTCTTTTTTATCCTCTTTGTTCTTTAAAAATTTTTTTAATAGTAAATAAGTAAATAAAAGATTATATATATATATATATATATATATGTGTGTGTGTGTAATTGTATGAAAAATAAAGTAATAATTTATAAGTCCAAGTCATCATCCATCCAATTGAATCTCATTGATTCCCAAAAACATGTATTCTACTAACAAAGCTTAATCCTTTCACAACTTTTTATCTTCCAACTTTTGGTAGATCCCAGTATCTCATTTTTCAACAAGAATGTCTGTTTAAAAAATGTTAGTAAAAAAACTTTTTTAGTCACCATAAAACGTTATGATAATCAATGTATTAGGAGTTGAAGTGAGAATAATAAAAAGAAGATTTTCTGAATAAAATCAGTCAATTTTTTGTCTTTGTTTTTTATTGTCTTTGTATGTGTCTGAGTCATTGTGATAAAAAATTGACTTTATAGTTGCTAATTTCAAACAATTCTAAGTCTGAATCTGCCAGAATTTCTGCCAGAATTCACTCAGTATGAAGTGATTGGTATTATATACCTTTAAAGTTTCCATGGTAACAATCTAAATAAAAAATTATGGCAAAAATAGTCAAATTTAGTGTCAAATTAAGCAAAACATCTCTGCAAAATTCTCCTGAGGGTTTGAAAAGAGTGACCAGCAAACAAAACATTGTAAAACATTAAACTATATTTAATATATATATCATCATGTCGCACAATTAGCATGGATATCCATGACAATCTCTCGCCAACCTTCCCTATCATTCATTGTCCTCTGTGCAGCATCCAGCATCTTCACATAGTTTGTCAATGTTAGTCCTTAGAGGACGGCCCACATTAGCATGTCCATGTGTTGGCTTCCACAAGAGAACGTTGCTTATGAGCTCATCATTGCTCTTTCAGCAGTGTCCAACAAGCCTTGTTCATCTCACTCAGATCGTTTGTGAGATAGGGGGCAGGTGGCTGTACAGCTGCTTCCTTGTATACAGGAAAATGCTAGGTATTTGATCAAATTTACACATGCATGACTTTAGGAATTTGAATATAGGTGCACATGTCATTGAAAAGGTTAACAGACTGACTGCACCTCTGCAGAGGGGTAAGACTCTCAAATGGGTGGTAACCTGTGATGCTTAAGGACAGAGTCTTGGTGGATGAGCAGTCCATAACCTGCAACACTACACTTAGACCCTTACTTGGGTTAGACAAGTGGTGAATTTAGGAATTTGAATATAGTTGCAGATGTCATTGAAAAGTGTTATTTATTAGAAATACATTAACGAGAAGATTGCGAGTGGTTGTAATAATAGTTTATTACTACAATGAATACAAATAACAAAAATGGCTCTCGGCCGGCAAGGTAAAAAGTCTCTGAACATAAAAGAGGATTGGTAAAGATTACTTATCTCCTGAGATCACCTCACATCAGACTGAGCTAATCATCGTGTTGTTTTTTTTTATACGTACTCATTTGCATACATGAGGAATTATCCGGTTACTTCCCTTTACAACAAAAAGGTTAACAGAGAAATTGTTGCATCTTTTTTTTATTTCATTTCCAAACACTGGGATGACTATGCAGTAGGGTAGTTCAATTTTTCACTTTTTAAAAATATCAAATTGTCCATCTATGTGAAAGTTGTGTGTTAGTATACTGAATACTGATACCAAAGATTAGATCTTTTACTTGCACAATTGTTTGAGGAAATAGCATCAAAGATCATCTCCTAAAATGCACTAAAAATCCTCATTTTCTAAAGGCTAAATTTTGTGAAAACGAGGATTTATAGTCTTTTGAGACTGAAATGCCAATGAATTTTTTTTTGTTTTGTTTTGTTTTATGGCATATCAACCTCAGTGGGTCATTTAATGCCGATAAAGTTTTGAAATAAATCAATTCTTAATGGATAATATATTTTTTTATAAATAAATTTTTCTATTTAGATGGGACCCTAACAGGTACTACCACTCCGGGCCAGAGTGGACCAGGAAGCAATGGTGATGAAGGGGTGCTCCACATTCCCCAAACCTCCAAAACTGGAACCTCACCATCAGATAGAGTTTAACGTCATTCCCAGGACATGTAGACTCGCAGCCACCGCCTTCTAGCACCCATATGATAAAGAGGAAATGCCAATGAAGGATATCTTTTCTATAAATGATGATAATATTTAAGAACAACAAGAATTATGAATAATATGGAGGAGAATTTATAAGTTTTTATGATAATAGAAAAAAAAATTCTCTTCCATATTATTATAATTCTTTTTGTTCTTAAATATTATCATCATTTATAGAAAAGATATCCATATTTCCTTTAATAGTCTTCTTTGACAATATTGCTTATTGATGGAAATGTCTAAAAACTTATGGGGGTGTATTATCCAATAATCTACCAATATGGTATTTCTTTGAGGAATGGAATTTATTTGGTAGTAGCAAATTTCTTTTCAAGTTAAATATCTTTACCAAACCCTCTGCACTAGCAGGAAGTAACAGAAGCTTAATTTCTTAAGCAGAATTTAACAGGTTTGAATTCAAAGTTTTCCTTCTCCTAGACTGGTTAAAATCCTAGTTTTTACAAAATTTAGCTTTTAGAAAACAAAGATTTTTAGTACATTTTAGTAGATGATCTTTGATGCTATTTCCTCAAACAATGGTGCAAGTAAAATATCTAATTTTTGGTATCAGTATTCAGTATACTAACACACAACTTTCGCATAGATGGACAATTTGATATTTTTAAAAAAGTGAAAAATTGAACTACCCTACTTTGCAGTGCTCAAGTACCATTTCCGAGCTGCTTCTTTTCTCTATTCATTCTAATCCTTATTGTTGTTCTTGATTTGAATTAAAATAAAAACAATTGACATGTGAATGACATTTAAAGAACAATTCACTTTGACCTGATTGACCTCTATTATTATTCTAGATAAATACTCTTGGGAAGTGTTGAGAATTTTGTGATATAAGGTGTGTGATGGATCCCCGCTCCTACTTATAGACTAGGCCATAATCATGTGACCTATCTCTTGGCCAATCATTGGCAGTACTCTGAGGTTGATACAATACTTAAACCAACCCTACTGGACATAATACTTTTGACCTTCTGGATGATGAATCATAGGACAAGGATTAATCACTGGACCTTTACCAATAAGCAGGATAGTTCTTCTACGCACACCAAAAGATTCCATAACTCAGGACTTACTTTAAGCCCTTTTCAACTGGCCAAGGATGACATTTAAAAACTTTACAGGAAGGCATGAACCTTATTATTCCATTCTATGCAAAAGATTCTAAAGAAAAAATTAGATCAGATGATGTAATCCAAAGATTTGCCAATATCAGGAATTGTTTTTTTTGTGGTCTTGGATGACATTTAAAAACTTTACAGGAAGGCATGAACCTATAAATCCATTCTATGCAAAAGATTCTAAAAGAAGAATTAGATCAGATGATGTATCCAAAGATTTGCCAATATCAGGATGTTTTTTTTTTGTTGGTCTTTAGATTTTCAGACATATAATCCATTAAGAAATCAATGCCCTAGAGAGTCTTGCCCAAGGTTAGCACGGAAGCTGAGTCAGCAAAGGATTATCATTTTACAAAAATGAGTCAGAACAACCCCAGCCGCATTGCTGATTATTAAACCCTTCATTTCATGTTGTCTTTAAATAAAAAACCAAATAGGAAATAAAGAGAGAAATTTAAAGGAAAAGTCAAGAGACGATAAAGAAAAAAACCTGACTGTTATTTATGGCACCTATGTATTTCAATGTTGTATTTAGATTTTATAGTCCTGATTGCTATTATTGGCACCTTTTCATATTTTTTTTTGTTCTAGCTTCAGAAATAAACGGAAAATAACCAAATCCTATAAACTTTGTTTTATCATTTTCTGTTTTTTTAAATTTTTTTATCAACCATGAGTTGTCAATGGACACAACTGTTTCATTAGATTCGTTTTTTTTTTCAGAAGATATTCTACAGGGTGTCCTAAAGTCTAGTCACCCCTACATTATTTACGAGCTAAAATAATTACATAGTTTATATAATTGTATTATAAAAAAAAATTAATGATCAAGTTAAAACAATATGTAAGGATGACAAGACTTTCGGACCACCCTGTATATTATGTACTGAAATTTCATGGGTGACAATAATTATGACTAGGACTATATTATATATAATATATATATATTATAATATATATATATATAATAATAAGCTCCCTGAAATAGACTATAATGCTACAATCTCTAAGTCTTTTGTTATTTCTTTAACTCATATATATATATATATAATTATGTATGTTATGTTCTTGTGAACGTTGTTTGGTCTTTTGAAACATTGGAAAAAAGAACAAAAAACAAGAAAACAAGAAAAACAGAACAAAAATCAGAATTTTAATATTCAATTCGTTGTTCTGTTCCTGGTTTGATCAATTCCGATATTTCGGGTGAACCTTCACCCTTTTTCAAGTTATATGAGACGGTCTGGTAAAAAATGAAATGCTATATTTACACAATATATACATATATTTACTATATATATATATTATATAATATATATATATATATATATAATATATATAATTATATATTATATATATGTGTGTGTGTGTGTGTATTTGGGCAACATTCTTTCATTTATACATGTAGAATTAAACAAAAGNCGCGGCAGATCAACCTGATACATTTACAGATTCTGAATATTAAATGATTCAGATAAATTACAAGAAAATTTTGTATTGGTTCTTTTTTTGTTTGTTTTGTTTTAAACTTAAAAAAATGAATATTTATGAAAGAGCTAAAGGAGAATAAATAAACAGATGGACAAAGAATAAATAAAGAATTTGAATAAAAGACAAAAAAATCAATAAAAATCGTGAAAAAGAATTGATAGACCAAAATAAAGTAATGTTCATGTGTGTTATGAGTACACACACACACACACACACACACACACACACACACATACATACATATATATATATATAGGTACATCAAATATTATATATATAATATATATATATATATATATGTGTGTGTGTGTGTGTGTGTGTATAGTACACCAAATATATACACACATATATATATATGTATATACATATAGGTACATCAAATATATATATATATATATATATATATGTGTGTGTGTGTGTGTGTGTGTGTGTATATAGGTACACCAAATATATACACATATATTATTATATATATATATAGGTACATGAAAAGTCTGTTGTTCAATGCTTAAATAAGGAGTTTATTTATAACAACAAATATTTATTTTTTGAACATAATCTCCTCCGTTGTCAACACGCCGAAAAGCTTCTCTATTAATCCCAGAGATCAAACATACAATAAAACTTTTTAATCAAAATTCAGTTACTAGTTACAATTTGTATGTGTGTGTGTGTGTGTGTGTGTGTGTGTGTGTGTATGTGTGTGTGTGTGTGTGTATGTGTGTGTGTATGTGTTGTGTTTTACGTATATGTGTGTATGTGTGTACAGCTTGCTTACCTAGTAGTTATCCATTTTAATCTGCTCTTATCTATGTATCTATGTATCTATCTTTTTCTGTCCGTATCTATCTATCTATCTATCTATTTATCTATCTATCTACCTGTGTGTATGTGTGTGTGTGTGTGTGTGTGTGTGTGTGTGTGTTACGTATATGTGTGTATGTGTGTATGCACAGCTTGCTTACCTAGGTAGTTATCCATTTTAATCTGCTCTTATCTATGTATCTATGTATCTATCTTTTTCTGTCTGTATCTATCTATCTATCTATCTATTTATCTATCTATCTACCTGTGTGTATGTGTGTGTGTGTGTGTGTGTGTGTGTGTGTTACGTATATGTGTGTATGCTTGTATGCACAGCTTGCTTACCTAGGTAGTTATCCATTTTAATCTGCTCTTATCTATGTATCTATGTATCTATCTTTTTCTGTCCGTATCTATCTATCTATCTATCTATCTACCTGTGTGTATGTGTGTGTGTGTGTGTTGTGTGTGTGTGTATAGAGCTTAACCTTCTACATTAATGAGGTGATTGCATATTTTTCACTGATGTCAATGGTCAGTGTCCAAGTCCATGTAAGTAAAAAGGATATATATATATATATATATATATAGCCACACTGAAGAGGCATGATATGCCGAAACACGTGTCTGTGGATGACTTATTAATATTTATATATATATATATATATATGATGTTAAAGTAAAGTAGACTGAGTGGACTGTTGTCAGTATCAACCGAACAGTGTGGGAGTCTACCTCCTTTTCACTAGCATTAGACCAGGTAGATAATTTTGCATCAGGGATGGAGCACCACACCTACCATCAGCTCTACCAACTGAGCTCAAGATGATATGACAACAAAAAAGAAGAAAGACTTTACCACACAGATCCAAGCTGTGCCTCTCATTCGTTGAGTTGGCAAGGGCCTGGAACCTTCCTTGTGGTTCCGAGGTGAATTCTCTACCTACTGAACTAAACCAGGCATAATATATATATATATATATATATATATATATATGTGTGTGTGTGTGTGTGTGTGTGTGGTAAAGAATAAAGGAAAAAGTAGACAAAAAGAGCAAACTCAAACACATATATGTAAGATATATATTTCGTTCTGCATTGAGCAGGACTTCATCAGTTATTTAAATAATTAACTAAATGACTGATGAAGTTCAGCTCAAAGCAGGATGAAATATATATCCAGTGTTTCCTTTATCCTTTACCACATTCTGTCAGATTTACTCCAACCCTCCTATCCTCATATATATATATATATATATATATATATATATATATATATATAATGCTGAACAAATACAGTTACACAACAAAAAAAATTTATAAAGATTTTTTATCTCCTGTCATCTATAAAACATCCATCAATTTCTTCACCCCTTAATACATCCTGATGAAGGTTTAAAGAAACCGAAACGTTTAAACATCGATAAGTAAATTCACCTCATTTTTGGAACACTTGTTTTTTCAAATTTCTTAATATTGTCGGATTTATTTCCATATTTACTCCCATATATATATATATATATATATATATATATATATGCGCTAACACAAAATGATGCAATCTGCTGAATGTTTGCATATGTATATGCATATATGGATCAAATGCTTCAGAGAATAATCTTATTGAAAGAAGAAATGTATTAAAAATATTTCTCATAATTATGAACAAAAGAAATAAAGAAATAAAAAAGATGTTCAAATGTTAATTGATTATGAAAATAATTAATAACTAAAGTCAAATTGATAATTCTTAAATGAAAATAAAAGCAAAAATAATCAATGCGCAATAGAAAAATTGATCTAACAAACAATAAAAATATCAAACTTGATTTCAACAACAACAATAAAAACAACAAAAATAACAGAAAACAATAAAAAAAGATGTTATTTAGTTGTGAAAAAAAGAATTGTCAAATGCCTTATTCGCAGGCGTCTACCAGCAGCTGAAGTTGCAACACTGTTACTGCCATCACCCCACTTCTACTTATTCTGCCGTTTCCCCTTATCATCCGGGCACATCAGTCGAACCTCGCGCCCGTGCACAATTCTCGTGCATTCGGATGAACACGTGTAGGCCCCAACATCCAGACACCTGAATTGCACTTTGCGTCCATCCAGCACCTAAATCTCATTTCTTTGCATTCTGGAGGGTGCGGGTTCGACTCCGGCAGGCAAGACAATGTCTTACTCTTTTTCCAAATGAGTACGGTGGTAATCATTCTCCGTCACAGATAGGTTGCCTAGAAATTGTGTGTGGTTGTGTAGAAATTTAAAAAAAACAATGTTAATACTTAATACATATACAGTCTGCCTGTACACATAAACACATACAAATATACTCGCACCTGCATGCATTTACATATATATGTATATTTACCAACCCCTCCGCACAAGTAGGATGTGACACATGGTCAATTTCTCAAGCAGAGTTTAACAGGTTTGAATTCAGAGTTTTCCTTCTCCTAGACTGGTTACCTAGCTAAGGTTTAAGACCCCAATCTGCACTACTATTCACCCATAGCTGGAGGGAGATTCACACCTTTCCCAAGGGCATTAGCGCTATGTGAAATGCAAACAGCCTCATTCAGAATTTGAACTCGGTTTTAAAAAGCAACACCGGCCCTACCTCCCTGATGTGAGGACCCTCGCAATATCTGCATCGACCGCACGTGGATCGGTCTTCAACAAAAATAAGACGGGAAGAAATGACCGTTGGCAAAACAGAACGCTGCTAGTCAAAAGTTGGAATTAATAAAAAAAAAAAATGCGCTGTCTGTATTAAAAATAAAATGAATTTTATTTAAAAATAAAATGAATTTTATTTTTAATTTTTAAAAATAATCAGAAGCATTATAGTTTATAATAAGACTCAAAAGAGCCTGATGTAGAATTATTTAAGAAAAGTGTATAATTATATAAAAAGTGTATATAAAATCTCAAAATTGTTCGTAATACAATCCATATATATATATATATATATATATATATTATTATAATGGAGATTGTGTGTTTTTCTGTCTGTAACCGAAACTATATTCCTACTCAAGTCACAATTCTCTTAGTTATTGACATCACATTCTCCATGATTTTATCTTTATTTAACCTCAATTATTAATAAAATTGTCTTACATTATTAATACTGTTAACCATGTCTACATACTGACAACATGCAATTATATTTATATATACAACAAAATAGCGGTTTACAGTGTAAACGGGAAGGCTAATTTGCATATTAATAATAAAAAATCGAATTTAATAAATATATGCTTAGTATTATTGATTTCTAACTGTTTGGTTTTATTTTAATGAATATAAGCAAATCTCTTCAATGAATCTTAAATGAAATCCATTAACAAGATAAAATAACTGTCATTTTATTCTTTACTTCCTCTTATAACTAAATACTTAAATTAGAAAAAAACAATGAAAGACGAGAGTGATGGAAGAGTAAGTTTCAGTTGTTCCATTTTTTATTATACTCCCTCTGTTTCAAATCTTTTATTATACTCCCTCTGTTCAAATCTTTTTATCTGTATTCTTATTTAGTTTCATTAGCCTTTCTAATTTAATACAATATTTTATTACATTAAAACTTAAATACTTGCACCCGGAGGGTGCATATATTTGCTAGTATATATAACTTAACCTGATTTTAAACAAACAAACAATAATAGTTGAAAGAAAATGGTAGGTATGTTGCAATAGGTAAATCTAAAATGTATCTGTCGATAAGTCATTTTATGATTTGTAGTAATGTTAGCTTCACACTAACAGAATTCATAAGAGACTAACAATGGAAGACAGTGGCCTGCAGGGTTACTTGTCTGTGGCTGATGTTTTGTACTCAGCACTTTTTGATTGCTTTTCTTTTACTTGCATTTCCTGCCCTTCATCTAAGAAAGGTTACCAGACACAAACATATATATATATATATATATATATATATGCAATGCTCTCTTATAAAAAGAATGAAGCACTCTATGGCAGCTTTAACATACAAACAGATGTGTGTATTTAACAGTTAAAATCCTCTTCCCATTCTGTCGGTGACAATTGCTAAGTGGTTAAGCAGCCTGATTGATGATGAATCGATCAGGTTTCTATCCTAACTGTAGGTAGCTTACAAATGTCTAGCCACACTGAAGAGACGTGATACATTGAAACATGGTGTATATCTTTTTTTAGGTACTAAAAATCCAATATATATATATATATATATATTATATATGAAGCCTTTCAGCCTGGCAGGAAGAGTTCGAATCACGTACAAAGCACTGCTGATGAGGCCTAATAGGCTGAAATGTACATACAGAGATTGACTTTTTCTCGATTTGTTTACGCCTTACATTTAATTATAACTAATTAAATTTCAAATTAGGTATGACTTCAATTAAGCACATAATCTCCCAAATATATATATATATATATATATATATATATATATATATCTGTGTGTCTGTGTCTGTGTGTGCATGAAAAAATGTAGAACAAACATGGGATGTTATAATGGATGGAAATTTATTAGTCGATGTTCGAACATTTCGGTTTATAAAGGAAACCTTCTTCAGAATAATGAAATTAGTATTTATGTAGATAAAATATGATGAATGTTTTGAATGCGTTGAGTTTGGAAGATGGTGTAGAAAACCGTTTGTTGACTGGTGTTTATAATTGAATGTTGATGACGTGATTGCTATATACGGAAGTGAAAATCAATGAGGTAAGAACACGTAAAATCAAAAAGCCATGATATATATATATATATATATATATATATATATATATATAAAACGCAACATCTTATTCAATGAACACACGTGTAATCGGCTGCAATTAATCGGTACCTCGATTAATTCAGTGGAATTAACCCTGAAGATCCTTATGGTGAAACTCGAGTAGGTTTCTATTGTATCCATTTCTTTAATAAATTTGCTCTACTTTGTATTGAGCACTTTGTATTTGTTTTATCGCTGACTTAACCCCTGGATTTTGTGCACCTCCAACGATCGTACCCATATTCACCGGTAAGCCATCTTTTATCTATATAAGTACATATATATATATATATATATATATATATATATATATATCTTTTTTAGGTACTAAAAAGATAGCAGGGTTGTTAAAAGGTTTGGGGTTGATTTTATTAAAAAAATTTTCTCTATAATAATAAACTTTCTGAATATTGTTTTCTCTATATTCTATATCTAAGTACATTTAATGTTGTGTGTGTATGTGTGTGCATATTTGTGTATGTGTATATTGGTGTATGCATGTGCATGTATGTACCAGTATGTGTGCACACACATATCTATGGATGATTATGGGTATACGTGTATGTGTGCATACTAGTGAATGTGTGTGATATTTCATTTGTCGGGGGTGGTAAATTTCCTACCCTTCATCTAAGAAAGGTTAACAGACAAAGTGTCAGTTTTTCGTGTTCACTGAAATGATTTTTCATTTGTTGGGGGTGGTAAAAAAAAAAAAAAGCCAAAGAAGCAGACCTCAAAGAATTTCGATTAAAGTTGGTCATGTTTTTTCATGTAAGTAATCATTTCAGCCAATTACTTACATACAATGATTAATTATACTTACATATAAACACCAAATAATGTCTTTATTCAAAGAGGAATTTAAAGAAGCTTATGAAGCATTTAAACAATGGGAAAATAATTGTGTACTTAATGTAAAGTCAATACATGATGATTATAATTAATTATATTTGTTGTTTAACTCTAATTACATTAAGCAGTTGTTTTCATATCTAATATGCATAACATATGAAGGTAAAGTCTTTACAAGCTCATTAGATGCAACAAAGCTTTCTATTGGATATGGTTTTATCAACATTGTGCTCTCATAGATGTCTGCACATTAGGGCAGGTCAATTTTTCACTTTTTAAAAATATCAAATAGTCAAATTTAGTGTCAAATTTAGTGTCAAATTTAGTGTCAAATTAAGCCAAACATCTCTACAAAATTGTTTAACTCTAATTATATTAAGCAGTTGTTTTCATATCTAATATGCATAACATATCTTATTATAATGGAGATTGTGTGTTTTTCTGTCTGTAACCGAAACTAAATCACTACTCAAGTCACAATTCCCTTTGTTATTGAGGTCAAATTGACCATGAATTTATTTTTATTTAAACCTCAATTATTAATAAAATTGTTTTACATTATTAATACTGTTAACCATATCTACATACTAACAACATGCAATTATATTTATATATACAACAAAATAGCGATTTACAGTGTGAACGGGAAAGCTTATTTGCATATTGATATTTAAAATGTGATTTTAATAAATATATTCTTAGTATTATTGATTTCTAACTGTTTGGTTTTATTTTAATGAATATAAGCAAAAATCTCTTCAATGAATCTTAAATGAAATCCATTAACAAGAAAAAATAACTGTCATTTTATTCTTTACTTCATCTTTTAACTAAATAGTTAAATTAGAAAAAATAACAATGAAAGACGAGATTGATGGAAGAGTAAATTTCAATTGTTCTATATTTTCGATTATACTCCCTCTGTTTCAAATCTGTTTATCTGTATTCTTATTTAGTTTCATTAGCGTTTCTAATTTAATACGATATTTTATTACATTAAAACTTAAATACTTGCGCCCGGAGGGTGCATATATTTGCTAGTGAAGGTAAAGTCTTTACAAGCTCATTAGATGCAACAAAGCTTTCTATTGGATATGGTTCTATCAACATTGTGCTCTCATAGATGTCTGCACATTAGGGCAGGTCAATTTTTCACTTTTTAAAAATATCAAATTTAGTGTCAAATTAATCCAACTATCTCTAAAAAATTATCCTGAGAGTTTGAAAAGAGAGACCAGTGAACAAAACATAGTAAAACATTAAACTATATTTGTACACAAATTTTTGATTTAGTGCATTCTTGGATGCACATATTTGCTTTGAATGAGTCCCCAGGAAATTTGATGGGTCCTAACAAAAGTTTCTTAATAAATTATTTTTATTTTTGATCTGGGTTTTTATTTTTGAACAACGAAACAACTAAAGCCATCTAACTCCTACATTGTAACCTATCCTGTGTAATTCCTTTCTAAGAAACTACTGAAATGTATTTACAGTTAGCTTGAGATGATGAGGGATGAAAAACACTGCGACACATGGAGACGATTTTATTGCGTCCTTTTAGATTTTTGTGCATCAGAAACACTAGATGTATCTCTGTATAATATATAACACCATTAATTATGATATATAATAATATTAACATGATTTTTTTTACTGCCTAGAAATCGCAAGGTTTTGGTTTCGATACAAGTCTCCGCTAACTCAGCTGATGATCAATACAGATTAGCTAATCTGATCTTTGTGTTAAATTAGAGAGCTGACGGAAGGTGTGATGCTCTACCTCAGAAAAAAACTCCCTGGTCTAGTGCTAGCAAAAAGGGAATAGTCCCTTGTCCAGTTGTTTGTACATGCATGACTTTAGGAATATAGGTGCACATGTCATTGAAAAGGTTAACAGACTGACTGCACCTCTGCAGAGGGGTAAGACTCCCCCAAATGGGGCCGTGGGTGGCAACCCGTGATGCTTAAGGACGGAGTCTTGGTGGATGAGCAGTCCATGACCTGCAACACTCCACTTAGACTCTTATTTGGGCTAGACGGGCGGTTGGAGAGGCCCCTTCCGATCAATCGGTTGGTCACGTCAAGCCCTAGCACCTATATGATTGCCCCAACCCTTTTTATCATATGGGTGCTAGTAGGTGGTGGTTGAGGGTCTACATGTCCTGGGAATGACGTTAAACTCTATCTGATGGTGAGGTTCCAGTTTTGGAGGTTTGGGGAACTATTTTCAATGCAAATAATTTACAACAATATGAAAACAATTCCTAAACTGGGTCCTCATTACCAGATGCAGTTTAATCATATCCAGGATACCCTTTTGGGGGGAGTAGGGGTCTTACTCTTCTGCGGGGAATCATCATCATCATGTCGCGCAGGCAGCACGGATATCCAAGACAATCTCTCGCCAACCTTCCCTATCATTCATCGCCACAGGGAGTTCTTCTTCGCTGCAGCCAGCATCTTTACATAGCTGGTCGATATAGGTCCTTGCTGGGTGGCCCACACTGGCATGTCCATGTGTTGGCTTCCACAGGAGAACATCACTTATGAGTTCATCCTTGCTTCTCAGCAGTGCCCTGCATGCCTAGTCCGTCTCACTCGGATAGTCTGTGAGATAGGGGGCAGGTGACCATACAGCTGCTCCTTGTGGGATGCTGTTTCCACGACTTGTTCAGAACTGCTCGCAGCATTCTTGTGCAGCTCCCATCTAGCTTATTCTCGAGGCACCTCGTTAGGGTCCAGGTAGTGCAGCCATACAGCAGTACTGATATGACTACAGCCTGGAAGAGATGTCGCTTTAGCTTGTCAGTGAGATCAGACTTCCATATGACAGACAATTTGTATGTGGCCATCCATGCCTTTCCTATTCGTGTGTTAATATCGTTATCTGTGGATGAGATATTACTACCCAGGTACGTGAATTGTTCTACTGGCTTAAGGGGCTTACCGTCTAACGTGGAGATGTCTCCTTTCTTTCTGAAGCTCATCAACTCTGTTTTGGCAGAGTTCACAGGGAATACAGTCAGCTTATTCTAAGCCCCAACAACTGGAGAAAATAATTTTCAATATTAAGTTTGTTCAATAATAATGATATTATTTCATTATATGATATTATATGATTTTACATGATATTAATGACATTATTATCTATTAATAATGGAGATTTGCTTCCGGTTTTTGTCTGTAACAAAAATTACGTCACTGCTTATGTCACATTACTCAAAATCGTCATAACATAGAATACACTGAAAATTTGAACATGCAACATTAGACAGTCCTTATTGTTTTTTAAAACAAGTTTTAATAAATACATGACTGGTATTATATATCTATATATAGTTTGTTTTATTTTAATACATATTTAAAGTTTACATTTCAAATTGTTTTATTTTTTAATCCTTTAATGAATTTGATGATTTTACTTACTTAGGGTACAAACTCGCTGACATTGAATTTTTTACTCCCACCCATCATGCAATATGTTTCAAAAATCTATTTTTACATCACCCGGAGGGTGTTTTTTATTTTGTACTTGTTAATAATAATATAAATAATGACAATAATATCTAATTATAAGATTTTTCCAGATTTTTCAGCCCAAACATTAAGAGTGTGTATTATATATGAGATGTATATAATATACTTTTTAGCTGGCCATATGCCTCACCATATTTGAGACGGAATGACCGAAAATAAGTTATATCTATAGTTGAAACTAATCTGTTTTACGCTGATACAGAGAAATATCCACTGGATTGTGTTGAGACATTCAGCGGGTTAGACTTATAAATAGAAATTCCTTGTGAATTACAAAAAAGGAAATTGAACTTCAGGAGTCAATAGGAAGTGTGCTTAGCATAATGGTTATTGTCAAAGGAAATGGAAATGGTGACCAAGTTGAAATCCTGGATGAGGCTGTTTGCGTTTCACTTTGTGCTAATGCACATGGAAAACGCATTAATCCATCAGTTCCCCTCACAGCTATAAATAAATAGTAGGGCAGACTGGTAAATTCAATAAAATTCTAAAAAGATATCATATATTTCTTGTTGGTTGGTTGGCTGGTTGGTTGGTTGGTTGGTTGTTTAATGGCATTTCAACCCTTTTTGGGTCATTTAATACCGAATCATGTCATTTTGATATCAGGTTGCTTATAGTACTTGCTGTTGATTAAATGGTCACCTATCATATATTTTGATCTATCTATCTATCTATCTATCTATATATATATATATATATTTCTTGATTGAGCTAAGAACTTTTCAGCACTCCTCTTATGTATAACACACACACACACACACACACACACACATATATATATATATATATATATATGTATTTAGTAAAATGGTATAGTCAAAAGGTCTTTCTGACTATACCATTTTACTAAACATGCTCTACAAATGTATTGAGCACTTTTATATTCATTCATAACCCTGACTTATTCAGTTAATCATTTTATCAATAGTCAAAATTGTGACTCACTCAATATTTTGTCTTTTTTCCATTAAGTCACCTTCCCTTCATAAACATTATATATATATATATATATATATTATATAATATATTATATAAAGTTCAATATTTCTTTTTAAGTGGAGTAACTCTGGTGTGAATTCAGAGTTTTACTTCTACTAGGCTGGTTGCCTAACCAAGGCTAAATACCCAGTTTGCTCTACTATTTACTTATATATATATATATATTATATATAATATATATATATATACTATTTGAATATATATGTATATATGTGTGTGTATGTATATATATATATATATATATATATATATAATATATACCATTTGAATATATATGCATATATATATGTATGTATGTATGTATGTATGTTTGTGTGTGTATGTGTGTGTCATGAAATATTAATATCCAGGATTATCAGCTTCACATTTCAAAATTTATAATGGAGAAAATTCCATTATCAATGATTAAATAAATCGTTTCTGTATCCAATATTAAAGAAATTGAGTCGAACCATTTCTCCAAGAATTCATTTTCTTGTTAATATATATCATAAATATTCAAGAATTGAGATAGAAACCAACTCGAAGCGATTCTGAATTAACTCAATGATTTCCTCCAAAATGACCCCTGGAAATTCAAGCAATTAATTTTGTATCACAGATAAGAAAATAAAATAAAAGCATCTTTAAAAAAAAAAAGTTGGTTTGAAGCATTTTTGTTCAAGAAGTTTTAAAAAGCCGCATATCGTAATTAAAACATTCAGTTGACTGATTGTTTATCGCTTCGAGTAACAAGATGAGAGTCTTAAGTGATATCTAGTTTGTTAGTGTGTTCAAGAGAAAGCTAATAGCAATTTAATACTTGTTTTCTAATTATTACTAGCTTAATCATTACGTTATTATTAGTAAAAAGAAAAAAGAAAAATTCTTTCTTGTTTTTTTTAAAAATAAAATGAGGCTTTCAATGAGTGATATACTTGTAAAATACATGATAGCCAAAGGGTCAAAATATGAAGCTCTTCAAAGCATTAGTCCTCTGTTTGCACAATGCATCATGGGATTGATAAAAATCTCAAGGAAATATAAACATATTTTTCTATATTAGAGTAACAAGATGAGAGTCTTAAGTGATATCTAGTTTGTTAGTGTGTTCAAGAGAAAGCTAATAGCAATTTAATACTTGTTTTCTAATTATTACTAGCTTAATCATTACGTTATTATTAGTAAAAAGAAAAAAGAAAATTGTTTCTTGTTTTTTTAAAAAAATATGTTGTTTTTTAAAAATAAAATGAGGCTTTCAGTGAGTGATATACTTGTAAAATACATGATAGCCAAAGGGTCAAAATATGAAGCTCTTCAAAGCATTAGTCCTCTGTTTAGAATGCATCATGGGATTGATAAAAATCTCAAGGAAATATAAAAATATATATCTTCCATCACCAACAACATTGAATATAATTCTTTCTTTATAACAATTTAACAATATGACTTCCTTTTTAGCAATTTAAAATAAAAATTGGTTCCAAATACTGGCAATTGTCTTTTGTCACAGCTTTGAAATGTAAAACCACATAGATGGTTGGTTGGTTGGATTTTGTGGCATGTCAACCCTTGTTAGGTTATTTTATGCCAAATGTTTTATTCTTTCTTGATGGGTATTCATTCGTTTTTATGTAAACTCAATTTTTCAAACAATTTTTAAAAACTCATTTTTTTCTATTTAATCTATAGATAGGACCCTAACAGGTACTACCATACCGGATCAGAGCTTCAGAATTGGAACTTCACCATTAGATGAAGTAAAGCTACATGGGGAAAAAGACTTAAAACAAGTAAGACTATCACCATTTTTGTACCTCTTTTTATGAACTTCTGGTTCAGGAAATAATGTGCACATTTCATCTGTAGGACATTTTGTGTATTGTTATAGCAGTAAATTATGTGGAGTAGCCTATAGTTGGTATCAGCCAAAAGTAAGGGATTATTTATAAAAAACATATGAATATATAGCAGTATAAAATTAAGTACCTCTTTTATATACATACATATATATATATATATATATATATATATAATATATATATATATATACATATATATATATATATATATATATATATATATATATAATTTATTTTCCTTACATATACTTGGGGAAAAAGACGTAAATCAACTAAAGTCAATGGATCAGCTAATAATATCTATTTTTATTGTATGATGCTGCACATGAAATAATAAAATCCTGGTATCTTTGATTTATAAGAAAATCAACTTTTTATTTTAAAAAAATGTTAGGGTTCTAATTATTTATGAATGATACGGTGTAGACAAATAATTAAAGTAATTTATAGATAGACAACCAAAAACTTTGATTTTTATGTAATTTTTAAGAAAACATTTTGCATCATTAAAATGTTTGTTGATATAATTATTATCTAAAACTTTATTTATGGATTTTTTCACCTAAAAATAACAAAAGTGTCATTGTTTTTTATAAAAAAAATGTTAGGGGTCTAATTACTTATGAGTGATATTTGAAGATTATGTGTATTAGATAGAAATTCATAACTGCATTTTGATTGTATGATGTTTCTCAAGAAATAATAAAATCCTGGTATCTTTGATTCATAAGAAAATTAACATTTTATAAAAAAAATGTTAGGGTTCTAATTATTTATGAATGATACGATGTATACAAATAATTGAAGTAATTTATTGATAGACAATCAAAAACTATGATTTTTATGTAATTTTTAAGAAAATATTTTGCATCATTAAAATGTTTGTTGATATAATTATTATCTAAAACTTTATTTATGGATCTTTCGCCTAAAAAAAACAAAAGGGTCATTGTTTTTTAAAAAAATGTTAGGGGTCTAATTACTTATGAATGATACGGTGTACACAAATAATTAAAGTAATTTATTGATAGACAATCAAAAACTTTGATTTTTATGTAATTTTTAAGAAAATATTTTGCATCATTAAAATATTTGATGATATAATTATTATCTAAAACTTTATTTATGGATTTTCTCGCCCGAAAATAAAAAAGCCTGAAAATAACAAAAGTGTCATTGTTTTTTATAAAAAAATGTTAGGGGTCTAATTACTTATGAATAATATGATGTATACAAATAATTAAAGTAATTTATAGATAGACAATCAAAAACTTTGATTTTTATGTAATTTTTAAGAAGATATTTTGCATCATTAAAATGTTTGTTGATATAATTATTATCTAACACTTTATTTATGGATTTTCTCGCCCGAAAATAAAAAAGCTGGAAAATAACAAAAGTGTCATTGTTTTACTCACCCCTAACCAGAACAAATAACAACTTTACTTTGCTTAAATGAATCATTAAAAAAAGAATTAACCATACTCAATTGATTTTTGATAACAATCAGGAAATTCTTTGTTTTTATGTTTATTTTATTTTTGGTATCTGTTTGTCTAATTTAAGAAATTTTTATTGGTCTGTAAATCATTTTTCATTGCTACTTGGCCACAGCCATAAATCTGTCATCCCAGCAACTTTTCATTGATTCTCTTATTTTCCAGTTAAAGCAGCTTCGCCAGTCTGGCAGCAACTCTGCCCCCTTTCTAGGCCCTCTACAGCTATCTTCATCAATGGAACATTTTAGAGGTGACTATGACTGAGCAATTGTCATGTTTTAAGACATTCCTTAAGTGGAGTCAAAATGAATGTTTGTAGAGGTAGAAAAATTAAGGATCAGATATGAACTTTATTGTCTGCAGCAGAAACATCTGTGTCAGTGGTCATACATTTTTTACTTACTTTGTCGGATAATTCTGCCCCCTTTCTCTGCCCTCTACAGCTATCTTCATCAATAGAACATTTTAGAACTGACTATAACTCAGCTATTATCAGGTTTTAAGACATGCCTTAAGTTGAGTCAAAATGAAAGCTTGCAGGGGTGAAAAAGGAGAAATGCCTTAAGTGGAGTAAAAATGGAATTAAAACAGCTTCACCAGTCTGGCAGCAACTCTATCCCCTTTCTAGGCCCTCTACAGCTATCTTCATCAATGGAACATTTTAGAGGTGACTATGACTGAGCAATTGTCATGTTTTAAGACATGCCTTAAGTGGAGTCAAAATGAATGTTTGTAGAGGTGGAAAAACTAAGGATCAGATATGAACTTTATTGTCTGCAGCAGAAACATCTGTGTCAGTGGTCACACATTTTTTACTTACTTTGTAGGATAATTCTGCCCCCTTTCTCTGCCCTCTACAGCTATCTTCATCAATAGAACATTTTAGAACTGACTATAACTCAGCTATTATCAGGTTTTAAGACATGCCTTAAGTTGAGTCAAAATGAAAGCTTGCAGGGGTGAAAAAGGAGAAATGCCTTAAGTGGAGTAAAAATGGAATTAAAACAGCTTCATCAGTCTGGCAGCAACTCTGTCCCCTTTCCAGGCCCTCTACAGCTATCTTCATCAATGGAACATTTTAGAGCTGACTATGACTGAGCAATTGTCAGGTTTTAAGACATGCCTTAAGAGGAGGAGAAATGAATGTTTGCAGGGGTGGAAAAACTAAGGATCAGATATGAACTTTATTGTCTTCAGCAGAAACATCTGTCTCAGTGGTCACTGTCTTTTACTTAATTCTGGGGATAATTCTGCCTCCTTTCCAGCCTCTCTACAGCTATCTGTATCAACAGAACATTTTTGAGTTGACTATGACTGAGCAATTGTCAGGTTTTAAGACATGTCTTAAGTGGAACAAAAATGAAGGTTTGTAGAGGTAGAAAAAATTAAGGATCAGATATGAACTTTATTGTCTGCAGCAGAAACATCTGTGTCAGTGGTCACACATCTTTTACTTACTTTTGGGGATAATTCTGCCCCTTTTCCAGGCTTTCTACACTTATCTTTATCAACAGAACATTTTTGAGTTGACTATAACTCAGCTATTATCAGGTTTTAAGACATGCCTTCAGTTGAGTCAAAATGAAAGTTTGCAGGGGTGAAAAAGGTGGAGTAAAAGTGGAGTAAAAATGGAATTAAAACAGCTTCATCAGTCTTGCAGCAACTCTGTCCCCTTTCTAGGCCCTCTACAGCTATCTTCATCAATGGAACATTTTAGAGGTGACTATGACTGAGCAATTGTCATGTTTTAAGACATGCCTTAAGTGGAGTCAAAATGAATGTTTGCAAGGGTGGAAAAACTAAGGATCAGATATGAACTTTATTGTCTGCAGCAGAAACATCTGTATCAGTGGTCACACATCTTTTACTTACTTTTGGGGATAATTCTGCCCCTTTTCCAGGCTTTCTACACTTATCTTTATCAACAGAACATTTTTGAGTTGACTATAACTCAGCTATTATCAGGTTTTAAGACATGCCTTCAGTTGAGTCAAAATGAAAGTTTGCAGGGGTGAAAAAGGTGGAGTAAAAGTGGAGTAAAAATGGAATTAAAACAGCTTCATCAGTCTTGCAGCAACTCTGTCCCCTTTCTAGGCCCTCTACAGCTATCTTCATCAATGGAACATTTTAGAGGTGACTATGACTGAGCAATTGTCATGTTTTAAGACATGCCTTAAGTGGAGTCAAAATGAATGTTTGCAAGGGTGGAAAAACTAAGGATCAGATATGAACTTTATTGTCTGCAGCAGAAACATCTGTATCAGTGGTCACACATCTTTTACTTACTTTTGGGGATAATTCTGCCCTTTTCCAGGCTTTCTACACTTATCTTTATCAACAGAACATTTTTGAGTTGACTATAACTCAGCTATTATCAGGTTTTAAGACATGCCTTCAGTTGAGTCAAAATGAAAGTTTGCAGGGGTGAAAAAGGTGGAGTAAAAGTGGAGTAAAAATGGAATTAAAACAGCTTCATCAGTCTTGCAGCAACTCTGTCCCCTTTCTAGGCCCTCTACAGCTATCTTCATCAATGGAACATTTTAGAGGTGACTATGACTGAGCAATTGTCATGTTTTAAGACATGCCTTAAGCGGAGGAGAAATGAATGTTTGCAAGGGTGGAAAAACTAAGGATCAGATATGAACTTTATTGTCTGCAGCAGAAACATCTGTATCAGTGGTCACACATCTTTTACTTACTTTTGGGGATAATTCTGCCCCTTTTCCAGGCTTTCTACACTTATCTTTATCAACAGAACATTTTTGAGTTGACTATAACTCAGCTATTATCAGGTTTTAAGACATGCCTTCAGTTGAGTCAAAATGAAAGTTTGCAGGGGTGAAAAAGGTGGAGTAAAAGTGGAGTAAAAATGGAATTAAAACAGCTTCATCAGTCTTGCAGCAACTCTGTCCCCTTTCTAGGCCCTCTACAGCTATCTTCATCAATGGAACATTTTAGAGGTGACTATGACTGAGCAATTGTCATGTTTTAAGACATGCCTTAAGTGGAGTCAAAATGAATGTTTGCAAGGGTGGAAAAACTAAGGATCAGATATGAACTTTATTGTCTGCAGCAGAAACATCTGTATCAGTGGTCACACATCTTTTACTTACTTTTGGGGATAATTCTGCCCCTTTTCCTTGCTCTCTACAGCAATCTTCATCAATGGAACATTTTAGAGCTGACTATGACTGAGCAATTGTCAGGTTTTAAGACATGCCTTAAGTTGAGTCAAAATGAAGGTTCGTAGAGGGGTAAAAAATAAGGATCAGATAGGAACTTTATTGTCTGCAGCAGAAACATTTTTGCCAGTGGACATCCATCTTTTACTTACTTTTGGGGATAATTCTGCCCCCTTTCCAGGCTCTCTACAGCTATCTTCATCAACAGAACATTTTAGAGCTAACTATGACTGAGCTGTCAGGTTTTAAGACATGCCTTAAGTTGAGTCAAAATGAAGGTTTGCAGAGGTGTAAAAATTAAGGATCAGATATAAACTTTATTGTCTGCAATAGAAACATCTGTGTCAGTGGTCACCCATCTTTTACTTACTTTTGGGGATCATTCGGCCCCCTTTCTAGTCTCACTATAGCTGTCTTCACCAACAGAAAATTTTAGAACTGACTATGACTGAGCTATTGTCAGGTTTATAGACATGCTTTTAGTGGAGTAAAAATGAAGGTTTGCAGGGTTGGAAAAAGGTTAGATCAGAAATGAACTTGATTGTCTACTGCTGAAACATCTTTGCCAGTGGTCACCCATCTTTTACTTAATTTTGGGGATAATTCTGCCCCCTTTTCAGGCTCTCTACAGGTATCTTCATCAACAGAAGATGTTAGTGCTGACAATGACTGAACTAGTGTGAGGTTTTAAGACATGCCTTAAGTGGAGTAAAAATGGAATTAAAGCAGCTTCGCCAGTCTGGCAGCAACTCTGCTCCCTTTCCAGCCTCTCTACAGCTATCTTCATCAATGAAACATTTTAGAGCTATGACTGATCAATTGTCAGGTTTTAAGACATGCCTCAAGTGGAGTAAAAATGAAGGTTTGCAAGAGTGGAAAATGGAGGGATCAGATATAAACTTTATTGTCTGCCGCAGAAACATCTGTGTCAGTAGTCACCCATCTTTTACTTACTTTTGGGGATCATTCGGCCCCCTTTCTAGTCTCTATATAGCTACCTTCACCAACAGAACATTTTAGAACTGACTATGACTGAGCTATTGTCAGGTTTATAGACATGCTTTTAGTGGAGTAAAAATGAAGGTTTGCAGGGTTGGAAAAAGGTGAGATCAGAAATGAACTTGATTGTCTACTGCAGAAACATCTGTGCCAGTAGTCACCCATCTTTTACTTAATTTTAGGGATAATTCTGCCCCCTTTTCAGGCTCTCTACAGGTATCTTCATCAACAGAAGATGTTAGTGCTGACTATGACTGAACTAGTGTCAGGTTTTAAGACATGCCTTAAGTGGAGTAAAAATGGAATTAAAGCAGCTTCGCCAGTCTGGCAGCAACTCTGCTCCCTTTCCAGCCTCTCTACAGCTATCTTCATCAATGGAACATTTTAGAGCCAACTATGACTGATCAATTGTCAGGTTTTAAGACATGCCTCAAGTGAAGTAAAAATGAAGGTTTGCAGGGTTGGAAAAAGGTGAGATCAGAAATGAACTTGATTGTCTACTGCAGAAACATCTGTGCCAGTGGTCACCCATCTTTCACTTAATTTTGGGAATACTTCTGCCCCTTTCTACAGCTATCTTCATTAACAGAACATTTTAGAGCTAACTATGAGTGAGCTATCAAGTTTTAATACATGCTTTTAGCGGAGTAAAAATGAAGGTTTGCAGAGGTGGAAAAAAGTAAGGATCAAATATAAACTTTATTGTCTGCAATAGAAACATCTGTGTCAGTGGTCTCTGTCTTTTCCTTACTTTTGGGGATCATTTCCTCATTGTTTTCATCAAAGTAACAATTCCCAGACGTTTGGGTTTTTTTCAGACAGGAAACTAATCATCGTCTGATTCATCATCTCTTATCATCTGTCATTTTTTTAGTATTCATTATTGCTTATCATTATACTTATCACACTCTTTATCATTATTCTGCATATCTGCCTCCCCCTTATCAGCCCCCTTATCAGCCATTATCACCCCCCACCACTACCAACACCAACACCATCACCACTTCCACTCGATATTCTTCTCTTTCTTTTCCTTCTTAAGTTCATTACTTAGGGCCTTTTCTCTCCCTCAACCACCCTCTCTCGCACTATCTTTCTATCTGTTTCTTTCACTATCTTTATCATTCTCCTTCTACCTCTTTATCAGCCATTATCACCCCCTCTCGTCATTACCAACACCACTACCACTTCCACTATATTCTCTTTCTTTTCCTTAAGTTCATCACTATATACAAGCATAAAATGTTCCTCCTATTCTCATTTCTTCTTCCCTCTCTCTGTACATCCATGGTATATCACCCTTTCCCTCATCTCCTTAAAATTTAATGTATCCCTTCCACTCTGATCTCTTTCTTGTTCCATCCTCCACCCCTCTATACAAAAACCTTATATCCCTCCTAACCTCATCCTCTTCCCTTCCCTCATACATCAACCCTCATCTATCCTTCCTCCTTTCTATATACAAACAATGTATCCCTCATCCCTTGTCCTCCCTCCAATTCTTCCTACACCATCTTTCTCCTCTCTATACAATGTATCTCTCCTCCCTTCAATTCTTCCTATACCATCTTTCTCCCCTATACAAAAACAATGTACCCCTCTTAGGAACATTAAAATCACCCCCAAGTGTTATTGTCCCATTCAGTTTAATGTTTCTAGTTGTGTCATGAACAATCTTTATTTAAATACAAGAACCTAAAAAACCTTTTTTTATTCTGAGGCAAACAATTTTCAAAATGGATCTCTTTGGAGATATTTATTTAAAAAAAAAAAATTCTCATCTTTGTAAGGAACTGATTCCTCTTTCATTTTTGGTTCATTCATTTATATAAAAAAAAATTCTATCATTGCTCAGTTAGATTTTCTCACCATTTTATATACAGAATATATTCAGATTTCACTTCAGAAATATTTAAATTATTCTCATCTTTGTAAGAAACTGATTCCTCTCTCATTTTTGGTTCATTCATTTTATAAAAAAAAAAAAAATTGCATCATTGCTCAGTTAGATTTTCTCACCATTTTATATACAGAATATATTCAGATTTCACTTCAGAAATATTGAAATTATTCTCATCTTTGTAAGAAACTGATTCCTCTCTCATTTTTAGTTCATTCATTTATATAAAAAAAAAATTCTATCATTGCTCAGTTAGATTTTCTCACCATTTTATATACAGAATATATTCAGATTTCACTTCAGAAATATTGAAATTATTCTCATCTTTGTAAGAAACTGATTCCTCTCTCATTTTTAGTTCATTCATTTATATAAAAAAAATTCTATCATTGCTCAGTTAGATTTTCTCACCATTTTATATACAGAATATATTCAGATTTCACTTCAGAAATATTGAAATTATTCTCATCTTTGTAAGAAACTGATTCCTCTCTCATTTTTCCTTCATTCATTTATATAAAAAAAAAAAAAAAATTGCATCATTGCTCAGTTAGATTTTCTCACCAATCCTGGAAAAATATTTGGTTGAGAAGAAAATGAACTCTTTTATAAAAATTGTTATTAACTTATGTGCGATACTTGTAGATGGATAGATAGATAGATAGACTGATGGATAGACTGATGGATAGATTGATGGATAGATAGATAGATAGATAGGCCAAAGCTGTATTACTAGATTCATATTTTCAGGAGATATTCAACATTATGTATTGAAATTTTATGGGTGCTAATAATTGTGTCCAGGACTTTAAAAGAAAGTAAATAAAGATTTTTTATAGCAGGTTTATCTGACTCATTAGATTTATCTTTATATATATATATATATATATATACAACTACGGGAGTGAATGAGCTCTGATGATGATTTTTGTAAAATCGAAATATTGATCAGTATCAGCTATGATTATATTATAAATTGTTTTCTTCTTTAACAGCATTGTGTGATGTTTTCATTCCACCTTTTCTTACTCATATATATATATATATATGAGAAGTAAATACACAAGCGATGTGTTTATGATATGGCTTTTTTTTTAGCCAACAATTTTTGGGAGAATATGTGCTTAATTGAAGTCGTACCTAATTTTGAAAGTTAATTAATTAATAATTAATTAATTAGGCGAGCATACCTATTTAAATGTAAGGCTAAACAATATATATATATGTATGTATATATTAGTGTATAATGCTAATATGCTGTTTAAAAAAATCTAAACCATGAACCCTTTTGGTACTGCAAGTAATTTTCCGGCTTTTGCCAGACTATGAAAAGAAAGTAAATAAAGATTTTTTTTTGCGGGACCTTATGAGTATAAATGCCGAGATGAATTCTGGGAAAAGTTTTTTTTTCTTCTACTTCTTCTTCTTTGATCCAATTTGCAACATTTTCAATTAGAAATGACAAAGAACGTATTGAGCTCACCTAAAAGGTAAAAGGAAGTCTTTACTTATTTTTACTTTTTTTTTCTTTCCCTCCTTTCTCTATAGATCTTCCAAAATTACTCTCCCTCTTGCTCATCATGCGTCTTCTCTCTTCTCACAGATATGAATATTCAATTTATAATGAAGCCTTAATTAAACAAAAAAGAAATATAAATATAAAGTAGCGACTGGTATTGATTAAAAATCTATGACAGCCTTGATTGCTTTTTTTTTTGTTTTTTTGTTTTTATTTTTTATTTTTCTTATCCTTAGCATTTTTCTTATCAGTGACTGCCGTCTTTGTGGTTGAATGAATGCTGTATTCATAATGCATTTATGCCAAGACATGAACGAGCAGCAGTGGCGGAGTGGGGGGGTTGCGGGGAGATGAGTCATGTGACCAGATGGTATTATGCTGGCCACTAGCCAGCCATGTGCTTAACTAAGTCTATTATAAACTTTGATTACTAGCATTGATGAAAGAAAGAGTGCAACCAAGTTGTCATAGAATGGGAAGAAGTTTCTTTGCTCGAAAGATTTTCATGTTATATTCAACTTCCAGGTTTCCCAGTTCCCGTTCTGCGTTTGCCAATTCTGTGCCAGACTCTAACCCCCTGCGCCCTGTGCCCTGCGCCCTGCACCCTGCCCTACTATCCAATCACAATATGATCACCTTTCAGATTTACCTCATTCAACGCTTCCTTCCTTTTTTTTTTTTTTTTTTTTTTTTGAAAAGTCTTTTTTCGTTATTTAAAAAAAAAAAATATTATCTGATTCTTTCATAGTCTTTCTTGTTAAAGTGTTCCTTTTATCTTTTTTTTATCTTTACATCCTTCATTATTTGTCCTTCTACCTCTTCTTTTTTCTTTTTCTTTTTTTCTTTCTTTCTTTCACCATAATTCTTTCTTATTTCTTTCTGCTTTTTTTCTCTCTTTTTCATTGCACTACTTTTCTTTCTTTCTTTTTTCTTTCTTTCTTTTTTCTTTCTTTCTTTTTTCTTTCTTTCTTTTTTCTCTCTTTTTCTCTTTTTCAGATTCCACTACTTTTTCATTCTTTTCTTTCTTTCTTTCTTCTTTCTTTCAGTTTTTTTCTCTTTTTTTATTCTACTATTTAAAAAAAATTTTTTTCATTCATTCTTTCTGTCTTTCTGTTCTTTTCTCTTTTTTTGATTCCACTACTTTTCTTTCTTTTCTTTCTTTTTTCTTTCATTTTTCTTTTTTCTATTTTTCAGATTCACTACTTTTCTTTCTTTCTTTTTTTTTTCTTTCATTCAATTTTTTCCTTTCTTTGATTCTACTATTTCTCTTTCTTTTTTTATTCTTTCTTTCTTTCAGCTATTTCCTTTTTTATATTCGACTAGTTCTCTTCTTTTTTTCATTCTTTCTTTCTGCTTTTTTATATTTTTTTTTTATTTCACTATTTTTCATTCTTTCTTCCTCTATTTGTTTTTCTTTTTTCTCTTTTTCAGATTCCACTACTTTTCTTTCTTTCATCTTTCTTTCTTTAATTTTTTCCCCTTTTTTTTTTTATTCTACTATTTTTCTTTCTTTTTTCATTCATTCTTTCTTTCTTTCTTTCAACTTTTTTCTTTTTTTGATTGAACTACTTTACTTTCTTTCTTTCTTTCCTTCTATCCTTTTCTTTTTTTAAAAACTTTTTCAGATTCCTCTAATTTTCTTTCTTTCTTTCTTTCTTTCATTCTTTCATTCTTTATTTCTTTCTTTCTTCCCTTTTCTTTTTTCACTTTTTCAGATTCCTCTAATTTTCTTTCTTTCTTTCTTTCTTTCTTTCTTTCTTTCTTTCTTTCTTTTTTTCTTTCCATTCCACTTCTTCCTGATTTCATTCTGTTCTCAATTTCTGCCTTTTAAAATGATTAGTTGCTTCAAAATGGTAACTATTCTGCCTGAAAGAAACCATATTCACAGTTCCTTATTAATAATTATGTCTATTTGGCGGGAATATTTGATGGAAACCTTGAGTTCCTTATATTGATTCTCTCTCACTACCCCCCTCTCTCTCTCTCTCCTCTTCTCTGTGTGAAAACCATTCTCAGTTCATTCCAAAGTAAAGCTTCACAAGTTCCAATCTCTTGTGCTTTAGTTTTAGAATTGAATCTTCATATGGTATCAATTCTTCAGTTGAGAACTCATTGCATATCCAATGTCTGAAGATCTAAACATAGATTTATTGCATATCACATTTCAATACAGATTACATAGCAAATGCACTGTTTACGCCAGTGGCTAATTGAAGCTTTGTAAATTGCTAAAGTCAGTTTTTATCTGTGAATATAATGAAATTATTCTTATAAATAATCCATATCTCTTAATAATGGATGATTTGCTTACCGTTTTTTTTGTTCTGTCAACTATGTCACTTGTCGCTACGTGCGGTCACTATAATACTCCTGAAATTCTGTCATAAAAACAATAGAATAATATACACTCTAAAATTTGTCGAATAAGAGCATGTACATTTAGAAAGAACAGTCTTTTTTGTTATTTATTTTTAATTAAAAAAAAAAGCAAGTTGTAGTTAAAAATTCTAAGTTAATGCAATTTTAGTACATCCCTATTATCATATATTCTATATTATTAGTTGTTTATTATTTTAAATACAGATAGTTTTTTTAAAGATTTTACATTTTTCAAATGTTGTTTTTGTTTTNGAGTAATTGTGGCGCATGGCTAACAACATCTTCTGCATGTTGACCACTTTTTGCCCAGATAAGACAAGGGAAGGAGTGAACAAATACAATGGAGATTAAAATCTGTTTAAATAGCAGCACCTAGCGAATAACCTAGCGGTCAGAAAGAGTAACATTTTTGAGACCAAACTCTATCAGTGCAAGGTGCAACAATTGCTCATATGGTCCATCCAGAGCTTAGCAAGCACAATTTTGTCAGTGTGACCCTTTTGCCAGATTGACAAGGGAAAGAGAATGAGATTACTGAGTCGTTTAAATAGCCATGCCACTATGGCGAAACCTAGAGGGAATGAAGATAAACTAATATATCAGTGGTTAAGAATATTCCTTGAAGTCTGTATTTGTATTATATCGCGTATAATTGGTACCAGTCCGATCCGGTCGATGTGTCGTCTACGAGGATAATTTAGCTTGATTAAGTCATTAGGTCACGCTATGAAGTAAGGGTGGTTCGTCGCGTGCTAAGAACAACACAGTGTCGACTATCTGTGTCCATGGACACTGTCCAATGATATTATAGATAAGGGCGGTACCAAGGTTTTATCATATCATTTAATCGATAACCCTTTTGAACAAATCTATTCTCCACAGATGGTCAGATAATGCTACAGTCCATCCACAGCTTAAAGCAAATTTGTGCAGTGTTGACCCCTACACACACATAGTTGTTTTGACCTATTACACGCAAATTTCAGCAAATAGATAAACAATGGATTTGCTTCTCTGCTTTTGTCTTATTATCACACTCTTATTTCCCATAAATGAGTAATAATTTACACAAACATTGACATCAAAATATTACATTTTTTAAAACTCATTGAAAACCATATTATAGTCTGAATTATGCTTTTGTGAACAAAATTGAACAAATATGAAATTCAAAAAGAATTTTACATATGAATAGAATAAAGAAAAGCATTTGATGTCAAATCTGTTAACACATAAAAATATTATTTATTTGGCTTCTTCTAAAAAGCAAAATAAACACTTTGTGTAGATCATGGACTTTGATACATAATATATATAATACTATAAGCAAAATACCAGTCTATGACTGTACTATATATAAGAAGGAATCATAAATAATATTACACTGTTTATTCCATATTATATATTCATATTAATAATTATATAAAGAAGGACATTTGACTATCAACAATCTTTCACCATTAAAAATATCATTATTAGCCTCTTTTAAAAAGCACAAAACAGAAACACTTTCTGTGTAGATCATTGACTTGATACATGTAATATTATATGAATACAGTCATGGTCAAAAATATGGGCACCATCAATTGCAGACATTGGAGGTCCGCTTGTAGCTTAGTAAGTAAATTGTGCAGTGCTGACCCCTACATACACAATAGTGTTTTAGCCTTACAGCAAATTCCAGAAATATAACTAAACAATGGATTTGCTTCGCTTATTGTTATTTCACACTCTTATTTCATATTATGCGTCATATATTTACACAAACATGAAGTCAAAATATTAACATTTTTTAAAATCAATTTGAAAATCATACAGTCTGGAAGTATAGGGTTATTTATGCTTTTGTGGACAAAATTTAACAAAATAGAAAATGAAAAAAACAGAAAAATCTGACAGATGAATTAAATAAAGAAAGACATTTGATCAAATTTTAAACCATTAAAAAAATTTATTTATTATTGCCCTCTAAAAAGCACAAAACAGAAACACTTTTGTGTAGATCATGGACTTTGATTAATATTAATATATATATTATTAATTAAATATATATATAATATTTTGTAAGCCAGTGGAGATCCACTTAGCCTCTTCTACTAAAAATGCCAAAAACAGAAACAGTTTTGTATACAATCCTGGTTATAATTATTTGGCACCCATAAAATTTCAGTACATAATGTAGAATATCTCCTTAAAAAAACTAAACGAGTCTATTGAAAACATCTTTGGTCTATTAATAACACATGGTTGATGAAAGCAATGATAAAAACACAAGTTTATATATTATTATATATATATATATTATATATATATAACTTGTTGTTTTTCATTTGCTGTTCATCATCAACTGAAATTGAAAATAACCTATATATATATATATATATATATATATATATGGTTATTTCAATTTGTTTCTGAGGATATAGAAAAAAGAATAGTCCAATAATGAGCCCTAGGACTTTGACAGTGAGAAGTACTTCTGGTTTTTACTTACTTCCAACATAAAATAATTCAACACACATCAGAGAAGGAAAATAATTTCAAGTAAGAAAGCTGTAAATTAAAACAGAAAGTTTTTGTGGTACCCAATGTCAGTTTAACTACAGTCTATGAATTAAACATTGCGAATGGTGTTACGTTTTAGGGGATTAAGGTTGTTTTTGTATGCTTAAAACGTAAACACACAAAACCCAAATTACTATACATTTAATTTAACTCTCCTCTCTCTCTCTCTCTCTCTTCAACACAACACACACAACACACTTTTTTCTTCTTTCCTCCTTTATCTTTTCTTATTTTCATTTGAAAACAGATTACATTATGACTTCCGGACACGCAACCCCTCTCTCATCTTCCTACTCTCTTTTTTTTCTTTCTTCTTCTTCTTATATTTCCAATGTGCATGTCCTTTTTCCCTTTCTTTATAATAAAAACAGAGTGGTCTACTATTTAGTGAGGTGACAACAACTCATAAGAAATAAGAATTCAGCAAATAACAACATTAACTACAAAATTTACATTTTTGCATTTCATCTGGACATATTGAACAGTCTCATTTCTAACTAGAGTGTGTTGCAAGATGATAATGGTTGTACAAATTAAGGAACACGAGTATTAATACATAGATAAGATTTATTTATCAACAATGTCATATAAAATCCGAGTTAGATTTGCCTAAAAAAAAGCATGTTTATTAGTGCATTTAAAATCGTTGCAATGTGTCTTATAATACTAAGAAATAAATATTTACATGATAGGCGGTTATTTGTATACTGGTTTAACAAATGGGTTGATAAATAATTATTGGTGTTATTGATCTGTATAAAATTTGGAAACTTTCCAATATATAGGATATTATACAAGTATAATTTCATAATATTCAAGATAAAAACTGACTTAGCATTTACAAAGCTTCAATTACATGCCTTTTCTTCCCTTTCTTCTTTATATAAAAATGGATGGTCTACTATTTAGCTAGGTAACAACATAAAAATTGTAAAAGCAAACATAAAAAATAATTCAATGAACAAAAATCAATTTACATTTTTTGCATTATCATTTGGCAATAAGCAATCAGAAAGATTGAAGAGGACACTTAGACCAAACATTGAAGCCGGACAAAGTGGCAAACTGGCTGAGTAGAAGTCTTTCTAAATCTAAGTAACAAAAATCAATTTCATTTAGTATTTGTCATTACTAGCAAATATAGCACCTCTGCATGCAAGTATTTTCAGTTTTAACTCTTAACATCCTGTTAGAAATTTCTAAGTCCAGAGCCCATTCCTATAAGGATATATATAAATGTCTAAAAATGGCTTTTCATTTAAATTTAACCTGTTATTTCTCGTACATCAAAGACTGCTAAACTATTTTAATATTATGTTAATATTACATTCAAACAAAGGCATATTTTGGGGTAGATTAAGAAAACAATGTGACTTCCAGCCGGTGGAATGAGGTGGTATATGGACTTTAAGAGTTAATTAATAAAAATATATATTAGAAAGGCTAATGAAAACAATAGTAATGTCTCATTTTAACTAAATGCATTGCAAGATATAACGGTTGTAACAATAAGGAACACGAGTATTAATATATAATTAAATAAATTTTTGGAAACTTTTGTTACAATATACTACAAAATAAAAAATGCATTCCGGGACGATGTAAAAATTAATTTTGAAAGACATTGCTTGAGGAGGTAGAACTTATAAAATTAAATGTGGAAGTTGACAAAAATAATGAAAAATCATCAAATTTATTAAAGGTGAAAAGAATAACAATAAAAAAACAATTTGAAATCGAAACTAAGTTTATCTTAATCTTTGAATATTTATAAAATCAACACAACTATATATAAATATATGAAACTGGGGATGTATCTATAGAAAATTGTTTAAAAAACAATAGATTCTATATGCATCGCTCAAATTTGAGTGAATTTATTCTATGTATATATGGATTTCGGTGTATAATGACGTAACAGATGACATAGTTTTTGTTACAGACATATAAAAGGAACGTAATTCCATAAGATTATACTAATACAAATAAAAACGTGACTCCAGGCGATGAAAAATAGATTTTTGAAACATATTGCTGAGGGTGGAGTAAAGAATCAATTGTCGCGAGTTTGTAACCTAATAAGTAAATCACAATCATAATAGGTATAAAAAATGAACAACTTTGAATGTAAACTTTAAAATATGTATTAAAATAAAGCAACTATATAAATGAATTAATACCGGGATTACTATTAAAAACTGTTTTAAAAAACAAAAGGACTTCTAATTAGCACGTCAAACTTGAGTGTAAATTTAATTCCTATTTCTATCGACAATAAAGGGTATAGTGACGAAGCAGATGAATAGTTTTCTTGTTACAGACCAAAAACCGGAAGCAAATTCTCCATTATTCAGAGAATATCATTATATAAGAATAATCTTATATCACAATAAAAACTGCTTTAAGCAATTTTACAAAGCTCAATTACCACTAGGGTAACAGGTAGCTGCTTTGCTAGTAATTGTAATTGAAATTTGAAGCAATAATCTATGGTTTAGATCTTTTTCAGACATGGATTGCAATGATTTTCAAAGAATTGATACCTAGAAATTCAATTCTAAACTAAAGCACAAAGAGATTGGAACTGTTGAAGCTTTATACTTTGGAAGAACTGAGAATGGTTTCACACAGAAGAGAGAGAGGGGGTTAGTGAGAGGAATCAATAAGAACTAAGGGTTTCCATCAAATTTCCCGTGCCAATAGACATAATTATTAATAAGACTGTGAAATGGTTTCTTTCAGGCAGAATATTTACCATTTTGAAGCAACTATCATCTTTAAAGGCAGATAATGAGCACAAAGAATAGGAAGAATGGATGAAGAAAAAAAAGAGAAGAAAGAGAAAGAAAGAAAGAAAGAAAGAAAGAAATTAGAGGAAATCAAAAAGTGAAAAAAGAAAGGGAAGAAAGAAGAAGTAAAATAAAGAATGAAAGATGAAAGAAAGACAAACGAAGAAAGAAAATTAGACGGATCTAAAAAGTTTTTAAAAATAAAGGATAGAAGAAAGAAAGAAGAAAGAAAAGTAGTATCAATCAAAAAGAAAAAGTAGAAAGAGAAGAAAGAAAGAATGAATGAAAAAAGAAAGAAAAGTAGTAGAATAAAAAAAAAGGGGAAAAAATGAAGAAAGAAAGAGAAGAAAGAGAAAGACGTGAACCTGAAAAAGAGAAAAAAGAAAAACAAATAGAGAAAAAATAAATAGTGAATAAAAAAAAAAATATAAAAAAGCGAGAAAGAAGAAGAAGAGCTACGAATAAAAAAGGAAAAGGAGAAAAGATAAAAGGAGGAACATAGAGAAAAGAAGAAATTGAATGAAAGAAAAAAGAAAGAAAAAAAGTAGTGAATCTAAAATAGAAAGAAGAAATGAAAAAAAGAAGAAAAGAAAGAAAAGTAGTGGATAAAAAGAAGAAAGAACAGAAAGACAGAAAATGAATAAAAAATTTTTAAATAGTAGAATAAAAAGAAGAAAAAAACTGAAGAAAGAAGAGAAAAAAAGAATGAAAAGTGTGGAATCTGAAAAGAGAAAAAGAGAGAAAAAGAAGAAAAAAAAAGAAAGAAGAAAAGAGAAGAAAGAAAAAAGAAAAAGAAAGAAGTAGTGCAATGAAAAGAGAGAAAAAGCACAAAGAAATAAAAAAATTATGGTGAAAGAAAGAAAGAAAAAAGAAAAAGAAAAAAAGAGGAATAAGAAGGACAAATAAGAAGGATGTAGAAGAAAAAAAAGAAAAGAACACTTTAACAAGAAGACTATGAAGAATCAGATAATATTTTTTTTTTTAAATACGAAAAAATTTCAAAAAAAAAAAAAAAAAAAGGAGGAAGCGTTGAATGAGGTAAAAATCTGAAAGGTGACATATTGTGATTGATAGTAGGGGCAGGGGCAGGCGCAGGGCCAAGGGGCGCAGGGGGTTAGAGTTGGGCACAGAAATTGGCAAACGCAGAACGGAACGGAAACTGGGAAGTTAATATACATGAAATCTTCGAGCAAAAACTTCTTACCCATTCTATGACAACTTGGTTTGCACTTTCTTCATAATGCATAATCAAAGTATTTATATAGATTAGTTAAGCACATGGTGGCGTGCCAGCATAAACATCTGGTACATGATCATTTCCCCGCAACCCCCACTTCCCCTGCTGCTCGTTCAAGTTTGGCATAAAATGCATTATGGAATACACATTCATTCAACACAAAGACGGAGTCATGATAAGAAAATGCTAGGAAAGAAAAACTAAAAATAAAACAAAAAACAAAAAAAAAGCAATCAAGGCTGTATAAGATATTTTATCATACCGTGGCTACTTTATATTATATTTCTTTTGTTAATTAAGGCTCATTCATAAATTGAATATTCATATCTGTGGAAGAGAGAAGACGTAATGATACAAGAGGGAGAGATTTTGGAAGATCATAGAGAAAGGAGGGAGGAGAAAAAAAAAGTAAAAATAAGTAAAGCTCCTTTTACCTTTAAGGTAGCTCAATACGTTCTTTGTCATTCTGAATTGAAAATGTTTGCAATTGATCAAGAAGAAAAGGCAAAAAAAAAACTTTTCCCAGAATTCAATACTCGGATTTATACTCATAAGGTCACGCAAAAAATAAATCTTTAATTTATTTTTCATAGTCTGGGCAAAGTCCGGAAAATACTTGCAGTACCAAAAGGTCATGTTTTAGATTTTTTTTAAACAGCATATATAGCATTATATCATAATATATAAATACATATATACTATATATATATTGGTTTAGCTACATTTAAATAGTATGCGGCTATTAATTAATTATTATTAATACTTCCAAAATTAGTTAGATCAATTAGCACATATTCCTACCAAATTGTTGGCTAAAAAAAGCCATATCATAAAACACCATCGCTGTGTTTTCTTTCATATATATATATAATTATAAGAAGTGATAACATACAAACTTTAAAAAACAATTAATATATCAAGCATCTGATAAATTTCTTACAAATAAGATACACGTAGTGTAAGATATAAAAAAGTAAAACTATGAGTCGATCTGCTATAAAAAATCTTTATTACTTCTTTTAAAGTCGTGAACAATTTTGAGCACCCATAAATTTCAATAAATGTTGATATCTCCTGAAAATATGAAATCTTAGTAATCAGCTTTGGCCTATCTATCATCTAATTATCCATCATACTATCCACGTATCTCATCAGTCTATCTATCCTACTCATCTCAAAGTCGCCATAAGTTAATACAATTTTAAAAGAGTTCATTTTCTTCACAAATATTTTTTCAGGATTGGTGAGAAAAATCTAACTGAAGGCATTGATCGCATTTTTTTTTTATTTTTATAAAAATGAAGGAAAATGAGAGGGAATCGAGTTTCTTACCATAAGATGAGAATAATTTAATATTTCTGAAGTGAAATCTGAATATATTCGTAATATAAAATGGTGAGAAAATCTAACTGAGCAATGATAGAATTGTTTTTATATATAAAATGAAGAAGAAAAATGAGAGAAGGAATCAGTTTTCTACAAGATAAATAATTTCAATATTTCTGATGAAATCTGAATATATCTGTAATTAAAAATGGTGAGAAAATCTAACGGGGTGAGCAATGATAGAATTTTTTTTATATCAATGAATGAACTAAAATGAGAGGAGGAACAGTTTCTAACAAAGAGACTAATTTCAAATTTCTGAATGAAATCTGACTATATTCTGTTATAAATGGTGAAGAAATTACCTGAGCAATGATGCAATTTTTTTTTTTTTTATAAATGATGACCAAAAATGAGAGAGAATATTTCTACAAAGATGCGAATAATTTAAATATTTCTGAAGTGAATCTGAATATATTCTGTATAATAAAGATGGTGAGAAACTACTGAGCTATAGAATTTTTTTTTAAATGATAAATGATGACAAAATAAAGAGGAATCCAGTTCCTTACAAGATGAATTTTTTATTTTAATAAATATCTCCAAAGAGATCCTTTTGAAATATGTTGCCTTCAGAATAAAAAAAGGTTTTTTAGGTTTTGGTTTATAATAAAGATTGTCATGGACACAACTAGAAACATAAACTGAATGGGGACAATAACTTGGGGTGATTTTAATGTTCCTAGAGGTACAATGTTTTTGTATAGGGGAGAAAGATGGAAGGAGAATGAGGAGAGGAATATACATTGTATAGAAGGAGAAAGATGGTGGAAGAATTGGAGGGCGACAAGGGATGAGGGATCATTGTTTGTAATATAGAAAGGAGAAGATAGATAGGGTTGATGTATGAGGGAAGGGAAGAGGATGAGGTAAGGAGGGATATAAGGTTTTGTATAGAGGGGTGGAGAGGACAAGAAAAGATCAGAGTGGAAGGAACATTAAATTTAAGAGATGAGGGAAAGGTGATATACATGGAATGTACAGAGAGGGGAAAGAAATGAGAATAGAGGAACATGTTTAGCTGTATAAGTGATGAACTGTTAAGGAAAGAAAGAGAATAGTGGAGTGTATGTGTGGTGTTGAGTATGCGAAGGGTGATAATGGCTGATAAAGAGGTAGAAAGGAGAATGATAAAGATAATGTGAAAGAAACAGATAGAAAGATAGTGCGAAGAGGGTGGTTGAGGGAGAGAATAAGGCCAAGTCAATGAACTTAGAAGAAGAAAGAAAGAGAAGCATATCTCGAGTGAATGTGTGTGGTCGTGGTGTTAGGTAGTGGTGGTGGGGTGATAATGCTGATAAGGGGGCTGATAAGGGGAGGCAGATATGAATAATGAATAAGAGTGTGAATAAGATAATGATACAATAATGATTATCTAAAAAATGAACAGATGATAAAGATGATGAATCAGACGATGATTAGTTGCCTGTCTGAAAAAAACCCAAACGTCTGGGAATATGTTCTATTGATGAAAACAATGAGAAATTCCGCCAAGTAAGGAAAAGACAGATGACACTACACAGATTTTCATTGCAGACAATAAAGTTTATATTTGTCTTTTTTCCACCTTGCAAACCTTCATTTTAACTCCGCTAAAAGCATGTATTAAAACTTGATAGCTCACTCATAGTTAGCTCTAATTTCTGTTAATGAAATAGTGTAAAGGAGGCACGAGTATTACCCAAATTAAGTGAAAGACTGGGTGACTCACGGCACAGATGTTTCTGCAGTACGCAATCAAGTCATTTTGATCTCCCTTTTCCAACCTCGCAAACGTTCATTTACTTCACTTGAGGCATGTCTATAAATACACATGCTGCGTAGATCGATGTCTTAAAATGTTCTGTTGGTGAGTAGTATAATTAGAGAAACAGGGGGCCGATATGATCCGCAAAAGTAAAGTAAAAAGGGACTATGAACAGATGTGCTGCAGACAATAGTTTATACTGATCCTGTCCATTTTCCACTCTTGCAAACCTTCATTTTTACTCCAATTAGCCTTTTTTAACAACCTGACAATGACAGTCATAAGCTCTAAAATTTCCAATTGATGAAGATAGCTGGTAAAGAGGCTGGAAAGGGAGCAAGTTTGCTGCAGAACGGCAAAGCTGCTTTAATTTTCCATTTTTACTTCTACTTAAGGCATGTCTAAAACCTCACATAGTCATCATGTCAGCACTAACACTTCTGTTGATGACATACAATGTAGAAGCCTGAAACGGGGCAGAACATCCCAAATAAGTAAATAGAGGTGACATGAAAGATGTTTCTGCATGTAGACAACAAATTCATGTTCTGATCTCACTTTCACTGCAAACCATACATTTACTCCAATAAAAGATGTCTATAAACTGACAATAGCTCAGTCATAGTCAGTTAAAATGTTCTGTTGTGAAGACAGCTATAAGGCCTGAAAAGGGGCAGAAGATCCCAAAAGTAAGTAAAAGAATGGAGACCACTGACACAGATTTTCTGCCTGCAGACAATAAATTCTATCTGATCCTATTTTTACCCTCTAATTAATTCATTTTTGACTCCACTTAAGGACAGTTAAACCCTGACAATTCTCAGTTCATAGTCACCTTTAAAAGTTTCATTGATAAAGATTAAGCTGTAGGGGCATGGAAAGGGACAAGAGTTGCTGCAGACTGAATGAAGCTGTTAATTCATTTTACTCGCATTAAGGCATTTCTCCTTTTCACCTGCAAGCTTCCATTCTGATCAACTAAGGCATGTTTAAAAACCGAATAATGACTGGTATAGATAACTCAAGAAATGTCTGTGATAAAGATACTTAGAGAGGCGAAAGGGGCAGAATATCCCAGATTAAGTAAAATACATTGCCGCCGGCACATGTTTCTGCCTGCAGACAATAAAGTTCATATTGATCTTGTTTTTTCCACTCGCAAAACATTCATTTTGACTCCACTTAAAGTCTGAAAACATGACAATTGCTCATCATAGTACACCTTTCCTAAAAAATGGGGTTTTTCCCATTGTGAAGATAGCTGTAAGAGGCGGAAAGGACAGAGTTGCTGCCAGACTGATGAAGCGTTTTAATTCCATTTTACTCCACTTAAGGCATTCTCTTTTCCCCCTGCAACTTCATTTTTGACTCAACTGAGCATGTTTAAAACCTGATAATAGTGAGTATAGTAGTCTAAAAGTTATATGATGAGATAGCTGTAGAAGCAACAGGGGGCGAATTCCCTACAAAGGAAGTAAAGATGTTATGAACCTACATGACACAGATGTTTCTGCTGCAACATAATTCCCACCGATACTACTTTTTCCACCTCTGCAAACATCCATTTGAATCCATTAAGGATTTTTAACCATGAAACATTCTCAGTCTAGTCCTTCTTAAAATGTCCATGATGAAGATAGCCTGTACAGGGCCTAGAAAGGCAGAGTTGCTGCTAGACTGGGAAGCTGCTTAACTGAAATAAGAGAATAATGAAAAGTGCTGGGATGACAATTATGGTGTGGCCAAAGTAGCAATGAAAATGATTTACAGACCAATAAAATTCTTAATTAGAAAACAGATACAAAATAAAATAAACATAAAACAAGATTTCTTGATTTATCAAAAATCAATGATAGGTAATTCTTTTAATGATTCATTACGCAAAGTAAAGTGTTAATTTGCTGGTAGGGGTGAAGTAAAACAATGATCACTTTTGTTATTTTCCCGGCTTTTTTTATTTCGGCGCGAGAAATCCATGAATAAATGTGTTAGATATAATTATAGTCACAAACATTTTAAATATGCAAAATATTTCTAAAATATACATAAATCAAGTTTGATGTCTATCTATAATACTTTAATATTGTATTCACAATATTCATAAGTAATTAGACCCAACATTTTTTTTAGAAAAACAATGACGGACTTTTGTTATTCAGGCTATTATTTCCGGCGAGAAAACCATAAATAAAGTTTAGATAATAATTATATCATCAATATTTAATGAGCAAAATAATTTTCTTAAATTACATAAAAATGCAAAGTTTTGATGTAGTATCAATAAATACTTTAATTATTGTGACAGCCACCGTATCATTTCAAAGTACTTAGATCCCTAACATTTTTTAAACAGCATGAACTTTGTTATTTCGACGAATAAATCCTAAAATAAGTTTTAGATAATAATTATATACAACAAACTTTAAATGATGCAAATGTTTTCTTAAAAATTACATATAAATAAAGTTTTGGTTGTCTTCTATAAATTACTTTAAATTATTTGTCTACAGTATCATTCATAAATAATTAGAACCCTAAATTTTTAAAATAAAAGTGATTTTCTATAATAAGATACAGGATTTATATTCATGTGCAGTCAATCATACAATAAAATAGATATATTAGCTGATCCATGACTTTAGTTGATTTACGTCTTTTCCCAAGTATATGTAAGGAAAAACGTAAATTATTATATATATATATATATTAAGATATATTATATAATGTAATATAATATTATATATATATATATTTATATAGTTTATGTATTAAAAGAGTACTTAATTTTTATACGCTAATATTCATATTTTTTTATAAATAATCCTTACTTTGGTGAATACCAACAAAGGCTACTCCACATAATACTGCTATAAACAAATAAACAACATGTCCCAAGATGAATTTGCTCATTTTTAAATGAAACAGAAGTATAAAAAGAGTACAAAAATGGTGATATCTTACTTGTTTTTAAGTCTTTTCCCATCGTGGGGGGGAGCTTTATCTTCATCTAATGTGAAGTCAATTCGAAACTCTGACCCGTGGTGGTAGTACCGTGATTATGGGGGCTCCCCCCCCCCCCTATCCCCCCCTAAAATAGAAAAAAAATTTAAAAATTAGAAAAAAATGAGTTTTGAAAAATTTTGAAAAATGATTTACATAAAAACAATGAATGACCCATTCAAGAAGAAAAACATTTAGCATTAAAATAACCGAACAGGTTGACATGCACAATCACAACCAACACATGCTATGTCGTTTTACATTTCAAAGCTTGACAAAGACAATTGCCAGTATTATGGAAACAATTTTATTTAATGCTAAAAGGAAGTCAATTGTTAAATTGATATATAAACACAAAATTATATTCATGTAGTGGTGATGGAAGATATATAGATTTTTATATTTCCTTGAGATTTTTCAAACCCATGATTGCCATTGCAACAGAGGACTAATCTTTTGAAGATCTTCATATTTGACCCTTTGGCTATCATGTATTTTTACAAAGTATATCTCACTGAAAGCCTCCTTTTATTTAAAAAAAAACACAATATTTTTTTAAAAAAACAAGAACATTTTTTTTCTTTTACTAATAATACATAATGATAAGCTAGTAATAATTAGAAAACAATATTAAATTAGCTATTAGCTTTCCTTGAACACACTAACAAAACAGATATCATTAAGACTCTCATACTTGTTACTCTAATATAAGAAAAAATATGTTTATTTTCCTTTGAGATTTTATTCATACCATGATGCTTGTGCAAACAGAGGACTAATGCTTTGAAGGAGCTTTAATATTTGACCCTTTGGCTATCATGTATTTACAAGTATATACTCTACTGAAAGCCTATTATTTAAAAAAAACAACATATTTTTAAAAAAAACAGAAACAATTTCTTTTTCTTTTTATAATATAACATAATGATAAGCTAGTAATAATAAGAAAACAGTATTAAAATATGCTATTACTTTCTCTTGAACAACTAAAAAATGATTCACTTAAGACTCTCATCTTGTTACCCCTATATAGAAAAATATTTTATATTCCTTGAGAATTTTTTATCATCCCATGATGCATTGCAAACAGAGGATAATGCTTTGAAGAGCTTCATAATTTTGACACCCGTTGGCTATCATGTATTTAACAAGATATCACTACTGAAAGCTCTCATTATTATTTAAAAAAACAACATATTTTTAAAATTACCAGAAACATCCATTTTTCATTTTTTACTTTTTTAATAATCTAATAATATACAATTTATAAGCTAGTAAAATTAGAAAAAAGTATTTAAATTGCTATGACTTTCTCTTGAAACAACACTAACAAACTAGATTCTACTTAAGACTCTATCTTGTTTACTCGAAGAGATAAATCAATCAGTCACTGAATGTTAATACGATATGCGGCTTTTTAAAAACTTTGCAAAAATGTTCAAACCAACTTTTTTTTAAAGATCTTTATTTTATTTTCTTATCTGTGATAACAAAAATTAATGCTTGAATTTACCAGGGTCATTTTTGGAGGAAACAATGAGTTAATCCGAATCGCTTCGAGTTGTTTCTATCTCAATTCTGATATTTATATAATATTAACACGAAAAGAATTCTTGGAAAATGTTCCGCTCAATTTCTTTATATTGATACAGAAACGATTTTTTTAAAATCATTGAATAAATAGGAATTTTCTCATTATAAATTTGAATGTGAAAGCTGATAATCCTGATATTAATATTACATGACACATCATCTACACAACAAACATACATATAATTTATTATATACATAATACATAATGCATATATATATATACATATACATTCAAATGGTATAATAATAATATATATATTATATAGATATGTAATATTAATATGTATATATGTGTGTGTGTGTGGAAATAGTAAGCTAAACTGGGTATGTTAAGCTTAGGTTAGCAAACCAGCCCTAAGGAGAAGGAAAAACTCTGAATCAAGTACCAGTTTTACTCCACTTAAACAATTGAACTTTGTGTTTATGTCTGACATGGTGAGTATTGAGTAAATCCATGCTATCCATACATACATACATACATCAACTTCATACTGTATAATATATATTACACCCCGCACAGAGCAGATTGACCAAGGTCAATTTAAGGCATAGCAGATTAATTCAGAGTTTCCTAGACCATTACTACGGTAAAGAGCTAGTCTGCCGCTATATTTACCCATAGCTGGAGGATATGTAGATTCATACCTTCCAAGGGTATTAGCAGACTAAGTGAAGCAATACGTGAGTACCAGGATTGAAACTCGTGGGTGACAAGTCCATTCATTTGGAGTCATTTAACACCACGTCTTCTATATAACATATATAAGTGTTTAGAAGAGAAGGTGACTTAATCAAAAAAGACCAAATATGATGAGTCACAATTTGACTATTGATAAATGATTAAGATAAGTCAGGGTTATGAATGAAGAAAAAAGTGGCTCATACATTGTGACATTGTTTTAGCTAAAGATGTATATCAGAAAGACTTATTTGACAACAGCATTTACTAAATATATAATAATATATATATATATATATATATAAATATATCAGATAGATAGATAGATTAGATAAATAAATGAACAAATCAGGTTAGCTTATTTATTAAATATGAACAATATAATATAATATTATATATATATATATATATATAATATAAGTTGTGTTATTACAAAGAGGAGTGTGAAAAGTTCTTAGTCAATTAAGAAAATATGATTAGTGAACATTTAAAAACAACAGCAGGTACTGTAAAAGCAACTATATAACAATACATGACATGATTCAGCATTAAATGAAACCCGAAAAGTGTTTGAATGCCATTAAACAACTCAACAACCAACACAACAAACCAGACCAGCCAACCAACCAACAAGAATGATATGAATCTTTTAGAATTTTATTTGATTTACCGTCTGCCTAACTATTTAACTTTTATACTGTGAGGGGAACCTGGATGGATTATGCGTTTTCATGTGCATTAGGCAAAGTGAAAATGCAAACAGCCTCATCACAGATTTCAACTCGGGTCATCTTTCCATTCCTTTGACAATAACATTACCTAACAACTTCCTAATTACCCTGAAGTTCAATTTCTTTTTTGTAATTCACAACGGATATTTCTATTGTATAAAGTCTAACCGCTGAATGTCTTCAACACAATCCAGTGGAATATTTCTCTGTATAGCGTAAAACATTTAGTTTAACATTAAGATATAATTATTTCGGTCCATTCGTCCAAATATGGTTGAGGCATATGGCCAGCTAAAAAGTATATTAATAATCTATAATATATACATACGCTCTTAATCGTTTGGCTGAAAATGAAAAATTATTATAATTAGATTTATATTGTCATTAATTGTATATTATTAACTAGTAAAATAAAAACGACCCCTGGGTGAGTAAAAATAGACTTTGAACCATATTGCTGATGGTGTGGAGTAAAAAATTCAATGTCAGCCCGAGTTGTAACCTAATGTATTAAATCATTCAAATTCATTTAAAGGATTATAAAATAATAACAATTTGAAATGTAACACTTATAAATATGTATTAAAAAAACACTAATATATATGATTTATAATACCACGTCATGTATTTATTAAAATAGTGTTTGAAAACATGAGGACTGTCTGATATGATGTTTGCACTGTATTTATTCATTTTATGATTTTGGGTATGTGACATAGCAGTCGACTAATTTTGTTGTACAGACAATAACGGAAATGCAATCTCCATTATAATATAAAATGTCATTCATACAATGTAAAAATCATATAATATCATATAAAAGATAATAATCATTATTAATTGAACAAACTATAATATTGAAAATATTTTTACCAGTTTGTTGGGGCTTAGGAATAAGCGACTGTATCCCCGCAGAAGAGTAAGACCCTACTCCGCCAAAAGGGTATCCTGATAGATTAACTGCATCTGTAAGAGACCTGTTCTGGAGTGTGGAGTACTTTCATTGTCATTATTCATCAGGTCTACTAAGGTTAAAATCTTTCGTATCAACATAGAATGTTTCATAATTGTTGTAAATATTTGCAATTAAGAAATAGTTCCGCAAACCTGCCAAACCTGAACTTCACCATCAGATGGTTTAACATCATTCCCAGACATGTAGACCTCAGCACCACATTCTCATTGCACCCTATGGATGAAAGAAGGGTTGGGGCTGCCATAAGGCAATAGGGTTGGGGCAATCATAATAGGTGCTAGGCTGACGAACCAGCTATTGATAGAGGGGCCTCCACCGCGCTGAGCCAGTAAGGCCAAGTGGAAGTATACACATCATGAACTGCTCATCCACCTGGGTTTATCTTAAGATCATGGCACCACACGGCCACATTTGGGGAGTCTTACCCCTCTGTAGAGGTGCATCAGTCTGTAACTTTTCAATGACAATGTGGCACCTAATTGAAATTCAAAGACATGCATGTGAAATTTAATCAAGCGATCAAATATCAGCATTAGAAATCCGATCTCACTGACAAGTTAAAGCAACAAGTAATCCAGCTGTAACAGTAAGCTGTAATGTTGCACTCACTTGACCTAACGAGGCACCAAAGAGAGAGATCCACCAAATGTCTAAATTTATGAGGTGCCATTATTGGATGACACATTATGATCAGATACCATCAGTTCATTCTTAACTCTTAATGTCCTATACCACCTCATTCCACCCATCCAGGAGTCACATTCATTTTCCTAATATACCCCAAACGATAGCCTTTGTTTAAATGTAATATTAAACATATTTAGAAGTCTTTGATTTATGGGAAATAACAGGTAACTTTAAATGAAAAGGCCATTTTAGCCATTTATTGATAAATCCTTATAGGAATTGGGCTCTGGACTTAGAAAATTCTCAACAGGATGTTAAGAGTTAAACTTGAGTATAAAAGACCTGACCATCTTCAAGAAAATTACAATCTCAAAGTTACTGTGGTTGGCACTTAGTGCCACAAGCATTGCATGCCTTTTTATTTCCTTCCTTTTCCTAGAACGATTTCCTAATCATGGTTAAAGAACGCAGTCTGCCCTACTATTTACCCATATCTGGAGGGAGAATAATTAGATGCATACTTTTCCCAGGGGTATTAGCACTAGGTGAAATACAGTCAGCCTCATCCAGGATTTGTGTCACCGTGTCTATTTCTTATGACAATAACTATTATACTAAGGGTGTTAGAAATGAATTAAGAGTTTCATTTCGGGTTTGTTAAATCGCTTAACAATAATCATCGATAGTGGATGAGGTTTCATACCTTTCCCAAGGGTATTAGTCCAAAAGTGAGTATAATAGCGCGACTAGAGATCAAATTCGCTTACTACAATGTTGCAGTCGAGCATGTTAGCCTCTGTCACAGAGACTCCCCCCACCACACATAAATGACTTATTTAGTTTAATAATTATATATTTTATATATAATTTATATATATAAGCTTAAGACTCTAAAGTTCCATCACCTGATTGTTCTAATAGATAAATACACAAGTAAATTGTATGCAGTTTACCTGAGTTCAATTTCTGGATCAAGCGGTGAAGTTTATATCAGCAAAGAAGCATTATAAAGAAGAATTAACTAATCTGCGATAATCCTCTAAACATGGACAGTGGAATGAAAACAATCTATGACACCCCCACCCACCCCCTTCCAAGTATTAAATAAAGGATTCAGCTTGAAATTTCCAATTGGTTTCCAAAATACAACAGGCACCTGAAGAAGGACAGGGAAATAGAACCGTCAAAACAGATGACACCAGTTCATATAATAATGATAGAATAAAGATGAGGACAACAGTCTAATATACAACATTTCAGTTGATGTGCTCCTGGACTTCTTCAGGTGTTTCTAGTCGAACTTAAGAGCCTTCACTGAAGCAATATTCATAGCATATTATGTTATGTACGATGCTCCATACGTCTATTTCTCTGAACTTTTGAGATGAGGCATGATAATTCGTACTATTTGGTTTATTCGGACTATTGTCCTCATCTTCATTGTTATTTGTACAAGATTTAAGCCGATGTGCCTTTCAGCTTTCTTCGGATATTTCTTGTTGGACTCGGGAACCTTCTTGTAATGTTAATGCTATCAATATGTGCAAAAAAGAAATGGCATAACATTACATTTGACTGCTTTCCGTTTGAGATGTGTATATATATATATATATATATATATTATAAAATAATAAAATTCGAAGGCAATACAATGCGTAAAAAATAAAGACAAAAAGATGTTTTATATGTCTAATCGATTTCAAAGCAAAGCTTTATCATCAGAGTCAGAAATGACTTTGCCCTAGGTTTTTGCTGTCATTCTGAAATTAAACTCTGATGATAAAGCTTTGCTTTGAAATCGATTAGACATATAAAACATCTTTTTGTCTTTATTTTTTACGCATTGTATTGCCTTCGAATTTTATTATTTTATAACATACTCAACAATGCTTCAAGCAAATTACCAATTACTTTTAATGTTGAATTTATTTAACTTTGGGTTTATATTGTTTATATATATATATATATATATATATATATTATATATATATATATATATATATAATATAAAGATTTTGAAGGCAATTTACAATGCAATATGTGTTGAATTTATTTAACTTTGGGTTTTTTTTCAAAACACATACACACAATGCTTCAAAGATACTATAAAGCAACATAAAGCTTTAGCTTCTAGTATTTGGAGTTTTTGTTTAATAAAATAAAATTGTTAAACATGAGATGTGTCTTTTGTTTAATTCAACATGCATAAATGAAAAAATACTGCCCAAATACATATATATATATATATATATATATATATATATATATCAGGAAATATCAACAAAGAAGAATTAAGTTGTTAGCATTATAGACTATTTCAGGGAACCTAGAAGAATTATCTAGTCATTTTAATCATCAGATGCAATATATATATATATATGTGTGTGTGTGTGTGTGGAGAGAGAGAGAGAGAGAGAGAGAGAGAGAGAGAGAGAGAGAGAGAGAGAGAGAGAGAAGAGAGAAAAAAGGATAGTCTATAAGCCTTTTTTGCAGAACATTTTATATCTTCCTCATCTCTCTCTTATTCTAAGTTCAGAGGATCAAAGAGAAAAAGATATAGAAAAATATTCAAATCAAATATTTATATTTTAAGGAAATGTGTTGATTGGATGATCAACCCAATAAAACATGTTCTGATTTAATTTCTGCTGTGAGTTGGGATCTTTTATTTAATTATTGAGAAAAACTTTTTTTTTTTTTTTTCTACGTTGAAAATTCAGGATAATCTTTAAAAGTCATTGAAAGAATTTCAATACATTTCTTTGTTGTTTTTTGTTTTCTCTTTTTTTGTTCTATTTCATAATGAAATCATTTTTATAAATTTAATGAAAATATTAATTTCCACAAGGGAACTGGACTGCATTGATTCTTT
>CM042169.1:61848841-61876341 GCA_023376005.1 Doryteuthis pealeii
ACATACAGATATCTATATATCTATATTTATATACACTGATGAACCAAAAGAACAAGATTGATCAGATGTATAAAAGTAGATATAGATCCATATATACTTGTATACATAAACATATATATATATATATATATATATATATATATTTCTACATAAGTATATATATATATATATATATATCTTATGTAGAAATTTACAACACACACATATATGCACACATGTGAATAAGATATAGATCTATATTTACTTGTATACATAAACATATATATATATACATATATATATATATATATTTCTACATAAGTATATATATATATATATATATATATATATATATATATATATATACACTTATGTAGAAATGTACAACACACACATATATGTACACATGTGAACAAGTACACATGCATATGCAAATTAATGAGAGTCTTGTGCACACAGATTAGAGAGACAAAGAGAAGCAAACAACAAGACATTCAGTTACATCAGATATTTTTCTGTTTGAAGGGAAACTTTGAGATTGCTTCAAAACAAATGTATAACATCATTATCTTGATATTCATAATAATGCTTGAAATTGTGAAACGTAGAAAATCATTTGAAATATATTTGATTGAGAATTGAAAGTGCTTCGAAAGAGATCAAAATGCAACAAATAATTCCTTTGTCGCTAATGAAGACCAAGATCAAAGTGTTATTAATGTAATTTGATTCAAATTAGAGGCCGATGATACAGCACGAATAAATGAGACCATCTGATTTCTCGGCTATGAGACTTATGTCATTAGCAAATGGGAAAATATTTATGCACGATCTTTAGAATTTTACATGCCATCAATGATCTCTCCATTTGGAATGAGAAAAAATGATGAGAATGTCAGAGATGAATTCAATAAAAATTATTCTTTTCTTGGCTTTTTATTGCTTTCTGTGATAAAATATTATCAATTAATTATGGTTTAGTTTGGTTTCTTTGTTTAATGGCATTTCAACTTTTGGGTGTTATTTAATGCCAAAGCCATCCTTTTAGGAGAATGAATGTTTTTTTTTTTCAATTAATGTCATTTCAACTTTCATGGGTTATTTAATGCCAAAGCCATCCTTTTAGAAGAACATTCAAACTTTCATGGGTTTTTTTGGTTTTTTTTTCAATTAATGTCATTTCAACTTTCATGGGTTATTTAATCCAAAGCCATCCTTTTAGAAGAACAAATGGTTTGGTTTTTTTCATTTAATGTCATTTCAACTTTCATGGGTTATTTAATATTCTTTTAGAAGAACAAATGGTTTGGTTTTTTCATTAATGTCATTTCAACTTTCATGGGTTATTTAATGCCAAAGAAGAACAAATGGTTTGTTTTTTCATTAATGTCATTTCAACTTTCATGGGTTATTTAATGCCAAAGCCATCCTTTTAGAAGAACAAGTGGTTTGGTTTCTTTATTTAATGTCATTTCAACTTTCATGGTTATTAATACCAAAGCCATCCTTTTAGAAGAACAAATGGTTTGTTTTTTTCATTAATGTCATTTCAACTTTCATGGGTTATTTAATGCCAAAGCCATCCTTTTAGAAGAATTAATGTCATTTAACTTTCATGGGTTGCCAAAGCCATCCTTTCAGAAGAACAAATGGTTTGGTTTCTTCATTTAATGTCATTTCAACTTTCATGGGTTATTGCCAAAGCCATCCTTTTAGAAGAACAAATGGTTTGGTTTTTTCATTTAATGTCATTTCAACTTTCATAGGTTATCTAATGCCAAAGCCATCCTTTTAGAAGAACAAGTGGTTTGGTTTCTTTATTTAATGTCATTTCAACTTTCATGGGTTATTTAATGCCAAAGCCATCCTTTTAGAAGAACAAATGGTTTGTTTTTTTTCAATTAATGTCATTTCAACTTTCATGGGCATGCCAAAGCCATCCTTTTAGAAGAACAAGTGGTTTGGTTTCTTTATTTAATGTCATTTCAACTTTCATAGTTATCTAATGCCAAAGCCATCCTTTTAGAAGAACAGAATGGTTTGGTTTGCTCTCTTTGTTTAATGGCATATCAACCTTCATGGGTTATTTATGCCAAAGCCATCCTTTTAGAAAAAGTTTGTTTTGTTGTTTTATTTAATGGCATATTAACTTTCATGGGTTTTTTTAATGCACAAAGCCATCCTTTTAGAAAACAAAGTGGTTTATTTGGTTTCTTTGTTTAATGGCATATCAACCTTCATGGGTTATTTAATGCCAAAGCCATCCTTTTAGAACAACAGTAGTGGTACTAGTGTTGCTTATCCACCTAATTTTCATTTCTTATGAATAAGAAAGAAAGAAAGAAAGAAAGAAAGAAAGAAAGAACAAGTGTAGGGGAAATGTGTAGCAAATATATGCACTTTCCGTGTGCAAATATTTAAGTCTTAATGCAATAAAATATTATATTAAATTAGAAAGGCTAATGAAATTAAATAAGAATGCATATAAAAAGATTTGAAACAGAGGAGGGTATAATCAAAAATAGAACATCTTTGAAACTTACTCTTCCATTACTCTTGTCTTTCATTGCTAAATTTTACTATTTATTTTAAAGAGCTGCTCTACTGAGGGAGTATAGTTGGATTTATAATTCTCCCAAGGGTATTAGCACTATGTGAAATGCTAACAGATTCTTATGTATTTGAACTGAGGTCACTGTGTCCATTATCTAATATGATAACCATTACACCACGAGTGACACTATTTGAGTAAGTTCATTGACTGTTCTGATAAAAGTTACTAAAATCTTGTCAGACATTAAGATGGTCTGTTCAAAGATTCAAAAGAGATCAGTCAGATTAGAAAGTAAATGATGAATAAAATGCAACATTTTTATCAGACAAGTCACACCAAATATTTCAGACAAAGCAAAGTTACAAGAAAAGCAAAGGAAAATGAGTCGACAATTCGATATACATTAAAAAAAAAAAATTCTATACTGAAGAAGCAGTGTCACACGATTGAATAACCTCTGATCACCAAACGCAACGAAAATGAAAAATGTCTCAAGCAATTGTCTTCAACTCTGGAAGGTTAGCAGACAGTGTGACAAAAAGTAATTTTTTTTTTTCATTTTGTTCTATAAGACCATAAGACAAAATGGTGCTGCCATGTTTTGGTTCAATATGGTTCTATTTAGATGGAATGCAACCATAATATCACATCTTGCTACACAACAAATCTGGTCATCTCATTAAGGACATTTTTTTTTTGGGGGGGGGTACATTTTTTTTTTTATAGGGGGGTCTAATTGGATTTAGAAATAAAACTAGCCGAGATTTTGTTTCAAAAAAGAACTTTCAAATCTTTCTGACTTATATCGTCTTTACTTCTATATAATGGTCTGCGATGCTGTTCTGTTCTGTTCCAGGATTCTATTTTAAGAAAATGGCAGTTTTTTTTGGTTCCACTCAAGGATTGGCTTCCCAATCAAAAAAAATAACCTCTCAGAAAATTGTCCTAGACAATAGCAGAAAATGCTGAAAATTGCCTTGGTTTTTTTTTTACCTGTAAAAAAAATATGAGAATTGTAAAAATTTGTAGAAATTGTGTTTGTTTATATTTATTTCTACAGTCGAACAGCCATTTTTTGCCAGAGAAAAACAATATGAGCAAACTTTCTATTGTCTTGAATTTCATCAGAAAATCAAGCTATAGAAATGGAGAAATTTTTTTTTAGGAAAGCTTTCATTTAGAAAATCTGAATAGAAATTATTTTTGTCTGGCGTTATCTTGGGGTTTGAAGATTTGGGCAGATTCTTCAGTGGAAAGTTTGATTAAATCAGCATTGAAGATTATAGGAAATCCTCTAACAGCCCAATATATATGGATACAAGACATGTATACATAAGAATGCACTCATGTTGATTCATAGATCTCACACTTTATTCATATATATATATATATATATATATATATATATATATATATGTTGTATGTGTATGTACACACATATATATATATATATATATATGTGCATATATATATATATATGTATGTGTATGTACACACACACATATATATATATATATGTGTGTGTGTGTGTGTGTATGTAACACATATATTTATAGTATATATTAATATATATATATATATATATACATATATATATATATATATATATATATATTATATACACCTACACAAACATGTACAAATGCATGTATACATAAGAATGCACTTCTGATGAGTCATATATCTCACACTCTATTCACATATATATATATATATATACATATATATATGTATGTATGTATGCATATATATACACATATACATATATATATATATATATATATATATATATATAATATATATATACATATATATTAGATATACAGCTACTCATACATGTACAAATTCAAGTATACATAGAATGCACTCATGTTGATTCATATATCTCACACTCTATTCATATATATATAATATATATATTATAATATGGTTACAAGTAATAACCTACTTAAGTTTCACTATATGGATCTTCAGGGTTAAATCCACTGAATTAATCGAGATACTGATTAATTGCAGTCGATTACATGTGTGTTCATTGCGTTACGAACAGTTTAACGCAATGAACACATATATGCATATATGTGTGTGTGCATGTACACATATAATATAAAAAGTAAAGTAAAGTCATCGGGGCGGCCTAAAGTCGGTATCAGCCAGCCAATAGCGCTAGACCAAGGAGATTGTTTTTTGGCATCTGAGGTGGAGTGCCACACTACCATCAGCTCCTTACTTTACCGCACAGTTCCCTGTGCTACTCATATGCTGAGTTGGCGAGGACTGGTATTGAAATAGGAACCTTGTGGTTTCTAGCCGAACACTCTACTGACTGAGCTAACCGGCCCCCATACATATAATATATATATATATGTAGTATATTATATATATATATATATATATTATATATATATAGTATATATATATGTATATATATATAGTATTGAACTATTGTGTTCTATATATATATATAATATTATATATATGTAGTATATGTATATGTATATATATATATATATATATATATATATATATATATATATATGTATATAGTATATATATATATATATATATACACTCCTACAAATGCCAATATGCAATATATGACTATATGTATTTTTAAAAGTAATCCTTTCTGACATGCCAGTACTTTTGTAGAGCACCTGACCTTCTGTGAACACTTTCATTTGTAGAATACATTTCCTGAGAAAAAGAGTTCTGTTTTCTTTTTCTTCTTTTAAACTTGCCAGTCACTTCAAACATTCTCATATTTCCAAGAAAAACATCAAATAAAACACAGACAAGACAATTCTTACATTCAAGTTTCATTCTGTATGTTTGCATGTATTGATGTGCAACGCTTGATGTGCAGCTGATTTATCTAAAACTGAATTCTTCGTTTTCTTCTCTTAGAGATTCTTTAGATTCTCGTTCTTCCTTTGCAGCCAACTGTTGAGGGAATGCGGAGATGTATATATCCTTTTTTTCATTGACATTTTTTATTATAAAAATATACACAAAAAATTTGGCATATATATTAATTCAGTAATCACAGGTTCATAACCTAGTTTGTCGTGGGGATGATACTCATATTGCGTTAGCTCAGTTGGTAGAGCGTTCGGCTCGAACCACAAGGTTTCTGGATTCCAATACTGGCCCTCTCCAATTCATCCAACTATTGAGGGAATGTAGATATGTATATATCTTTTTTACTATTGGCATTTTTATTATAAAAATATACACAAAAAATTTGGCATAAAATATTAATTCAGTAATCAGGTTCATAACCTAGTTTGGTCATGGGGGTGATACTCATATTGCGTTAGCTCAGTTGGTAGAGTTTCCAACTTGGAACCACAAGGTTCAGATTCAATACTGGCCCTCTCTAATTCAGCCAACTGTTGGGGGAATGTGCAGATGTATATGCTTTTTTTTTATTGTCATTGTTATTATAAATATACACAAAAAATTTGGCATATATATTAATTCAGTAATCACAGGTTCATAACCTAGTTTTGATCATTGGGTTGATATTCATATTGTGTTAGCTCAGTTGGTAGAGCATTCCACTTGGAACCACAAGGTTCCAGATCCAATACTGGCTCTCTCCAATTCAGCCAACTATTGAGAGAATGTAGATACGTATATATCCTTTTTTCATTGGCCCTCTCCAATTCTGCCAATTGTAGAGGGAATATAGATATGTATATCCTTTTTTACTATTGACATTTTTATCATAAAAACTAGTTCAAAATAAAAAAATGCGTTTTCCATGTGCATTAGCGCAAAATGAAACGCAAACAGCCTCATCCAGGATTTCAACTCGGGTCACCATTTCCATTTCCTTTGACAATAACCATTACACTTAGCTGAAAAGTTCTTAGCTCAATTAAGAAATATATGATAGGTGAACATTTAAGCAACAGCAACTACTATAAACAACCTGATATCAAAATGACATGATTCAGCATTAAATGACCCGAAAAGGGTTGAAATGCCATTAAACAACCAACCAACCAACCAACCAACCAACCAGCCAACCAACCACAAGAAATATATGATATCTTTTTAGAATTTTATTGAATTTACCAGTCTGACTATTTATTTATAGCTGTGAGGGAACTGATGGATTAATGCGTTTTCCATGTGCATTAGTGCAAAGTGAAATGCAAACAGCCTCATCCAGGATTTCAACTTGGGTCACCATTTCCATTTCCTTTGAAAATAACCATTACACTAAGCACACTTCCTATTGACTCCTGAAGTTCAATTTCCTTTTTTGTAATTCACAAGGAATTTCTATTTATAAGTCTAACCCGCTGAATGTCTCAACACAATCCAGTGTATCATCAGCGTAAAACAGATTAGTTTCAACTCTAGATATAACTTATTTTCGGTCATTCCGTCTCAAATATGGTGAGGCATATGGCCAGCTAAAACGTATATTATATACATCTATATGTATAATATGTATTCTTAATGTTCGGGCTGAAAAATCTGGAAAAATAGTATGTCTTATAATTAGTATTATTGTCATTATTTATATTATTATTAACTAGTACAAAATAAAAAACACCCTCTGGGCGATGTAAAAATAGACTTTTGAAACATATTGCCTAAGGTGTGGGAGTAAAAAATTCAATGTCAGCAGTTTGTACCTTATGTAATTAATATCATCAAATTCATTAAAGGATTAAAAAATAAAACAATTTGAAATATAAACTTTAAATATGTATTAAAATAAAACAAACTATATATAGATATATAATACCAGTCAAGTATTTATTAAAACTTGTTTTGAAAAACAATGAGGACTGTCTAATGTTGCATGTTCAAATTTTGAGTGTATTTATTCTATGTTATGATGATTTTGGGTAATGTGACGTAAGCAATGACGTAATTTTTGTTACAAACAAAAACCAGAAGAAATCTCATTATACACAAAAAAATTTTGGCATACATATTAATTCAGTAATCACAGGTTCATGACCTAGTTTGGTCGGGGGTGATACTCATATTGTGTTAGCTCAGTTGGTAGAGTGTTCGGCTTGGAACCCAAGGTTCCATATTCAATACAGGCCCTCCTCAACTCAGCACATGAGTAGCACAGAGATCTGTGTGGTAAAGAGGGGAGCTGATGGTAGGGGTTGTGCTCCAACTCAGATGTAAAAACAAGCTCCCTGGTCTAGTGCTAGTGAAAAGGGGATAGACTCCCTCGCTGTCTGGCTGATACCAACAATAGCCACTCTTATAACTTTAGAAGGCATGAATTCTCTGGCACAGCCCATCCCTCTCCAGGTCTACAACTGGTTTTCAGAATTTTCCTTGTTCCTTGTGAGTCGGAAGTCAGTTCCTTTTCTCACACATGCATGGAGGGTTCTTCCGGTGAAGGCCCATGGGAGTTTGATTTTATTGTTTTGTTGTTGCTTTTTTATTTTTATTTTATTTTTATTTTAATGCCCACAGTTTTCCTTCTATACTGGTTGCCATACCAAAGTTAAAAGTCCATTCTGCCCAACCATTTATCCATAGTTTGAGGGAAATTAGTTGGATTCATACCTTTCCCAGGAATAGGGCATCCTCTTGTGGTGTAATGGTTAGCAAGCTTGTCCCACTGTAATTCCTTATTATTGAATAGCAGGTTCAATCCTTGGTGTATGCCTCATACTTTCAACCTTGTATTACAACTTACCCATTGCAAGTGGCGAGGGAGGGGGATGCCATGATGATAATGAGATTAGAAATTTGTTTAATAAAAGATATTGAATTTTCTTAGGAGATGATTAAATTTTGTTGTGCACCATTTCCATGATTGACAAATGAATGAACGGATTTTGAGAAGAACTGAAAAATGAAAGATCTCAAGATTTTTTTGCTTTGCTCCAGTGACACATGTCAGTAAACATCATCATAATCATCATAATCATGCTAACAGCATAGATTCCCTTGAATGTTCCTCTCACCATACGTCCCTAAGTCAGTAAGTAATAGGATTAAAAGTATTTCTCTGAACTTTTAAGATGAGGTTTGATAATTAGTATTTTTTGGATTATTCCAATTGGACACATGGCCTAGTGGATAAAGGAATTAGGTTAAGACAGTTCTAAGTGACAGTGATCTCTAGGCTGCAGGTTCAATCCTGGTCAGGGGCAGCAGTAACATAGAATAATAATTAACACAGCTTAACACCTGTACACCAGCTATGGTTAGTGGAATGAGAACAGGATACCCCTGTGGATTGAATAAAGGGTTAGGTTTAAAGTTGTGTAATGGCTCCCGATTACAACAAGAAGGTTCCTGAGTTCAAAAAAAGGTTTCCGAGTCCAAAATAAGTTGAGTCCGACAAGAAATACCTGAGAAGGCTGGAGGGCACATCAGCCGAAATGTTGTACAGATAACAATGAAGATGAGGACAATAGTCCGAATAATACTGTTAGGTACACCTAACAAAAATAGACTTAAACAAAAAATAGAGTTGCTCCCCTTTACTTTATCAAAGCCGGAAGTGGGATTTCACCACTTTACTTGTGGACTGGCATTTGTTTATGTTTTGAACGCAGTGTCAGATACTGGTTATGTTGCTTGAAGGTAGATGCATTTCTCTACTCCATATTAAATAAAACCTTGTTAATTTTATAACAACCTGGTCTTGGATTATCATTTCAATCCTTCATCTTTTATCTGTATGTTAAAAACATAACAAATACAAATAATACTAAGGATTAAAAGTATTTGTTTTGGGGGAATTTTTTGTGTTTTTTTTAGGTGCGTAAAAAACAATTTCAGTCATTCCCTGCTTATTTAATTAAGCCAAATCTTTCTCCCATTTTTGATCTTAAGACAAACAAATTAAGGTCAAAGTTTATTAACCAAAAATAGAAAGACAAAAAAAAACAAACCTTGAAATTTATTTCAAAATCTAAGATTTTCTCCATGACATATTTGATTAATGGACTGAGAATTTTCATCTTCAACTTTTTTTTTTTTTTTAATATTTACTTTTGTACAACAATTTTGATTTATCAATCCTGACACAAATTTAATTACATCAAAGATTTTTTAAACTTTTTCTAAATGTGTGTGTGTGTGTGTGTGTCAGTGTGTGTGGGTATGTTTGTGTGTTGTGTATGTGTGTGTGTGTGTGTGTGTGTGTGTGTGTGTGTGTGTGTGTTTTTATATTGATTTCATTTTCTGCTTAAGATTTCTTGAAAGACACGTTTCACATATAAGAAAATGCTTCACAGAATATACTCTTATTGTGGATTTCATTTTTGAATTTCTTTTAATTTCAAAAACAAAAAAGCTATTTAATGTGATTCATATATATGTATTATTTATTAAACTACAGATTTTAAAATTTTAAGTTTGATTATAACCCTCATATAGACCAGGTTAAAACCCTCATATAGTCCAGATTATAACCCTCATATAGTCCAGATTAAAAGTATGGTAAGATTGTTGTAGGCTGCCAAGGCACTGAGTCTTTCAAAGCCTCCATGCTTCCTGTAGTCCACCGACACTGTACCTGATGCCACTCTCCACATATGTATGCACATACACCCACACATGCATGCATATTACTATTGTAAACTGTTCATGTTCCTGACACTACATTGTTCTGTGTACTTGACACGAGACTTTGATGAGTTGGGGTGCACCTGAGCAATGTAAAAAAAATTTGGCTTTGATTGTGAGTATATGAAATTAAAAAAAAATTTAATTAGAATAAAACTAAAATAAAATTAAGATAATAAAATCAAACTTCCATGGGCCTTCAGCAGAAGAACCCTCCGTGCATGCGTGAGAAAAGGGAAAGACTTCTGGCACCCAAGAGAATATCTCAGTCATTCTAGTTTAGGCTGTAACTGGGTCTAATCACTCCTACTGGCCAGGGAGATATTCCCTTGCCACAGGCGAATATGACTGGTAATAAAGTCTGTCATAAAACCATTTTCTGCCTTTGTCTCTTTCTTTTTCGTTCCTTGAATTCCTTCCTTTTCAGTGCAACCACCAAATCCCTAAGAACATGCAGCAAGAATATCCAGAATATTTAAACCTTTAAAACACCCAAAACCTCTTACCACCACATAAAACTCTGAATTCAAACCTCTTAAATCTGTTGTGATGGTTATAACTAGAATAGTTTCAGGCCTACTTAGTGATCTATTTCAATTTGATGATAATAATAATGATCACATAGCTCTAATACCCTTGCGAAAGGTATGAATCCAACTATTCTCCCTCCAGCTATGGGTAAAAATAGTAGGGTAGACTGGGCTCTTTAACCTTGGTTAGGCAACCAGCCTAGGAGAAGGAAAACTCTAAATTCAAATCTCTTAAATCTCTGCTTTGGGTGGTCATTACTAGAATAGACTAAGGCCTACCTAGTGATCTATTTCACTGGGCTAAAGAGCCCTTGGTCACTACTAGAATGGTCTCAGGCCTACTTAATAATCTATTTCAGTTTGATGATGATAGTAATGCTAGCAAGTTCAAATCCTGGATGAAGCCACAGTTCACATAGCGCTAATACTCTTGGGAAAGGTATGAATCCAACTATTCTCCCTCCAGCTATGGGTAAAAATAGTGGGACAGACTGGGCTCTTTAACCTTGGTTAGACAACTAGTAGAAAGAAAAACTTTAAATTCAAACCTCTTAAATCTCCGCTTCGGGTGGGCACTACTAGAATAGGCTCAGGTCTACTTAGTGATCTATTTTCAATTTAATTTTCCTTCGTTGACCCAGCAAATTTTTATTTTATTCATCTCTTAATGGTAGACTATTAGAATGAAAGTTGATATCTGACAAAGCAGCATTTACAAACCCGATTAGTGCTTGTTAGCATAGATACGATCGTTTGGAATATAATTATCAGAGTTTATTATCAAACAGAATATCTGATTGATTAAAAATATTTCTATTTTTTTTTCTTTCCTTTTTTTTCCATCTTTAAATGGTAAAGAAAAATTCTTTCCTAAGAAAATAATTATAGTCTAGAAAATAGAATGTAACTATCAATAAAATGGAAACTATTAATCTTACCATTTCAACTGAGCTCTTTATTGCGCTAGTTTACTTAATAACAGAGACCTATTTGATGATTATGTACGTTTTTTTTTTTCCTTTCTTTTAAAAAAGCCTAGTTTTCTAAATTCAATTTGTGAAAGCTGTTTAGAGGGAGGAAGGGTGCGTTTTAGCATATTGTTGTTTGATACCCCAGTATTTTTAGCACAGCAGACTACCAAAGTTTCTCCAGGGTTACGTTATTGTGCATTCTGTCTTATATTTCTCTTAGCAGCCTCAACATTTCTCTGTTTTTGATAGCAAATCAATTATTTGATAGATGGATGCAGAAAAAATAGTGATCGGAGGAAGAGAAAACAGATTCGAAGACAAATGAAATGGATTGTGAAGAAAAGAATTGAATTCGTGAATAAGTAGATTTGAACTTAGAAGAAAGTAAATGAATAGAGAAAGATTAATGGATGGTCAAGATGGCTGACATACAGAGAGAGAGAGGGAGGGAGAGAGAGAAAGAGAGAGTGAGGGAGAGAGAGGGAGGGGGATAGAGGCAGAGGGAGGGGGAGGGGAGAGGGGGGGAGAGACATACAGAAGAGAGAGAGAGAGAGAGGAGGGAAGAAAGGACATACAGAGACAGAGACAGAAGAGAGAGACGGAGGGAGGGAGCAAGGAGGGGAAAACATACAGACAGAGACAGAAAAGAGAGAGAGAGAGAGAGAAGGAGAGAAAGAAAGGGAGAGAGAGAGAGAGACATACAGAGACAGAAAAGAGAGAGAGAAGAGAGAGAGAGTGAGTGAGAGGAAGATGGGAGGAGGGAAGGGGAGGCAAGAAAAGACAATGGTATTAAGAGAGAGGGGGAAGTTCAAAGGAGTGTGTGTACCAGAGAGAGAGAGAGAGAGAGAGAGAGAGAGGGAGGAGATAGGGAGAGACATGCATACAGAGATAGAGACAGAAGAGAGAGATACAGAATTGAGAGAGAGAGAGAGAGAGAGAGAGAGAGAGGGGGGGGAAGATAATGACTTGGATGTTACGGAGAGACAAATTAATTGAGATAGACCAGCCGATGGACAGAAGGACTAACAGGTTGATGGATAGACACATAGAAACAAATTAGGACAGACAGACAGACAAACAGATAGACAGACAGACAGATATACAGACAGACAGACAGACAGATAGATAGCTAGATTGATAGATAGATAAAGAGAGAGATTCTTGTCCTGATGAGCTACTAAGCAAAACTATTAGTAGGTATATCTGACACATTAGGATTAACATTATATAGAGAGATAAATAGATATGAATTGATTTAGATTGATAGATAAAAATGAATAGAATGAGATAGATAGATATTAACAGAGTATGATAGATATACATATAGTTAACTCATCGTCATCATGTTGCGCTGTTGGCTCGGATATCCATGACAATCTCTCTGCATCCGTTCTTATCGCTCATCATTCTCGGGAGGTCCTCTTTACAGCATCCTGTATCCGCACAGAGCTGATCAATGTACGTCTTCGCTGGTCGGCCCACACTGACGTGCCCATGTGCTGGCTTCCACAGGAGGACATCGCTTATGAGTTTGTCCTTGCTTCTCCAGAAGTGTCCCGCATGTCTTGTTTGTCTTACTCGGATGGTTTGGGTGATATGTGGCAGGTGGCCGTACAGCTGCTTCCTTGTGGGGTGCTGTTTCCACGTCTTGTTCAGGATCACCCGCAGCATTCTTGTGCAGCTCCCATCTAGTTTATTCTCTAGTCGCTTCGTTAGGGTCCAGGTGGTGCAGCCATACAGCAGCACTGATACGACAATGGCCTGGAAGAACTGTCTCTTTAACTTGTGAGATTGGATCTCCATATGACCGATGGAAAATTACATATAGTTAACTAGATAGGTAAATATGAACAGAATGAGATAGATAAATTAGTGACTTTTGTAATAGGCCTTGGCTTCTACCTCCTGAGTTGGTAATTTTGAAAAATGTTGAAGAATTTTTGCTGTTAAAATCTGTCATCATTTGAATGAGTTTAAAAAAATTTGATATCTTTTGAGTAATAAAGGCTGTTTCAGAAAAATCGATATCATTTTCTAATCTAATGACTTGATCAATTCTCATTCAAATGATCTCAAATTTTAACAGTGAAATAAAAAAAAAAGAAGTAAAGTCGTCGGGGCGGCCTAATGTCGGTATCAGCCAATCAGCGAGGGAGTCTATCCCTTTTTCACTAGCGCTAGACCAAGGAGATTGTTTTTGCATCTGAGGTGGAGCGCCACACCTACCATCAGCTCCTTACTTTACCGCACAGATCCCTGTGCTACTCATAACGCTGAGTTGGCGAGGGCCGGAATCGAACTAGGAACCTTGTGGTTTCTACCCGAGCGCTCTACCGACTGAGCTAACCCGACCCTGGTTCATTAGATCCACATAGCTTTGAATTTCTCTGTAATGACAATTGATAACACTGATAGACTTTGGAAAGCTTTATTCTACTTAGAATAATTGGTACACTTATTGAGAGTTTATATAGTCTAGTATTCCCTAGAGAGTTCTCTAAATGGGAGGTAACCATAAAATAGGGGAGGTAACTCTCAATTACTTATTACATTCTCATTCAGATTTTGATGAATAAATCTTACTTTGCTCAACACTAAGTCTGTTTATTTTCATCTGCCTAAACTATATAGTTACTCAGATATCAAATGATATATTTTTTTAAACACCCTGTACCTGTAAATCATGAGGACAACAGAACTTTGCAATGATAGATTTTTATATTTTCAGTCATGAAGCTGGCCTTCACATTTCAATTTAATAATAGCTTCTCTTACAGTATCTGAAAATTGTTTACAATTTTTTTTTTATTCTGAATGTAATATTAGCAGATGTTAGTTGAGAAGATTTCAAAATTAAGTTTTACTCCTAAACTGCTTTGTGACTCTTCAATGAAGAAGAGAAGAAAAAGCATCAAACTCTTTATAAATTCAATTAAAGAAAAATAATAAGAAAATAACCAGGTGTTGTCAATAATACTACAAAATTCCCTGGAGTTTCCAAGCTTTATAGATATAAACAGGCTGAGATAGATAGATTGATAGATCAATAGATAGATATAAACAGACTAGGATAGATAAATAGATAGATAGATAGATAGATAGATAGATTGATAGATAGATAGATTGGGATAGGTATTAACAGATTTAGATAGATAGGTAGATAGATTGATAGATAGCTTGGGACAGGTATTAATAGACATATATATATATATATATATATATATATATATATATATATATATATATAGATAGATAGATAGATAGATATAGATATATATAGATATAGATAGATAGATAGATAGATTGGAATAGGTATTAATGGATTTAGATGGATAGATAGGTAGACAGATAGATTGATAGGTAGATAGATTGTGATAGGTATTAACAAATTTAGATAGATAGATAGATAGATTGGGATAGGTATTGATGGATTTAGATGGATTGATAGATAGATAGATTGATAGATAGATATTGTGATAGGTATTAACAGATTTAGATAGATAGATAAATAGATAGATAGATAGATTGATTGGGATAGGTATTAATGGATTTAGATGAATAGATAGGTAGATAGATTGATAGGTAGATAGATTGTGATAGGTATTAACAAATTTTAATAGATAGATAGATAGGTAGATTGGGACAGGTATTAATGGATTTAGATGATAGATAGATAGATATATTGATAGATAGATAGATTGGGATAGGTATTAACAGATTTAGATAGATAGGTAGATAGATTGATAAATAGATTGGGATAGGTATTAATATACAGAAAATTCAGCTTTATTCATCAACATAGACTCCTTCTTGGGCGATACACTGATTCCAATGCTTCTCTAACAATTTCAATGCTTTTTTTGTAGAAGGATTTCTCTTTGGCCTCAAAATACACCTCAGTTTCCAATATCACTTCTTCATTGGAGCCAAATCTCTTTCTCTGGGGTATTCTTTTGAGGTCTGCAAACAGCCAGTAGTCACTAGAGGCTAGCAAAGTCAGCATACCACCCCTTAACTGTTGTTTCTGACAGAGCAGAGTCCGAATAACACTTATCAAGCCATTGCTTTGTTTGAACAGTATTTTTTTCCAGCAGAAAGCAATGCTTTATCAGCACACGAAATTCAGATTTTTCCATTGTTTTGAAAATTTGCAACAGTAAAGTAAGTAAAGTTGTCAGGGTGACCTAAATTTGGTATCAGCCAATCAGCGAGGGAGTCTATTCCCTTTTTACTAGCGCTAGACCAAGGAGATTGTTTTTTTGCATCTGAGGTGGAGCGCCACACCTACCATCAGCTCCTTACTTTACTGCACATATCTCTGTGCTACTCATACACTGAGTTAGCAAGGGCCAGTTTTGAACTAAGAAACTTTGTGGTTTCTAGCCGAACAGTAAAAAGTAAGTAATGTCGTCGGTGTGGCCTAAAGTCAGTATCAGTGAGGGAGTCTATTCCCTTTTTACTAGCGCTAGACAAAGGAGATTGTTTTTGCATCTGAGGTGGGGCAACACACCTACCATTAGCTCCTTACTTTATCGCACAGATCTCTGTGCTACTCATATGCTGAGTTGGTGAGGGCTGGTATCGAACTAGATTTCTAGCCGAACTCTACCGACTGAGCAAACCCGGCACTGTAGCTTCACTTAAATAACTGTAATTTGTAAAACTAATAATCTGATTGGGCTCAAATTTTGTCACGTGTCACTTGAAGGTTATTACTTTATAAAATTTATATGGATTTTTTTATTAGTGGCACCATCTATATGTCAGGCCTGGGACTTATTGAGTGATGTGTTATGAAATTACACCTTTACAACAATTTATTACAATTCTTTAGAAATAAAAGTTTTTAAAATAAACTGAGAATTGTCCCCTTATAAATCCAGCCCTGAATCTAAAACATATGTTGATAAACACACCATTGGGTGAATACTAGGCAGCAGTCATCAGTGATGAACCCGAGGTCAACAGGTGTTTCGGGTCATTAATCACCATACACCCTCACCCAGGAGAGTATTATCCTCATACCCCACTTGTACTAGGTTAGGCACAAGGCCCTATTAACTTGGGACCACCTACAAGCCGAGACTCATTATTGGGGGGGGTTAAAAATTGCGTCTATCCCTCGCCCCTCAAGGAGGGGCGCCTCAGGCACTGGGCAATAAACCCAGCCCTACCCCTTTAAATTGAGGGGGCAGGTGTTGCCTGGGGGGATGGCCCCCTCGGATCGACGCTTGTGATTTTGACCCTGGGCGGTCTCAATTCCAGGTGTGCGACCTAGTGGCACTTATCCAAGGATCGCTCCTGAGCCACCTCGATGCTCTCTCAGCAACCCCTGTAATTTCTGTTATGGCTCTCCTACATTGCTGGCGCCTAATGCCAAGGATCTTAAACACATTTAGAAGTGACCTGCCAGTAAAGCCATGGCATCCAACCTTGAAATTATTATTATTATTATTATAAATTTTATTATCATCTATATGGCAGGCCTGTGACTTATTGAGTGATGTGTTATGAAATTATACCTTTACAACAATTTTTACAATTCTTTAGAAATAAAAGTTTTTAAAATAAACTGAGAATTGTCCCCTTATAAATCCGGCCCTGAATCTAAAACATATGTTGATAAACACACCATTGGGTGAATACTAGGCAGCAGTCATCAGTGATGAACCCGAGGTCAACAGGTGTTTCGGGTCATTAATCACCATACACCCTCGCCCAGGAGACCCCAACTGGGATGATCAATTCCCGGTTTGCGATCTAGTTGCACTTATCCAAGCATCGCTTTTGAGCCATCTCGATGCTCTCTCAACAAGCCCTGTAATTTCTGTTATGGCTCTCCTACATTGCTAGCCTCTAATGCCAAAGATCTTAAACACATTTAGAAGTGACCTGCTAGTAAAGCCACGGCATCCGAACCTTGAAATATTGTAATAGTTAAACTAGCAGGACTTGTGAATATACTACAGTGTGATAATCTAATTATTTTCTTGAAGTGACAATATCAAATTACACCTTTATAACAATTTGTTACAATTATTTAGAACTAAAAGTGTTTAATAAAAACTGACAATAAGATTGTTTGAACAATAAAAGCTTCATAATTATTTCTATTCTGAATTTTTAAAAGAGAAAACAATTTCAGTTTCAGATTTCATCAAGATTGTTAAAGAAGGCCAATGATATCTATAAGTGCCTTAATATGATAAAAAGCAAAGATGTTATTTGTTATGTAAATCCTGTTTTATAAGCTTAAGTGATGAGAGTGAAACACTTGCATTGCTTTCAATTTAAAGGTTTCAATTTATCTTGTGAAGAAAACAAAATCAACTGCTTTCTTGGCTCAAAATTAGAATCAGCTGAGTGCATTTGATTATCAAAGTAAATAAATATTAAACCGACCAACAAAAAAAAGAAAAAAAGAAGAAAGATGTATCACCATAAAAAGGCGATGAAAGTCTTATTAAGTAAATGGGAAATAAACAATTGAAAAAGAAAAAAATGGCAGAAAATCTTATAAAAGTTTAAATCTCATCAATTCTGAGTTGAAATTTTGCCAGCAAATTTGCGTTTAATTTGATTCGTTCAGTTCTGAAAATTCCCTTTTAATATAAGATGAAATTTCACTTATTTACACATGATGCCCCCTCTCTCTCCCCCTCCTCTCTTTTTTTCTCTCTTTCTCTTCTCTCTTTCTCTCTTTCTTTCTCTCTTTCTCTCTTTCTTTCTCTCTCTCTTTCTTCTCTCTCTCTCTCTATATATCCTTCTCTCTCCCTCTCTCTCTCTTTCTCTTTCTTTTTCTTTCTCTTTCAATCTCTTATTCTCTCTATCTGTTTCTCTCTTTCTTTCTTTCTTTCTCTCCCCCCTCTCCCTCCCTCTCGCTCTCTCTCTATATATATCTACCTCTCCCTGACTCTCTCTCTCTTTCTCTCTCTTTCTCTCTCTTTCTCTCACTTTCTCTTTCTCTGTCTGTCTCTGTCAGTCTGTCTATCTATCTTTCTCTCTCTCTCCTCTCTCTCTCTCCTCTCTCTCTCTCTCTCTCTCTCTATATATATATATATATATAGAGAGAGAGAGAGAGAGACAGAGAGAGAGAAAGAGAAAGAGAAAAAGAGAGAGATTATTATATATATATATATATTCCTTTTCCATCCTCTCTCTCTCTTTCTCTCTGTCTCTCTGTCTCTCCCTCTTTCTTTCTTTCTCCCTCTCTCCCCCCCCCTCTGTCTCTCTTTCTCCAATCTTATAATTTAGTTATTGATGGAGCTAGTTTCTTATCTATCTTTCTCTCTCTGTCCCCCCTCTCTTCTCTTTCTCTTCCTCTCTCTCTATATATACATATCTATATATCTCCCTCTTCCCCTCTCTCTTTTCCCCCCTCTCTTTATCTTCTCTCTCTCTCTTTCTCTCTCTCTCTCTTTCTCTCTTTCTCCAATCTTATAATTTAGTTATTGATGGAGCTAGTTTCTTAATTTGAAACTGGTGCCAATAGATAGTTTTCAAGTGAAATGTGATTTGTAGAATTTTCCATTTCTTCGGTTTGTTCTTTTGTTTCTTCAACGAGAGAAAGCACTTTGCACAAAATTCCATTCTGTCAAAGGCTTCTTCAGATAACATTCAGTCTCCATTGCAGTTTTCTACTTTGCCAGGTCATCACGTTAAATGAGTGAACAGAGAAAAAATCAATTGTTTTACTCAACACGCAAAGCAAAATACTTGCATAACATGTTTGTTGCCCATTTAAAACATTAACTTTTCTTTCTCTAATGATTGCAGCAACTTTCTACTTGCAATAAACAAATCTCTAAAGAATTAAAAGGAGAAAAGAGAAGAAGAAAAAGAAGAAGAAGAAGAAGAAGAAAGAAGGAGGAGGAGAAGGAGAGAGGAGAAGGAGAGGAGGAGGAGGAGGAGGAAAGGAAGAAGAAGAAGAAGAAGAAGAATGTAATTGAAGACAAAGAAAGAACAAGAAGAACAAGAAGAAGAAAGGTGAAAGAAGAAGGAGAAGAAGAAGAAAAATGAAGGAGAATGAAAGAAGAAGAAGAGAGGAAGAAGAGAAGAAGAGAAGAAGAAGAAGAGAGAGAAGAAGAAGAAGAATGAAAGAAGAAGAGAAGAAGAAGAAGAAGAAGAAGAAGAAGAAGAAGAAGAAGAAGAAGAAGAAAAAGAGAAGAAGAAGAAGAAGAAAGAGAAGAAGAAGAAGAAGAAGAGAAGAAGAAAGAAGAAGAAGAAGAAGAAGAAGAAGAAGAAGAAGAGAAGAAGAAGAAGAAGAAGAAGAAGAAGAAGAAGAAGAAGAAGAAGAAGAAGAAGAAGAAGGAGAATGCGAGAGAAGAAGAAGAAGAAGAAGAAGAAGAAGAAGAAGAAGAAGAAAGGTGAGATAAGAAGAACAAGAACAAGAACAAGAAGAAAGATGAGAGAAGAAGAAAAAGAATAACAAGAACAACAACAAAAAGAAGAAGAACAAAAAGAAGAATGTAAGGGAGAAGAAAAAGAAGAAGTAGAACAACAAGAACAAAAGAAGAAGAAAAAGGCAAAAGTTATTTATCAACTAACTGCATTCACATCTGAAGAAGTTTTGTCTTGTTTTATATTTTCTTGTGATATTTCAATTTATATTCAATTAATTTTGGGGAAGTTGCTTATAGCTTTTATACTCCAATAAAGGAAACATTATGTTTCAAGAATGGCTTAAAATCAAATAATAAAGTTGTGCAATTGAAATGTTACTTTATATAAAGAAAAATCTTATACATATAAATATTATAAATATGTGTGCATGCAACCAATGTATAGACAACTTTATGCTTATATACATACATATATATATATATATATATATATATATATATATGCATCAGTATATTTATTTGTAAAACATTATTTTTTTAATGTCTTCTTGCAGATATGCATTTAGGAGTTGATTGCTTGTGTGACTATATATGTGCATAGAAGATTATGTAAATATATATATATATATATATATATATATATATATATATATATATATATATATATATATGTATATATATATATATATATATATATATATATATATATATATAATATATGCATCAGTTATGCAATTGAAATGTTACATTATATTAGGGAAAATCGTATACATAGAAATATTAATAATATGTGTGTACGCAATAAATGTAAAGACAACTGTATGCTTCCACTTTCATATATATATATATATATATATATACATATATATATATATATATATATGTATGTATATATATATATATATATATATATATATATATATACATATGTATGTATATATATATATATATATATATATATATATATATATATATATATACATAGTATATATATATATATATATATACATAGGTATATATATAATATATATATATATATATAATATATATATATATATATATTATATAGACAGCCTAATGGTTAAGGTGCTGGACTGACACCCAAGACTGGAGTTTAATTCCGGCTGTATGAAGCTTACAAAATGTCTAGCCACACTGAAGAGACGTCGAAACACGTGTCTGTGGATGACCCTATGTATATATATATATATATATATTAATGTACAGACAAGTAATGTACAGACAATTTTATGCTTCCATGTTTATCTATCTATCTATCTATCTATCTATCTATCTATATATATATATATATATATATATATATATATATGCATCAGTATATCTATTTGTACACACTAGTTTGTCAATGCCTTCTTGCAGATATGCATTTAGGAGTTGATTGCTTGTGTGACTATACATCTGCGTATATAAATGTAAAATATATATGTAAAAATGTGTGTGTTTATGCATACATGACCATTTGTAGGGTTCCCAAAGTTCATATGGGTACATATATGCAAACCCATATATATTCAAAATGTCAATAATGAAACCAAAGAAAGATGGAAATTTTGGGTTGAAAGCAACAAAGATCAGAGAAGTGTAATGAAAAAAAGTCAGAAATAACTGAGTGAATTGACTTTGTTGCAGATTTTGGGGATTGAATATCTTTATTTATTTATTTATTTATTTATCCTTTGTACAGCACAAGTATTTTCAAAAACACTGAAAGCTGATTTTTTTTGCAGGGTAAACCTTTGGCTAAAAAGAGAACTAGCTTGAACTGACAGAATAGGGATTTTAATTAATTTTTTTTTATCTTCTTTTTTTTTTGAACCCAAAATGGAAAGGCATATGAGTCCAAGTACACACTGCAAATATACAAAAAAAAGTTGAGAGTTTCAACCAGGGGTATAGTTTAAGATTTTGAGGTCCAGGGGTGCTTGGATTCTTGAGGGACCCTCTCCAACATTTTTTGAAATTTTGTATAATACAGGGTACTGCAGAAATACCCCACACATTTTGAACTGTCACACTGCATTAAAAAATGTTGGATTTCAACCAGGGGTATAGTTTAAGATTTGAAGTCCAGGATGCTTGGATCCTTGAGAGACCCTCTTCAGCATTTTATGAAATTTCATATAATACAGGGTACTGCAGAAATACCTCACACATTTTGAACTGTCACACTGCATTAAAAAATGTTGGGTTTCAACCAGGGGTATAGTTTAAGATTTGGAGGTCCAGGGATGCTAGGATCCTTGAGGGACTCTCTCCATGAGATTTTTTATAATACAGGCTACTGCAGAAATACCTCACATATTTTGAACTGTCACCGGTGTGGTGCAAGTGAACTTAGGCAAGTGGTAATGGTAGCTCCATCAAACTAACTTTTTATCATTCTTTTTTCAGATACAGTTTTGGGACTGGTGCACACTGTGCATTTGCTGTTGAATTAATTTTTAAGACTGGTGAATCCGTAATTCCTACAAAGAGAGTTTTTTGTGTTCATTTTATTTTATGATGGCTCCAGTATCCAATAGGCACCCTAGCTGGGAGCTATTTTGAAAAGAATACCTTTTGCTTTTCTCTGTAAACTTCTGGTTGTTTGTTTACAAACAACAGACATTTTATTTGGATTAGATTTTTTTTTGCATCAGAAATGGTATCACCCAATTTATAATGTTTATTTTCCCTGCACCTCTCGTACCACAACTGGATGTGTACAGTGAAAAGCAAAAGGTTCAAAACAACTCCCAGTTGGGGTGCCTATTGGATACTTGGTCTTTTATGATGGAATGATTTTATTCCAGACAGAAAATCAGTATTACCCTAGGTTTAAAATTCTATCCAGAACAGCATCATTCAAAATCTAGATTGATGTATTCAACTTTATAAAAAAATTTTCTTAACTTCTCCAATTTTCTCTGTGAAAAGACTAAAAACTTTATCGGGTTTATCAAGTTTTCGTCACTTGATGCCCCTGTTTTTTTAATCAAGGAAATATTTTCCGCAGAGATATTCATCTTCCACTCTGCCTTTTTGGAGTCATTTATTCAAAATTCATGATTCTTTTGTCAAGTTCTAAGACAAGATCTCTGACAATGTGAGCAAAAACCTTTTCCCATTTTGGTTCATCCCTTTTCCATTAGTGACTCTGCTTCCCACTCTGCTTTAAAATTCATCATCGATGAAAAATAATCTCTTTTTGCCTTTGCATATCTCCTTATTTTCAAAGGAGACTCTTTCTTCACTGAACTCAGAAGGTCAAGATAGGCACTGATCTGGCTTGTTACTTAGAATATCATTTCACTGCAAGTTTCTTAGCCGCCATTTTCTTTTTGCTTATTTTTTCCCGCCCTTTTTCAGACAACTATTTGCTATGAAGGTGATAAGAAGAAGAAGAAGAAGAAGAAGAAGAAGAAGAAGAAGAAAGCGAATGAAGAAGAAGAAAGTGAATGAAGAAGAAGAAGAAGAAGAAGAAAAAGAAGAGGAAGAAGAAGAAGAAGAAGAAGAAGAAGAAGAAGAAGAAGAAGAAGAAGAAGAAGAAGTTAACTTTGTCTGGGTTTCCTTTATCAGCTTTTCAAATTTTCAATCAGATTGAAAGCACCTTTTCTTTCCACTTTTTTCTTTCTTATTTTTTCTTCTATTTTTGGTTTCACTTTTTCCCCTCAGTCTCTTTTCTTCTCTTTTTTTGGTAATTTTTTCTTCACTTTCTCTTCTTCTTCTTCTTCTTCTTCTTCTTCTTCTTCTTCTTCTTCTTCATTATTATTATTATTATTATTATTATTATCATTATCATCTTCTTTTCTTCATTATTATTATTACTATTATTTATATGGAGGCGCGTGGGCTAGTGGTTAGAGTCGTGGAAAATGGACTCGTCGATTCGAGTTCAATTCCTAGACAAAGCTGTTGGCATTTCACATAGCGCTAATACCCTTGGGAAAGGTATGAATCCATATATTCTCCCTCCAGCTATGGGTTAAATAGTAGGGCAGACTGGGCTCTTCAGCCTTGGGTAGGTAACCAGTCTAGGAGAGGGATAACTCTGAATTCAAAATTCCTGAGGCCGGTCGTTGATTGGGTTTGTGGCAACGCTTGATGCACCAATTCTTTCCTATCGACTGTGCCAAAAAGTGTGGATGGTCCAACACAAGCCTTCGCCACTATAAACAAATCCCTGTGTGGAGTTCATTGTGTGTATGAACCCTCATATGTCGAAAAATCGACGGGAGAGTCCATTTATTATTATTATTATTATTAATTATATATATTATTATTGTTATTAATAATATTATTATCATTTTCTCTCAGCTTTTCTTCTTCTTCTTCTTCTTCTTTTTCTTCTTCTGCTTTTAATTATCATTATTATTATTATTAATACTATGATTATTATTTTCTTCTCTCAGCCTCTTCTTCTTCTTCTGGCTTTCTTTCTTCTTTCTTCTTTCTTTCTTTCTTTCTTTCTTCTTTCTTCCTTTCTTTCTTTCTTTTTCTTCTTTTAATTATCATTATTATTATTATTAATATTATGATTATTATTTCTTCTCTCAGCCTCTTCTTCTTCTTCTAGCTTTCTTTCCTTCTTTCTTTCTTTCTTTCTTTCTTTCTTTCTTTCCTTCCTTCTTTCTTTCTTTTTCTTCTGCTTTTAATTATCATTATTATTATTATTAATATTATGATTATTATTTTCTTCTCTCAGCCTCTTCTTCTTCTAGCTTTCTTTCCTTCTTCTCTTTCTTTCTTTCTTTCTTTCTTTCTTTCCTTCCTTCTTTCTTTTTTCTTCTGCTTTTAATTATTATTATTATTATATTATTAATATTATGATTATTATTTTCTCTCAGCCTCTTCTTCTTCTTCTGGCTTTCTTCCTTCTTTCTTTCTTTCTTTCTTCTTTTTTCTTTTTTTCTTCTTTCTTTCTTTCTTTTCTTCCTTCTTTCTTTCTTTTTCTTCTGCTTTTAATTATCATTATTATTATTATTAATACTATGATTATTATTTTCTTCTCTCAGCCTCTTCTTCTTCTTCTAGCTTTCTTTCCTTCTTTCTTTCTTTCTTTCTTTCTTTCCTTCTTTCTTTCTTTCTTTCCTTCTTTCTTTCTTTCTTTTCTTTTGCTTCATCTGCAGAACTTTGGCGCCAGTTTTGACAGATATTTATAAATGTATCTCCTTGCTTCAGTGATTCATGAAATATTTTTCCTCCTCATTCCAGTAAAATGTCTGCTTCAAACATAAAGCCAATTTCTTTCTTTTTCTTATTTCGTCCAATCATTTTCCATTTTGACCCTTGTGCAATGGCCAGATTTCAAACAAATAGCACTATTATTATTATTATTATTATTATTATTATTATTATTATTATTATTATTATTATCATCTTCTTCTTTTCTTCTTCTCATTATTATTATTATTATTATTATTATTATTATTATTATTATTATTATTATTATTATTATTATTATCAGCTTTTGCAGTGTGTTTTTATTTATGCTTTTTCATATTTTCTATTATTATTATTTACACAATTTCTTTCCAAACTTTCTGTAAATTTTTCTATTATCATAAAAACTTATAAATTCTCCTCCATATTATTATAATTCTTGTTGTTTCTTAAACATTATCATCATTTATAGAAAAGATATCATTGGCATTTCAGTCTCAGAAGACTATAAGGCACAAAAACTACATTATAGTCTTTTGAGACTGAAATGCCAATGAAGGATATCTTTTCTATAAATGATGATTATATCTAAGAACAACAAGAATTATGAGTTATAATATGGAGGAGAATTTATAAGTTTTTTATGATAATAGAAAAAAAAAAATCTCCTCCATATTATAATAATTCTTTTTGTTCTCAGATATTGGCCACCAACAAATTATCTGTCATATGGAAATCCGATCTCCCCGACAAGCTAAAGAGACGTTTCTTCCAGGCTGTGGTTGTGTTGGTACTGCGATATGGCTGTACCACCTGGACCCTAACAAAGCGCCTTGAAAATAAGCTAGATGGGAGCTGCACCAGAATGCTGCGAGCGGTCCTGAATAAGTCGTGGAAGCAGCACTCTACAAAAAAGCAACTGTATGGCCACCTGCCCCCCATCTCACAAACCATACGAGTAAGACGGGCTAGGCATGCAGGACACTGCTTGAGAAGCAAGGACGAGCTCGTAAGTGACATACTACTGTGGAAGCCAGCACATGGGCATGCTAATGTGGGCTGTCCAGCCAGGACCTACATTGACCAACTATGTATGGATGCTGGCTGCAGTGCAGAGGAGCTACCAGAGTCGATGAATGACAGGGAAGGTTGGCGAGAGATCATCATGGATATCTGTGTAAACTGCGCGACATGATGATGATGATAGAAAAGATATCCATATTTCCTTTAATAGTCTTCTTTGACAATATTGCTTATTGATGGAAGTGTCTAAAAACTTAGGGGGTGTATTATCCAATAATCTACCAATATGGTATTTCTTTGAGGAATGGAATTTATTTGGCAGTAGCAAATTTCTTTTCAAGTTAAATATCTTTACCAAACCCTCTGCACTAGCAGGAAATAACAGAAGCTTTATTTCTTAAGCAGAATTTAACAGGTTTGAATTCAAAGTTTTCCTTCTCCTAGACTGGTTAAAATCCTTGTTTTCACAAAATTTAGACTTTAGAAAACGAGGACTTTTAGTACATTTCAGTCACTGATTTTTGATGCTATTTCTGCAAACAATGGTGCAAGTAAAAGACCTAATTTTTGGTATCAGTATTCAGTATAATAACACATAAGTTTTGCATAGATGGACAATTTGATATCTAAAAAAAGTGAAAAATCGTCCTACCCTACTATACAGTCCTGGTCATCATTATTGGCACCTTTTATTTTTTTTTGCTTTATCTTCCGATATAACAATAACCAAATGTATATTTTGTATATATATAAAGATGATTTTTATTTATATGTATATATATACATATATATATATATATATATATATATATATATATATAAATAAAAAGTCATTGGGGCAGCCTAATATCTGTATGAGCCATACAGCAAGGGAGTCTATCCCCTTTTTACTAGTGCTAGACAAGGAGATCGTTTTTATTTAGTGTCTGAGGTGGAGCACCACACCTATCATCAGCTCCTTACTTTACCGCACAAATCCCTGTGCTACTCATACGCTGAGTTGGCGGGGACCGGTATCGAACTAGTAACCTCATGGTTTCTAGCCAAACGCTCTACCGACTGAGCTAACCATCATTTGCTGTTCTTTATTGAACATGAGTTTTCAATAGATCAAAGCCATTTCTCTAAACTTTTTTTTTCCAAGAAATATTCAACTGAAATTTTATGATTGCCAATAATTGTGAATCGACATATATATATATAAGTATGGAAAAGATGGTATGAAAACACCACAAAATGCTGTTAAAATGAAAACAATTTATAACATATTCAAAGCTGATATTGATCAATATTTCGATTTTACAGAAATCATCTTCAGAGCTTGTTTAATCCGTGATGTTAAAAATCGGAGATAAAGAGTCATATGAGT
>CM042169.1:61881341-61908841 GCA_023376005.1 Doryteuthis pealeii
CAGCCACCTTAAAAACTTTAAAACACCAAAACATCTTCCTACCACATAACACACAGTTGTAATATCAATCAGTTTAAATAATTAAAAAAATCTATCCAGATACTATTTGTAATGTATTTAGTAAACCAAATTAACATGTTTCATATTTTCTTTAAAAAACAAGTCTGCTTTTTTCAAATAAAAACAAATCCAGTTCTCATGTAAATTCAGTGATGAAAGATTCTAAAATCAAATAATTGTGAATATTTTTTTGATTTGTACATGAATGTTTAATGTTCAAAGAATCATTCTAGCGCAAATATTCTGTAATGTTGTCTCACTTCTTTTAAAATTACTTGTTTATTGACTGAAAAAAAAGTCCCAGAAATTATTGAACAGAAATAATTTTAAAATAAATCGTTGGATTTTTTGGTCCCAATGAACAAGATTCTTTTTTTTTATCTTAGTTTATTTTTATTTTTATTTTTATTTTATTTTAAAGAATTGATTGTCTACCTTTTTGCTTGAATAAAATAAAAATGAGAAAATCAGTTTCTTCGACGAAGGAGAGAAGCAAAATTTCTATTTGTAGGCAGAGGTCAATTAAAAATTTAACTGTCTGATCTGTTGAAAATCAATTAACGCCAGGTAATTAGTGAAAATAAATAAAAAACGAGGGACATTCACTTTGTATAACTTCTATAAAAGATGGATACAAGACTACAAAATAGAAAACATTATTTATTACTAGACATTTTAAGTGTATTGCTCTAAGAAAAGTCTTGTTATGATGTGCTGTTTTTGCTTGTATTCTGATATCCAGCTTGGTCAAAAGTATAGATTAATTTCTATCAAACTTTATATATATATATATATATATATATATATATATATATATATATATATATATATATATGGAAATACGGTGAGGAAATTAATCCGACAGTATGTAACATACAAGATGTGTCAAAAAAGTATCAAGATTTTTAAAAACTTTTTGACACACCTTGTATTCTGAAAAAAAAGACTACAAAACAGAAAACATTATTTATTACAAGACAACCCATAAACAAATAAGGTTAACAGCATCACAGTTGTCCATAATGATAATCATCCTTCTATTTAAGGAGTGAATGATTCTGATTAGCAATTAATATTTGTCTCTAGAATTTGGGGGAGTAAAATATGATGTTAAGCCCAAACATAATCCCCACAAAATTATCATTCAGTTTCAAATTAAACTGGAAAATTCTCATAGAAAATAGACACACCAAAACAAGTTCAAATCCTGGATGAGGCTTTTAAAAAAATTAAAATATGATGTTGAGCCCAAACATAGTCTCCACAAAATTATCATTCAGTTGCAAATTAAACTGGAAAATGCTTATTGTTACATACAAGGTATGTCAAAAAAGTATCAAGATTTTTTGTATTTTTTGACACACCTTGTATTCTGAAAAAAAAAAGACTACAAAACAGAAAACATTATTTATTACTTGACATTTTAAGTGTATTGCTCTAATAAAAGTCTTGCTATGATGTGCTGTTTTTGCTGGATTATGGGTACATACAAGGTATGTCAAAAAAGTATCAAGATTTGTTGTACTTTTTGACTGAAAAAAAGACTACAAAACAGAAAACATTATTTGTTACTAGACAACTCCTGGACAAATAAGGTTAACATTATCGCAATAGTCTTATTTTATTGGTGATATTCATGCAAAGGCGAGAAACCACATGCATAGTTGCTTTTATTACTTTACAAGTTTAGTAAGGACGTAATGTCATAATGTGAGAGAGTTTAAAAGTAATTTAGGAGATGAACCATTAAAATAAACATAAAAATAATTACCCGTATGGACACCATACTTTTTTATCAGTATTTATTTCAGATGTTGGAATTTAAATGATTTGAACAAAATTTGTTTTACTTTAATTATAATGAGTCATATTCACTGAAATCCATTTTAAACTTTTGATTGTGAGGGGCGTTATTTCCTGATCATTTTTTTAACCTTTGATGGAAAAGAGGCTTCCTGTAGTTTTGATGTAGTTGTGTAAACCATGTTAATTCATTAAATGCTGAACAGGTTGATAGAATTGTATCTTAATATTGAAATTGCAATCAGACCAAAGATTCTACATTTTGGGATGTGTTCATTAGACAGGAACTGTTGCATTTCCTTTCATTTCATTAAATTAACGACCTTTTGGCATTTCAGTTTTTTTAATGACAAATTGAAAATGAAAAAAAAAAAAAAAAAGAGAAAGAAAATGAAAAAAAAAAAAAAGAAAAAATATGATAAAAAGGCAAGTGATCACTTTTCCTAAAATTGAAACATGAAATTATTTTTTACATTTAGCCTGATTGAAAAGGTATTAAAAATGAAATCAACAGAGTTTGATTTTGGAATACACATATCACCCTTAAATCAGAACAATGTGTTTGATATACAAATCCATCCTAGCTGTGAGATGAGGAGGTGTATACCATTCCCAGGGGCATTAGTCCAAAAGTAAACGTAATAGTGTGAAAAGAGTTTGAACCTCGCATACTGCGATGTCACAGTCCAGCATGTGAGTCCCTATGCCATGGTGACTCTCTCCACAGAGAGAGAGAGAGAGAGAGAGAGAGAGAGAGAGAGAGAGAGAGAGAGAGAGATATTACTGATTTTAATAGAAGAACTACATTATATTTTGAGCACATATCACCCTTGAATGGTACAAAGGGTTAGGTATATAACTGATTTTAAAACAGAAGAATTACATTATATACTCATATACAAGTCAAGTTTTGAAGACAGTTTTTAAGCCAAAATGTTTTGGTCACATATCACCCTTGAGTGGTACAAACGATAAGGTATACAAATTATTTTAAAACAGAAGAACTACATTATATATTCATATATGTTGAATTTTTGAAGACCTAGTTTTTTAGGCTAAAATGTTTTGGGCAAATATCACCCTTGAATGATACAAAGGGTAAGGTATAGAAATTATTTTAAAATAGAAAAACTACATTATATATTCATATATGTCAAATTTTTGAAGACCTAGTTTTTTAGGCTAAAATGTTTTGGGCACATATCGCCCTTGAATGGTACAAAGGGTTAGGTATATGATTGATTTTAAAACAGAAAAACTACATTATATACTCATATACAAGTCAAGTTTTAAAGACATAGTTTTTAAGCCAAAATGTTTTCCCTTGAATGGTACAAACGTTTAGGTATATAACTGATTTTTAAAACAGGAGAAGAATTACATTATATACACAAATCATGTTGAATTTTTGAAGACCTAGTTTTTTAAGTCAAGAGGTTTTGAGCACATATCATTCTTAAATGGTACAATGGGTTAGGTATACAACTGATTTAAAAACACAAGAATTACATTATATACTCATATTAGTCAAATTTTATGAAGACCTAATGTTTAGGCCAAGACATTGTGGGCACACATCACTCTTGAATAGTACAGTGGGTTAGGTATATAACTGATTTTAAAACAGAAAAACTACATTATATATTCATATATGTCAAATTTTTGAAGATTTAGTTTTTTGGCTAAAATGTTTTAGGCACATATTGCCCTTGAATGGTACAAAGGGTTAGGTATAGAAATTATTTTAAAACAGAAGAATTACATTATATACTCATATACAAGTCAAGTTTTGAAGACCTAGTTTTTAAACCAAAAGATTTTGCTCAGAAATTGCCCGTGAATGGTACAAGCGTTTAGGTATATAACTGATTTTTAAAACAGGAGAAGAATTACATTATATACACAAATTATGTTGAATTTTCGAAGACCTTGTTTTTTAGGTCAAGAAGTTTTGAGTGCATATCATTCTTAAATGGTATACAACTGATTTTAAAACACAAGAATAACATTATATTCACATATTAGTCAAATTTTTGAAGACCTAATTTTTAGGCCAAGACATTGTGGGCACACATCACTCTTGAATGGTATATATATATATATATATATATATATATATATATATATATATATATATATAGTTAAGAATTAATGGAAAAAATGAATGGAATAAATGAAAGAAATCTTTTACAAAAGATCTCTCTTAAAAAATTTAATTCATACATTCATTCATTTTTTACATTAATTCTTAACTAAATAATTTAGAAGCATACGTGAAGACTTAAATTACACACACACACACACACACACACACATATATATATATATATATATATACATATATATGTGTGTGTGTGTGTGTGTGTCAGTCTGTTTCTATCTATCTATATCTATATCTCTCCTTCTCTTTCTCTCCCCTCTCCCTCTCTCTGTCTCTCCCTCTCTCTGTCTGTCTGTCTGTCAGTCTGGTATTTTATTTATGGTCTTTCATGGTATTTTAGGCACATATAACCCTTGAATGGTATAATGGGTTAGCTATACAACTGATTTTAAAATAGGAGAAAAATTACATTATATACTCATATATAAGGTGACTTTTTGAAGACCTGGCTTTTATGACAAAAAGTTTTGGGTACGTATTATCCTTGAATGGTATAAAGATATATAATATAATAAACCCAGCCCTGCCCCTTTTAATCAAGGAGGCAGGTATTACCTGGGGGATGGTCCCTTGGATCAACGCTGTTAATTACTTCACCGATCCAGAGGCCGAAACCACTGGACATAGAACCCAAGGGCCCTACATCAGTACAATGGGTTAGCTATACAATTGAAGAAGAATTACATTTTATACTTATGCCGCATCAACACCAACACATGGGAGGTTGGTGAAGAAAACCGAGCGGTCTGACGCCTCCTTGTCAGACAAGGGACGTAATGGAGTGAAAAAGAGAAGAAAGAAGCCTCCACAGAAAAGAGAGCCAGAAGGAAAGAGAGATAAAAGTAACTCCAGCAAGCATGACTGTTTGTTTTCAGTCACTGCACCAGAGATTGCCATTCAAGAATTGGCCTGTTCAGCCACCTGCACAGATACAGGTAAAAAAAAGAATTTGGACACTATGCCATCATCTTTAGCAGATGCAAACAATAAGAAATAAAGATATATATCAAATCGAGAGAAAATAAGTTTTACCTCTCACTATGTGGGACAAGTTGGTTGAAAACTCACCTGAAAGTAAATGAAAGAAATATTTTAGAATACAAATCAAAATTTATGAGGGAATAAGTGACAACAAGCAAGACATTAATCATGATTCAAGTTAAAATGTTCAAAAGAAAAATCAATTTGGCTTCAATATAAACAAAATCTGGAAAGAAATTGATATTTGCAAAAGGGAGAAAAAAAACAGTGAAAGATTTCTTTTTGCATTTCCTTTGTAAATAAATTTGGTCACTGTTGGAAATATTTATATTTTGAAATAAGTTCTTCTCTTATTTTTTTTCTTTAAGGCCAAATGTATCTTCCAACATAAATCCTGATTTTTCTTACATGTACTTTTACGTTGATGACAGCAAAAACTTGCCATAAAGATTGAAGTGAAATATAAATAACCAAAAGGAAAAAGACAAAAAAAATTTATAGTACGTAATAAATTTGCCAATAGTCAATGGAGATACTATTTTCATTACTAACCAAAATCAGATTTAGGATCAGTATTCTTGAAATAAGAAATGATAACAAATGTGGAAAGATAATGAAAAAAAAAAAAAAAAACAAAAGAGGATGATATTGTGATGATAAGGAGGCGCTTGTAGTGTAATGGTTATTGCCATAGAAAATAGACACACCAAAACGAGTTCAAATCCTGGATGAGGCTTTTAAAAAAAATTTAAAATATGATGTTGAGCCCAAACATAGTCCCCACAAAATTATCATTCCATTGTAAATTGAACTCGAAAATGCTTATTGTTACATACAAGGTGTGTCAAAAAAGTATCAAGATTTTTTGTACTTTTTGACACACCTTGTATTCTGAAAAAAAAAGACTACAAAACAGAAAACATTATTTATTACTCAACATTTTAAGTGTATTGCTCTAATAAAAGTCTTGCTATGATGTGCTGTTTTGTTGGATTATGGGTACATACAAGGTGTGTCAAAAAAGTATCAAGATTTTTTTGTACTTTTGACACACCATGTATTCTGAAAAAAAAAAAAAAGACTACAAACAGAAAACATTATTTATAACTTGACATTTTAAGTGTATTGCTCTAATAAAAGTATTGCTATGATGTGCTGTTTTTGCTGGATTATGGGTACATACAAGGTGTGTCAAAAAAGTATCAAGATTTTTAAAACTTTTTGACACACCTTGTATTCTGAAAAAGTGCGCAGGATAATTAAAAAAATTACGGACCACATTATTATTTTAACAAGCCGTAACAAGTGAAAATTTGAATCACATAAGTAACAAGTGAAATGCTCACACGCACAAACTTTTGTAACCTACCTACAGTAGTTAAGTCCATGAAGATTTAGTAAGCTTAACATGATATTCAAATTAAAATTTGAATGGTATCAGAACATCTCATGTTCCATACATTTAAACAAACAAATTCAAGTACTGTTGGTGGGCCTGATAAAATGTGTTTGCAGGCAACATCCAGCCCACACACTGTAGTTTGGTGACCCCTGCTTTATAGCATTCATACTCTTTGGAAAGGTATTAATCTATTCACCCTTCAGCTATGGGTAAATAGTTGGGCAGAATAGACTCCTTAATCCAAGTAAAATAACCGAATTTAATGAAATTTTCAGTGTGGATATATTAATGAATAAAATATATTATGTACCAGTTATTTTATTTAAGAAATTTTTATATTTTTTCAGGTTAGTTAACTTTGAACCATGTACATTTGAGAATCTATGTTATGTCTCAAAGATACGTGGTTCAAATTTGTTGGTATTTTTTTTCTTTCGGTGGGGTGACATAGGATAGTGGAATTTAGGTCCGTTAAGTTTGATTTAACTGTAGATGAAATGAGGGTCTGTTGCTTGTTTACACGGCAACTTGTCTGCTGCCAATTCAGCTGCCATTTTCTTCATGCTGACACTAAATCTAAACCTGTTAAACCTTGCTTAAAAATTGACCGTGTGTCACATCCTGCTCGCACAGAGAGATTGGTAAATATTTATTGTGATCATAAATTTTGTGAATGTTTTGTTTCTCTCTGAACACTTTTATCTAGAATTAAAATACCATACATGTATTATGCCATTGTTCTGATTCTGAGTGAGGTACAAAATGGTAGCCTGTTCTTCTCAGTATATATGACCTGTGACACTTTCCACAGAAACTTTGAATACAAACAGATTTCTAATTGAACTTTCCATTTCTTTCATTTTAGAAAATAAGACTTAACACTGTTTATTAATTTTTTGCTCTCTGAGAAAATACTTTTCTTTGAAAGATTTTATTTGGTTTGACCAGGAAATAATTTTATCAAAATTTCAAATATCAAAATATTTTAGTATTGAAGACTGGGTTCCACGCATGCTTCTTATATAGATAGGGACCAACAATTATCACATCATAGACGTATTTTACAAAATTAAATCAACACCCCTGATTAAAAAAAAAATTACCAAAAATCAGGGAATTATCTGATTTTAATGAAATTTTAAGTGTTGATCTATCATTGAATTTTATAATACATGAGTTATTTTATTTTGTAGAAAATAAGTACCAAAAATGGGAAAACAAACATTTTTGAGATTTTTGTTTTACTCTATTGTTTATGAAATATAATTTTCTTTCTAACTGTATTCAAATATAAAGTTCTTTTTTTTATTAATACATAAAGTAATTGCAAGTCATCATCAACCAATGAGCTGCAAGAATAATTGATAGGATCTTCCAATCATAGTTAAGAGCTGATTAAATCAACCAATTATATTTGAGAATTGATATTATCTGCTGACCTGCTTTTAGGAGGGAATGCAATCAACCAATCAGTTGAGAAAATCAAATTTAAAAACAAAAATATCAACTACTCAACTCTTAGAACAGATAGAGTATTGGAAACAGTCTTGAAATATAGTTTCATTATGATTTATATACACTATATATATATATTATATATATATATATATATATATATATATATATATATATATATATATAATATATATATATATATATATATATATATATATATATATATATAGATAAATCTAATGAGTCAGACAAACCTACTAAAAGTTTCGCTTAATGCTCTTCAGGGCTGAGATCTGACTTTTGGCCAAAATATTGTACCAATAGATTATTTTTTGTTGGTATGATTATCTTGGTCTTTTCTTTTTTCCAAAAATTTTTTTCTCCCCGGTTGATGTTTGGTAGTATATTTTTACAATCAAACTATTTGCTGGGTTCTTTCTCACCGCGAGGATTTACCAATAAGTTTGGTATATTATATATATATATATATATATATATATATATATATATGCCAGGCTTTATTTTGTTGTAAACTGACTGACTAAAAAGTGAAAAATGATTGTATCACCTTCAAGGAATAGTTTTATCTCTCTCTCTGTCTGTCTGTCTGTCTGTCTGTCTGTCTCTCTCTCTCTCTCTATATATATATATATATGAATCTGTTCATATCTATCTACTGATCCCATTCCATTTCATTCATATCTATCTATCTATAAAACTAACTTTATATCTATATCTATCTATCTATCTATCTATTTATCTATCTATTTATCTATCTATCTCTTTTCATTCATTTCTATCTATCTATCTACCCATCTCATTCTGTTTATATCCATCTGTCTATCTATCACTTTCCATTCATATTCTATCTATCTATCTCATTCTGTTTATATCTATCTATCTCAGTATGTTCATATCTATCTATCTATCTATCTATCTATCTATCTATCTATCAAGTCTATTCATATCTATCTATCCCAGTATGCTCATATCTATCTATCTCAGTATGTTCATATCTATCTATCTATCTATCTATCTATCTATCTATCTCATTCTGTTATATCCATCTGTCTATCTATCTATCTATCTATCTATCTATCTATCTATCTATCATTTTCCATTCATATTCTATCTATCTATCTCATTCTGTTGATATCTATCTATCTATCTATCTATCTATCTCAGTATGTTCATATCTATCTATCTATCTATCTATCTTTCTATCTATCTATCTATCAGTCTATATATCTATCAAGTCTATTCCTATCTATCTATCCCAGTATGCTCATATCTATCTATCTCAGTATGTTCATATCTATCTATCTATCTATCTATCTATCTATCTATCTTTTCTGTTCATATCTATCTATCTCAGTATGTTTCTATCTATCTATCTATCTATCTATCTATCAAGTCTGTTTATATCTATCTATCTATCTCAATATGTTCATAATCTATCTATCTCAGTATGTTCATATCTATCTATCTATCTCTTTCAGTTCATATATATCTATCTCATTCCATTCATCTCCCCCCCCCTCTCTCTCTCTCTATCTATCTATCTTTTCTGTTCATATCTATCTATCTATCTCAGTATGTTCATGTCTATCTATCTATCTATCTATCTATCTATCTATCAATTCTGTTCATATCTGTCTAAATCAATATGTTCATATCTATCTATCTATCTATCTATCTATCTATCTATCTATCTATCTATCTACTTGACTAACTAACCAACCAACTAGAATAATGCTTTCAACATTCAGTTTGTGTACAGCCTGAACTGCACTTGCTAATTAAGCAATTAGAAAACAATAGAACATTATAAAGAGAATGATGCAAAATTGTAGCCTCTTGTCCTGGAGACATTTCCAATTTTTATTAGAAAAATCGAAGAGAAGCAAATGTAGCAAGATTTCAAGGAAGGAACCACTTCTTGTTTTCAACTTGTCAAAAATTCAATCAAAATAACAAAACAAAAGCAAAAACAAAACAAAAACACAACAAACCGACTAAAATTGCTGCTGCCCAACAAGTTTACAGATGGAAATATTATAATTTTAAATTGAAGCTCAAGGTAAGATAAAATGAAAAAAAAAGAAGGAAGGACGGAAGGAATAATGGCTGCTTAACGCACTTAGCCTTGAAGCCCCAGGTGTAATTGTTTCCACTTCACAAAATTACTGTTTAAGGTAGAAAGAAAAAAAAAAAAAAAAAAAAAAAAAAAATCAGAGATAATTTTTTTTTTTTTTTTTTTAAATAAAAACAAAAATTCTTGGTTGGGTAGTGTTCATGTTATTTGAAGAAAGATGTCTTCAAAAAGATTAAAAAAAAAAAAAAAAAAAAAAATTCCCCCCCCCCAAAAAAAAAAACAACACCCTAGCCAAATCTACAAACATTAAAGCCAACGAATTCTATTCTAGTAAGTCTGTTTTTTTTTTGTTTTGACCCATTTCCACAGAGACTAAAGCCTGGTATTATGAGGAATATTTTGCTGCTACATATTCAGATAAATTCTAGAAGAATTCTTCATGAGGCTTCCCTGTGCTTTTTTGTTTCTTCAAGAGAATTATCTTCCCTTGTTTTTTTTTTTATTGGTTTATATCCAACAAACAGTGAAGACCTGCATCTAATCAGTCTAGACCTTTTCTCATTGGATTTCAATGATTTACATTTCCAAAAGAAGATTAACCACTTTAAAAAAAAATCTTCACATGGAAATACTTCGGGGATTCAAAAGTTTTGCAATATTTTGGTAACATGAGACCAAAATCAGCAGTTCTACTCTAGACTATGAGATGCCAGACTCGCCTGATACTCTCCAAATGATAATGCCTAACATTGGTCATTTCAGAAGATTATTTCAAGTTAAATCTTATCAGTGAAGTAATGAAAAAAAAAAATATACATGATATATTAGAGTGAGTCAAAAGTTTTGCAATATTTTGGTAACATGAGACCCAAATCAGCAGTTCTACTCTAGACTATGAGATGCCAGACTCGCCTGATACTCTCCAAGTGATAATGCCTAACATTGGTAATTTCAGAAGATTATTCGAGGTTAAATCTTATCAGGGAAGTAAATAAAAAAAATGAGAATTTATTTAAAATACTCAAAGGTTTCGCAATATTTTGGTAACATGAGGCACAATTCAGCAGCTCGGCTGTGAGATGCCAGATTCGCCTGATACTCTCTAAGTGATAATGCCTAACATTGGTAATTTCAGAAGATTATTCCAGGTTAAATTTTATCAGGGAAGTAAAGAACAAAAATGAGAGTTCATTTGAAATACCCAAAAGTTTTGCAATATTTTGGTAACATGAGGCACAATTCAGCAGCTCGGCTGTGAGATGCCAGACTCGCCTGATACTCTCCAAGTGATAATGCCTTACATTGGTCATTTCAGAAGATTATTTGAGGTTAAATCTTATCAGGGAAGTAAAGAAAAAAATGAGAATTTATTTGAAATACTCAAAAGTTTTGCAATATTTTGGTAACATGAGACCAAAATCAGCAGTTCTACTCTAGACTATGAGATGCCAGACTCGCCTGATACTCTCCAAGTGATAATGCTTGATTATTTCAGAAGATTATTTGAGGTTAAATCTTATCAGGGAAGTAAAGAAAAAAATGAGAATTTATTTGAAATACCCAAAAGTTTTGCAATATTTTGGTAACAAATTAGCAGCTCTACTCTAGAATATGAGATGCCAGACTCACCTGATACTCTCCAATCGATAATGCCTAACATTGGTTATTTCAGAAGATTATTCAAGTTAAATCTTATCAGTGAAGTAAAGAAAAAAATTAGAATTTACTTGAAATACTCAAAAGTTTTGCAATATTTTGGTAACAAGTCTAAGAAAGTTCACTAGATAAGGACAATAATCCAAATAATCCAAATAATATTGTTACTTTTCAAATTTGCCTCTATGGAAATTCCCAGTTTTAGACCAACCTAACATTGCTTGATTATCACAGTTCTTACAGCCCAAGTTTTGCAATTCACATAGGAAATGGACTAATTGACGCAAGTTCAAATCCTAGACAAAGCTACAGTGTAATATACATGCCATTAACTAGAATGTTACCAAAATATTGCAAAATTTTTGACTCACCCTAATATTTCAATCTGTAACTGATTATATATATTTACCAACCCCTCCGCACGAGCAGGATGTGACACAAGGTCAATTTCTTAAGCGGAGTTTAAAAGGTTTGAATTCAGAGTTTTCCTTCTCCTAGACTGTTTACCTGGCCATGGTTAAAGAGCCCAGTCTGCCCTGCTATTTACCCATAACTGGAGGGAGTATTGGATTCATACCTTTCCCAAGGGTATTAGCGCAATGTGAGATTCAAACAGCTTCGTCCAGGAACTGAACTCGGGTCGATGAGTCCATTTCCTACGACTCTAACCATTAGACCACGCGCCTCCTTCTGTAACTGATTATAAACCATATTCTAGCCACCTGCTGTAATACAATGATCTTCTTTAAAGCAAGCTTATTTGTCTAGCGAGATTGATCCTCACTGGGCTCCCTATTGTTTTAGACCTGTACCAGACTAATCACAGTTCATTAAAAGATCTTTGTAAGCAGAATAGTTTTGTAAAGCAAAAACCAAATATGTATAATGATAAAAAAGTACATACTAAAAGATGTGCCCATAAGCACACACAAACACACATACACAAAGGTATACACACATACAGATGTGTAAATATACACAGAGGTATACACACACACAGATGTGTAAATAAACACAGAGGTATACACACATACACAGAGGTATATACACATACAGATGTGTGAATATACACAGAGGTATACACACACAGATGTGTAAATAAACACGTACACATATATAAATATACATAACAGGATATTGCCCAAATGAAAATAAAATCTGCTTTGTAATTTCATTAATGATTATGATTTTTCATTAACAATTTAGGAATTAATAAAAGATGTCTGAATTTGAGAAAAGCGATAAAAAGATAAAACAACAAATAAAAAATTTAGATTAACTTGAGGAAAAATTGATGCAGAAAATGAAATAATAATAATAATAATAATAATAATAATAATAATAATAATAATTATAAGCAGACTAGTACAAAGAGAGTACAGGACTAGGCATGACTCTGTGGAAAAGTGCAAGGACTAGGCATGACTCTGGGAACTGTGCAAGAAATTCAATTTTCACCATACAACCAAATGGTATATGCACAAACCTAAACCAGTCCTAGAGACAGAGACGCACAAAATTCTCTGGGATATTGTGGTACAGACGGATCATCTAATCCTGGCCAGGAGACTAGACCTAGTATTGATTGACAAGAAAAAGATAACCTGTCATCTCGTGGATTTTGCCATCCCAGCTGACCAGTGAGTGAAAATGAAAGAAAGTGAAAAGATAAACTAATACTTAGACCTTGCCAGAGAACTGAGAAAACTGTGGAACATGAGGCTGAATGTAATAATTGTAATTGGGGCCCTTGGAATGATTCCTAGGGGTCCGGAAAAGAGTCTGGATGAATTGGAAATCAGAGAAAGAATCGAGACCATCCAAACTATAGAAGGGGGAAAATAGATATTTGAGTCAACAGTCTTCGACCAGCAAATCCGTCGTCATCGTCAAAATAATCATTTCTCTCCTCCACTCGTCACAACAGCCAAAATGCTACTGCAAAATGCTACTTATGACAGAGAACGAGAAAGGAAAAAGAGCAAGACATTGTCTTGCCTGCCGGGATCGAACCCGTTTAGGCACTGGACGGACACAAGGTTCGACTGATGTGCTCGGATGTTTAGGTAATGTGCCCATAAGAAACCAAAGCAAGTGTGGCGTGAAAAGCAGAGAAGCATTCGGCCTACGTGGGATGGCAGTCAGTAAAGATTATTTTGACGACGACGATGGATTTTTCAGCTGCTGGTCGAAGACTGTTGATACAAATATCTATTTCCCCTCTATTTTCCCCCTTCTATACAGACTACAGCATTGTTGAGATCAGCTGGAATACTTAGAAGAGTCCTGGAGACCTGAGGAGACGTGCTGTCACTCAGCCTCAATGGAACCACTGGCTATGGCATGTGGGAAAACCTCATAATAATAATAATAATAATAATAATAAGAAGAAGAAGAAGAAGAAGAAGAAGAAGAAGATAGTGGAAAATGGATATTGAACTAGACAAGATAAGAAAGGGCAATATCTGCATTGGAAAGGTATGCCAACATCATAAGTTACCCCATGCAGAAAAATGAACCACCACTGTTTGAAGGTGAAGAAGTTACTTTGCTTTGGGACTTTATGGTATGTACATGATAAAAGCCAATAGACCTGATATAATAATAAAATGTTTCAAAGAACATGAATGCTATCTCATCGACATGTCCATCCTGTCTGATAAAAAACATTTCTGGTAAAGAACTTGATAAACTTTCAAAATATAAATTCCTGGAAATAGAAATTGCAAGAATATGGTATTTAAACACAACCGCATTTCCAACAGAAGAATACCAATTCCAAAAATCACAGGAATTCTATCTTTATCTGAAATTCCAAAGACCATGCCAATATGAAAACTGGTGTGAAAAGATTACAAAGAAAAATAATAATAATAATAATAATAATAATAATAACAAATTATATCAAAGCAAAAATTGATAAGACCCAACAAAATAGTAAATGTAGACTGTGTAGTGACAGAGATGAGACTGTAAACCATATATTAAGTGAAGGTAGCAAACTAGCACAACGGGAATACAAAGCTAGGCATGACTGGATTGGGAAGATGATCCACTGGGAATTATGCAAAAAATTAAATTTTGACCATACAACAAAATGGTATATGCATAAACCAGAATCTGTTCTTGAGAATGAAATTCTTTGGGACTTTGAGATAAAGATATCACCCTATCCCAACCAGGAGACCAGACCTAGTATTGATTAACAAAAAAAGAGAATGTGATAACTGGTGGACTTTGCGGTTCCAGCAGATCACAGGGTGAAGTTGAAGGAAAACAAAAAGATGGATAAATACCTGGACCTTGCCAGAGAATTGAAAAAGCTGTGGAATATCAAAGTGATACTAATTGTAATTGATGCACTTGGAATGGTCCAAAAAACTTGGAAAAAAGACTGGATGATCTGGAAATCAGAGGAAGAATTGAGACCATCCAGACTAATGCATTGCTGCAACTGGCTAGAAAACTCAGAATAGTCCTGGAAACCTGAGGAGACTTGTTATCACTCAGACTCCAGTAAAAGACCATCAGCTAATGCTAATGTGAAAAACTCAAAACGAGTGAAACAATAATAATAATGATATTGTTTTGTTGCTAGATTTTGGTGTTAAAGAATAATAAGAATTATTTTCAAAGTTTAGAGCTTGGTCTAGCACTTGTGAAAAGGGGATAGACTCCCTCGCTGTTTGGCTGATACCGAATTTTTAGCTCAGTTGGTAAAGTGTTTGGCTGAGAACCTCAAGGTACATGTTAATAGTGGCCCTCACCAACTCAGCATATGAGTAACGCAGGGATCTGTGCGGTAAAGTGAGGAGCTGATGGTAGGTGTGGTGCTCCGCCTCAGATGCTAATAAACAATCTCCTTGGTCTAGCACTTGTGAAAAGGGGATAGACTCCCTCTCTGTTTGGCTGATACCGACTTTCGGACACTTTTTTTTTATACATTGCTTTACTAAGGTAGTTTTTCCTTTTTATATTTTTTGCGTTACTTAAATTTTATCATCTTCTTGCTTTTTTTTAAGGGTTCACTACAATCTGTCATAATGTTTCCTTTTTAATGCAAACGAAAAAGGGATAGACTCCCTCGCTGTTTGGCTGATACTGACTTTAGGCGACTTTTATTTTAATACATTACTTTACTAAGGTACTTATTCCTTTTCATATTTTTTGTGTTACCAAATAATTTTATCATCTTCTGAATTTTTTTTTTTAAGGGTTCACTAAGATCTGTCTTAATGTTTCCTTTTTAGTGCAAACGAAAAAGGGATAGACTCCCTCGCTATTTGGCTACCGACTTTCAGACACTTTTTTTTAAATACATTACTTTACTAAGGTACTTATTCCTTTTCATATTTTTTGTGTTACCAAATAATTTTATCATCTTCTGAATTTTTTTTTTTATGGGTTCACTAAGATCTGTCATAATGTTTCCTTTTTAGTGCAAACGAAAAAAGTATTTTGAAAAAAAAAAAAAAAAATGATTAATCAAATCAAAAATTAATTAAATTAAATTTGCTGGAATCCAATTAGAGAAACTTGTTAACTGTGATTTAAAAGAAAAAAAATGATTAAAAAAACATTTAATGGATGATCAAGAGGGTTGCTAAAACATTTGGAAATTTTTGAACATTCATAAAATGGGGTTATTTTGTTTTTTTAGAGAGTAAGGGTGTAGGGGAGAAAATCAACGATTATTTTAGCTCTTCTAATATTGAGACAAGTTTCTTTTAGATTAACCGAAACAGAATTAATTGAAACTATCAATAACTAATAAATGAATGGGTTACTAATTTAAATATTGTTATATACTTAGGCTTTCACAGTACCAAAATCGATATAATGTTGTATACCCTTTTCTTACTTCTTACTCTAGTCGTCTTCTTCTCTGGCCAGCTTTGGTTCTATCTTCGAACATCTTGCGTCTGGAGTTGTCTTGGGGACTTCGGTCTGGTTTTCCATGCTAGGGATTTCTCCTTATCAGAAACCCTGTGTCATTGTTAGTTTTTAGTAAACACAAAACTTTGATTTTCTTTTAATGTTCTTTATTCGGTAAATCCCCAACCCAGACATAACATAGCGCGCGTGAGTTCCAGTTTTAGGCAGAGAATAAAATGGCCACTGCTCTGCCTGACATATAACTGCAAAACTGGGGACTCTGAAAAAGGTCCCATGTGACTTCACATATTTGGGGGGCTTCTGTAATTTTCCATAGAAGGACCCAGCCATGGTATGAAAGGGGTCACCCCTCAGAATTACAGGGGATTGACAATAATCTTATGCAACTGCATAGATTATGTAACAATATAAGTATTACTGAATATTATGGTGAGTCAAAAGTTTTGCAATATTTTGGTACATGCTAGTTTGCGGCTTGTATATCATATGACTGAAGCCTTAGAAGGTACCTAATGTGGTTGATAGCATCCTAGTCTACTGTCACATTTGGCCTTGCCTCACTCTGTGCATGATTTGATAGGAGCACTGTTGAGTATCTGGTTGAGTATTAGTTGTGTGAAAAGTGAAGGCACTCCTAATTACGGTACAGTAACCTTGGCCAGATGTAAAAGTACTTAAAGTTAATAAGTATGTAAATCAATAAGTATCCGGTGGTAAAGTATCCTTTGGTAAGTCAATAAGTCCTGTGGCATAGTACTACGTTTCATCATCCAAGATGGTCCATGTAGTAATGATCTAAGGTTAAGAATCAGGCTAGTATAAATACAACAACAGCAGCAGCAGCACTGCCAGTGATTGGACAATAGGTTGCCTTCCCTGGTCACGTGGTAGTCAACGAGTCTATAAGTAGAAGTGACTACTTGCCTCATGCCTTATATACAACAAAAATTCCAACACACCCCCTTTTTTTTATATAAGGTGGGTTATTTTATTCAAGAATATCAAATAAATGAAGAGCCAAGGTAAGAAAGAAAGGAAAAGAAGAAAGAAAGAAAGAAAGAAAAAGTGAAAAGTAAAGGAAAGAAAAAAGAAAGAAAGGAAAGAAAGAAAGAAAGAAGAAAGAAAAAGTGAAGAGTAAAGGAAGAAAAGAAAGAAAAGAAAGAAAGAAAGAAAGAAAGAAAGAAAGAAAGAAAGAAAGAAAAAAGTGAAAAGTAAAGGAAAGAAAAAAGAAAGAAAGGAAAGAAAGAAAGAAAAAGTGAAGAATAAAGGAAAGAAAGAAAGAAAGAAAGGAAAGAAAGAAAGAAAGAAAAAAAAGTGAAAGTAAAGGAAAGAAAAAAGAAAGAAAGGAAAGAAAGAAAGAAAGAAAGAAAAAAGTGAAAAGTAAAGGAAAGAAAAAAGAAAGAAAGGAAAGAAAGAAAGAAAAAGTGAAGAAAAGGAAAGAAAGAAAGAAAGAAAGAAAGAAAAGAAAGAAAAAAGTGAAAAGGAAAGAAAAAGAAAGAAAGGAGAAAGAAAGAAAGAAAGAAAAGTGAAGAGTAAAGGAAAGAAAGAAAAGAAAGGAAAGAAAGAAGAAAGAAAGAAAGAAAGAAAAAAGTGAAAAGTAAAGGAAAGAAAAAAAGAAAGAAAGAAAGAAAGCAAAGAATGAACAAAAAGAAAAAGGGAAGAGTGGAAGAAAGAAAGAAAGAAAGAAAGAAAGAAAGAAAATTGGGAACTTATAATTTACGAGTTCCAACTGGGCCAAAATGTTTTGGAAGCAACCAAAAATGTTAGTTGTGTGAAAAGTGAAGGCACTCCTAATTACGGTACAGTAACCAGAATGGTTCAATAAATCTTGTCCCAGATTGAAAGAATCTTGACAATCAATCAAGGTCAGGTCAGTCTAAAACTGTGGATTCTGAGGTAGCTCAGTCGATAGAGCAGTCACATAGGAATCACAAGGTTCCTAGTTTGAGACCAGTTCCTGCCAACTAAGTGAATGAATAGCACAGATTGGATAATCTGATCTGTGTGGTAAACTGGGGAGCTGATGGTAGGTGTGGCACTCCACCTCAGCAAAAATAATCTCTCTGGTCTAGCGCTAATGAAAAAGGGATAGACTCCCTCTCTGTCTGGCTGTTACTGACAACAGACCACTCCACCAACTTCACTTTTACTTACTCCAAGCCATCCTAAAAAAACATCCACTATGCAGTGCTTTCGTCTTGTAGGCATCAGATTGGCTGCCCCCAGCTGTGTTTCAATGATGTCTGCCAGAATGATCTCAGGTGCTTTGGCATTACCCCTTCCAGCTGGTAAATTTGGCTCAGGACCGCCCTCAATGGTGGCAAGCTCTCTGTAGTGACCTGTTCATGTCTGAAGCCACCCTGGCACAACACCATGAATCCAAGAGGTCCGTTGATAGAGCAGTCACATAAGAATCACAAGGTTCTTATTTTGAGACCAGTTCCTGACAACTAAGTGAATGAATAGCACAGATTGGATAATCTGATCTGTGTGGTAAACTAGGGAGCTGATGGTAGGTGTGGCACTCCACCTCAGCAAAAATAATCTCTCTGGTCTAGTGCTAGTGAGAAAGGGATAGAATCCCTCTCTGCTTGGCTGTTACTGACAATAGGTCACTGCACCAACTTTACTTTTACTTACTCAAAGCCATCCCAAAAAAAAAACATTCACTATGCAGTGCTTTCGTCTTGTAGGCATCAGATTGGCTGCCCCCAGCTGTGTTTCAAGGATGTCTGCCAGAATGATCTCAGGTGCTTTGGCATTACCCCTTCCAGCTGGTAAATTTGGCTCAGGACCGCCCTCAATGGTGGCAAGCTCTCTGTAGTGACCTGTTCATGTCTGAAGCCACCCTGGCACAACACCATGAATCCAAGAGGTCCAGAAGAAAGCAGCAGCAACAAAGCATAGGCACATCAACATCTTCACATGCCACATTTGTGGTAGAGAATGTTTTTCGAACATAGGATTTTATAGTCACAGGAGGTGCTGTAACTTCAGGGGCATAAGAACTATATTATAGTCTTCCGAGAACTTGTCATCTAAAAGATTTTGCTATACCAGCAAACCACAAAGTAAAAGAAAGCAAATAGCTGAAAAAATACCTAGAGAGCTGAACAAGCTGCGGAACATGAAATTGACAGTGATAACAATCAGTTGGGGCCCTTAGAATGGTTCCCAAGAGACTGCAATGCCAATGAATGACTCTAAGCCATAGAGGCAAATCTAGGGACTAGAACGGAGAGCGTCTTATAGGTTCAATGCTGTTCGTCCACTTCACAACCTGGATTTGCCAAATTGTATCTCATATTATCAAAATATTGCATAACTTTTTCTCTGAATGTTCTCTCCGGTCTTACATAACAATGAAGATGAGGAAAATAGTTCGATTAACACAGATAATGCTAATCTCAAATGAGACTTGATGATTAGTATTATTTGCGTTATTCGGACTATTGTCCTCATCTTCATTGTTATGTGTACAACGTTTCGGCCGATATGCCCTCCGGCCTTCTTCAGGTATTTCTTGTCGGACTCGGGAACCTTCTCGGACTCGGGAACCTTCTCGGACTCGGGAACCTTCTTTTTGAACTCGGGAACTTTCTTGTCATATACCCGAAGAAGGCATATTGGACGAAACGTTGTACAGACAACAATGAAGATGAGGACAATAGTCCGAATAATGCAGATAATACTAATTGCAAAACTTTTGAATCACCATATCAGATTTCCTACAAATAAGAATTTTGTGATAAAAGACACTAGAAAAATAAATCAGACAAGATAATGAAAAAAGAAAATTTAATAAGATTCAGATTTTAGATTATCAGATAATCTTAAAACCTCATAATTCAAATTATCTATGGATCTTATCTTCTACTAATTTCCTAATCAATTCAGTACTATGTTATAACTGTGGTCCCATTTTTTGGCATCATTGAGAAATCTCCTCTATTTCCCTGCAACTGACTGATGAGGTTTCCCTATCCACCTTTTTTTTTCTGAAAGTTAAGAACAAAAACTTGGACATTTTTCACAATGTCTTTTATTATTACTAGCAAATATATGCCCCTCCGGGTGCAAGTATTTAAGTTTTAATGTAATGAAATATTGTATTAAATTAGAAACACTAATGAAACTAAATAAGAATGCAGATAAAAAGATTTGAAACAGAGGGAGTATAATCGAAAAATAGAACAACTGAAATTTACTCTACCATCACTCTTGTCTTTCATTGTTATTTTTTCTAATTTAAGTATTTAGTTAAAATAGGAAGTAAAGAATAAAATGACACTTATCTTTTCTTGTTAATGGATTTCATTTAAGATTAATTGAAGAGTTTTTTGCTTATATTCATTAAAATAAAACCAAACAGTTAGAAACCAATAATACTAAGCATATATTTATTAAAATCACATTTTTAATATCAATATGCAAATTAGGCTTCCCGTTCACACTGTAAACCGCTATTTTGTTGTATATATAAATACAATTGCATGTTGTTAGTATGTAGATATGGTTAACAGTATAAATAATGTAAAACAATTTTATTAATAATTTAGGTTAAAATAAGGGTAAATTCATGGTGAATGTGATGTCAATTACTAAGGGAATTGTGACTTGAGTAGTGATTTAGTTTCGGTTACAGACAGAAAAACACACAATCTCCATTATGATAAGATATTATTTATTATTATAATTATAGATATTATTTCTGCATTTTTCTTCCATTTAATATTGCTCTCTATCAGATAAAGGTATTAATGAAAAAATAGTAAATAAATAAATGAAATCTTTTTTTAATACTTGGACCATGCCAGAGAACCAAAAAAAACAAACCCTGAAACATGAGGGTCAATGTGATGCCAATTATAATTGGTAGTCTATGACTCTAACCATTACACCATGAGTCTCCCTATAAAATTCACTTGTATAAGTATATTGAATATTATTCTGAAAAAAAAAAAGTTTAATTCCTTGTTCATATCTCTTGGTAAAATCAACTAGAATGTTTGTATGTATCAAATAATAATCATAAACTGCTGCTACTGCTGTTGTTGATGATGATAATGATGTTGATGATGCTGTAGTTGATGATTAATGATGTTGATGATGCTGTAGTTGATGATGATAATGATGTTGATGATGCTGACGACCATAATAAAAATTTCGAAAGACAAAAACATTTAATTTGGATGATTTCAGAAAAAATAGTCAGAAGAATAATCTTAGAGGACATTTTTGGGAAGAATTGGATGAATTTCTTAACAAAATTTCATCTGTAGCTAGATTTTATATTAACCGTGTATACATTCTGTGTTAAGATCCTTTTTTTTGTTAAAGGTTAATGTGAGAAGATAGAAAAAAATGGAAGATGCCCTAGGAGGCATAAGAAACGAATAAATAAATAAAGCTATAAAATTTCAATTCCAAAAAAATGGTAAGTTTTTGTGTTCTCAAATATCTATATAAATCTTTGCCTAAAGAATTTTTGGTTTCTTCCTCTCTTACAAGGAATTATATATTTTTTTAAATTTAGTCATTTTATTGTTTATTGTTTATTTTTATAAGTAGTAAAAAATATATACTAATATACAAGGTGTGTCAAAAAAGTATTGAGATATTTTTGTACTTTTTGACACAGCTTGTATTTATTGTAATTACTATAAAAGTAAAAAAAGGTGACGGGGCGACCTAAAGTTTGTATCAGCCAAACAATGAGGGAGTCTCTCCCCTGTTTACAAGTACTAGACCAAGGAGATTGTTTTGGCATCTGAGGTCGGTGCCACACCTAGCATCAGCTCCTCACTTTACCGCAAAGATATCTGTGCAACACATATGCTGAGTTGGCGAGGGCCGGTATCAAACCAGGAACCTTGTGGTTTCTAGCCAAAAAACTCTACCGACTGAGCTAACCCAGCCTTTAAAAGAGATAAGAGAGCACCTGGTATTCCCAAGTGGTCACCTATCCAAGTACTGACCAGGCTCGATGCTGCTTAACTTCAGTGATCATCACTTATTGCTCAGTTGTTGTATGTGAAATCATATTTTGCCTAACTTGTTGAATCCATTTAAAATTTCCTGTTTGTTTGTGTTTTAAATCATTTGTTATCTTTGTGTCTCATATTAAAAAAATAATGTTCTATTCATTCTTCATTTCTATCTTGGTAAATACAGCTTTAAAATCTCTACTTTTTGACACACCTTGTGTTGGTGGCTAGGTATTGAACTAGGAACCCTGTGGTTCCTAGTTAGACACTATACCGACTGAGCTAAACTGGTGCTCAGTTATTGTATGTGAAATCATATTTTCCCCAACTTGTTGAGTCGCTTTAAGATTTCCTGTTGGTTTGTTTTTTAAATCATTTGTTATCTTTGTGTTTCATATTTAAAAAATAACGTTCTATTCATCCTTCATTTTTATCTTGGTAAATACAGCTTTAAAATCTCTACTTTTTGACACACCTTGTGTTGGTAAGGGCCGGGTATTGAACTAGGAACCCTATGGTTCCTAGTCGGACACTATATCAACTGAGCTAAACTGGTGCTCAGTTATTGTATGTGAAATCATATTTTCCCCAACTTGTTGAGTCCCTTTAAGATTTCTTGTTTGTTTGTGTTTTAAATCATTTGTTATCTTTGTGTCTCATATTAAAAAAATAACGTTCTATTCATCCTTCATTTCTATCTTGGTAAATACAGCTTTAAAATCTGTACTTTTTGACACACCTTGTGTTGGTAAGGGACATTATCGAACTAGGAACCCTGTTGAGTCGCTTTAAGATTTCCTGTTGGTTTGTTTTTTAAATCATTTGTTATCTTTGTGTTTCATATTTATAAGAAATTCAGCAACTATCTTCTGTCAACAAACACAGTTCGATGGAGGGTTGAGACTTCTCACTTTTAAAACAATGAAGACAATTATTTTGAACGTGTCACCCAGTGCAATTAACTTTCTTTTCTCTCCACAAAAAGATATGAAAACCATTGCACATCTTGAGGGTCTTTTTTTTCTTTGGTGAGCATCATCATCTACAGCATCAGCATCAGCATCAGCTGCTAATACCCCTCCTCATCCTCCCACACCCTTCACTTCAGATCTATCTATAAATTAAAAGAAGCACTGGAAACAGCAGCGGCAACAGCAGCAGCAGAAGCAGAAGCAGAAAGCAGAAGGAATTGGATAGATGTTTCCCCAGTGGGACATGAACCCGGTTTAGTTGGATTCTTGAACACTAGCATCTCAGTGCATTTTTGGGAAGTCTTTTTTTTTTTCCTTCTTTTTCTGAGGGGCAAAATGCTTCTGTTTGTGCCATTTTACCACGGTAGCTAATCAGTCAGGGGAAGAAAAAAAAACGGGGGAAAAAAAATTAATTAATTGCAAATGAGGCAAATTTTTCTTTCTTTTTTTCTTTTTTTTTTTTTTTCAAACTTCCTTTCATCTTTTTTCTTGCCCATTTTTTAAAACTTCCTTTTTTTCAACTTCTTTCTCCTGTGCTTACATCTTATAGGTTTTCTTTATTTCTTTCTGTCTTTCTTTCTTTCTTCTTTCTTTCCACTCCTGTCTTTCCCCCCTTCTTTCTTTCTGTCTTTCTTTCTTTCTTTCTTCATGTATTAACTTTTCCTTTTTTTCTTCATTCATTCATTCTTTCTTTTAACCTTCCTTTCTTCTTTATCTTAATTAATTCTTCCTTTCTTCCTTTCTTCATTGATTATTTCTTTCTTCAATTTTTTTCTTCATTCATCCTTCCTGTGTTACTTGATTAGATCTTTCTTTCTTCCTTATTTCTTCTTAATTCATTCATTGTTCCTTTCTTCATTCATTCATTATTCTTTCTAACTTCTTTTTCCTAATTCATTGATTCTTTCTTTCTTCATTGATTCTTTCTTTCTTTCTTTCTTTCTTTCTTTCGTTCTTTCTTTCTTTCTAATTTTTTCTTAATCCACTCATTCTTCTTTTCTTCATTCATTCAGTCTTCCTTTCTTCATTAATACATTTCTTTCTTTTTTTCTTTCTTTCCTATTTTTTCTTAATTCATTCCTTCTTCTTTTCTTCATTCATTCAGTCTTTCTTTCTTCCTTCTTTTTCATAATTCATTCATTATTCCTTTCTTCATTAATTCTTTCTTTCTTTTTCTCAGTTCATTCATTATTCCTTTCTTCATTAATCTTTCTTTCTTTTTTCTCAGTTCATTCATTCTTCTTTCTTCATTAATTCTTCTTTCTTTTTCTCATCATTCATTCTTCTTTTCTCATTAATTCTTCTTTCTTTTTTCTCAGTTCATTCATTCTTCTTTCTTCATTAATTCTTTCTTTCTTTTTTCTCAGTTCATTCATTCTTCTTTTCTTCATTCATTCTTTCATATTTTTTCTAATTCATTCATTCTTCCTTTTTTAATTCATTCGTTCTTTCTTTCTTCCTTTTTCTTAATTAATTCTTTCTTCCTTTTTTAATTCATTCACCCTGCTTTTTTCATTCATTCTTTCTTTTTCATTCATCCATTCTTTAATTCTTTCTTTTTCTTAATTAATTAATTCTTTCTTTCTTCTTAATTAATGCTTCCTTTCTTTTTTTTCTTCATTCATTCATTCTTTTTTTCTTTTTCATTTTCTTTTACCCTTCTTTTTTTTCCCAATTGTTTCTTTCCCCTTTTTCCTTCCTCCCTTCCCAGCATCCTTTCCTTCCTTTCAGTCAAGACTTTCTTATTAGATGCCCCTAGTAAATTCCTTAAAGTTTCTCAAAGTATAAAAATAAAATTAAGAGAATATAATGAAAAGAATCCTAAATTTTTCTATCAATTAGAATCAGTATAAATTTTAAATGACATTTTCGTTCCTTTTTTTTTTTTTTTTTAAATTCAAGAGCACTTAACTCTTCCAGTCCATAAAATTCAACTCATAATGTTCTATCCACTTTTCCCTTTGATTCATGCATGAAATGATGTTAAAATCTTTAAATAAGTTACTGAAAAGTCAAAATTTATTTACACAAGATGATTCTCATTACACTTGATTTCAATCTTTGCTTTCTTCTTCTTTTTTTTTTCTGTGTGTGTCTCTAAAAAGACGAACACAATCAAGTCAAAATTTCGACTGAACATAATTAGAATCCTTTTTTTCTAATATGAGGACAGATTACAAGATTTACCAACAAAAAAAAATTCTGATTGTTTTTCTAGTTTTGTCTCTGGAAATTTTGTCAAAAACATAAAGTGTCAGCTGAGGTTAACGGAAAATACTGCAATACAAACAATAGCAGGAAAAAATTAAATGATAAAATCAATGGCTTTTCCAACAAGAAAGCTTCTTATCTGTGTTGGCAAAATGACAAATGCTGATATTATCAAAATTCTTTTTGGTGAAAAAGACATGAAATGAAAGGCAAAAGAAAATTAATTAAAGACAAATTGAGTTGAGATTAAAAGATATAATCACAATATTTTTGGAGGTGAAGACAACATTGTAAAGTTAACAGAGAAAATATTTCCCTATTTATTTCGAAGATGATGAGAAAGTGAGGGACAGTGGTGTATTGGTTACAGTCATAGGAAATGGACTTGTCAACCTGAGTTCAATTCCTGGATGAACCACAGTTCACATAGTTTAACTTTAGAAAATATTTCCCTATTTATTTATAAGATGATGAGAAAGGGAAGCGCGTGTTGTACTGGTTAGAGTCGTAGGAATTGGACTTGTCAACCCAAGTTCAATTCTTGGACTAAGCCACAGTTCACATGACTTGACTTTAGAAAATATTTCCCTATTTATTTCTAAGATGATGAGAAAGTGAAGCAGGGTTGTATACTGGTTACAGTCATAGAAAATAGACTTGTCAAATTCAGACCTAAATTCCACCATCTTATGACACCCCACCGAAAGAAAAAAAAAAAACCAAAAATCAGGGAATTAACCAAATTTGATAAAATTTTCAGTGTTGATATATTAATGAATAAAAGATATGATGCACCAGTTATCCTATTTAAAAACTTTTACATTTTTCAGGTCAGTTAACTTTGAACCATGTATCTTTGAGAATCTGTGTTATGCCTCAAAGATACCTGGTTCAAAGTTAACTGACCTGAAAAACTGTCGCTTTAACTTGTCAGTGAGATTGGATTTCCATATCACTGATAATCTGTTTATAGCAGACCCCATTCATTTTGTAATTTAGTTGGATTTTATTTAATGCTTCATTTTGAGATATAATAATGATAATGATATAGAAATGATGGAATTACTGATTTATGATGAAATATTTTTGCATGAAACTTGTTCATCCATATTTAAAGGTTTATCTTCCTGAAAGAAAAATTAATTTCTTTTGAATATTCATTTATTTTAATTACTTTCTTTTCATTTGCAAATTAATTTCCCACATTCAACTCTTGAAATAAAAAAAATTAGGAAGTCCCAAAAAACTCAGCATACACAAATACATGAGCACACACTCACACTGACGCATGCAAACACATGCACACACACACACAAATACACACAAATACACACATACACAAACACACACACACACATATATATATATATATATACCACAGTGACAATAAAAATCCATTAAGTAAATAAATATACAACCTTATTTATTTTCAATATAAAGAAGTAAATAGATTATTAAAATCAAATGGGTTAAAATATGAATTATTTAAAATATACTGACTCGAAGATTTAGGGTATTGAGATAAATGCGAGTCAGTATATTTTAAACAATCTGTATTTTAAACCATTCGATTTTAATTTTTAATTATATATATATATATATATATATATATATATATATATATAAGTAAAGAAATATAAAAGACTTATCTAGAGATTTAGCATTATAGTATATATGTAATCAATAGTAATAGTATTATGGATGATTTGGACTCATAACTTAGTTTCATGGTTATGCAATCCTCAAATGAGTCAAATGGTTGAGATCTTAAAAACTGGTTTTTAAGATCTCAACCATTTGACTCATTTGAGGATTGCATAAC
>CM042169.1:61913841-62003841 GCA_023376005.1 Doryteuthis pealeii
TAATTCATCTTCATGGCATCTGCCAGAGCAATAAAGATGGGATTAGTTGCTAGGGCTCTCATCCTTTCTCCATCTAATGTGTGACAGGCTCTACTGGGTTACAGGGTACCAGAAGTCAGAAATGATAACTTATTTTTGAAGGATCAAAATAAATTACTTTTTAAAATGCCAAAGAGGCTCCAGGCATTTAATTATTAACTGGTGGCTTTCAACAGTCCCCAGTTGTGGTTTTATGCCTTTCCAAAAGGGCATTAGTGCAAAGTAAGTGCAAATATATATTTACCAACCCCTCTGCATGAGCAGGATGTGCCACAAGGTCAATTTCTTAAGCGGAGTTCAACTGGTTTGAATTCAGAGTTTTCCTTCTCCTAGACCAGTTGCCTAACCAAGGTTAAAGACCCCAGTCTGCCCTGCTATTTACCCATAGCTGTAGGGAGAGTAGGATTCATACCTTTCCCAAAGGTATTAGCGCTAAGTGAAATCAATTACCACATCCAGGATTTGAACTCAGGACGACAAGTCCATTTCCCATGACTTTAACCATTACACCAAGAGCTTCAAGTGAGTGCAAATATGGTTTTCTGATTCTATTTCGAATGCTGATAACCATTGCATCATCCACACCTTCTATGTAAATTTTTTAAAAAGAAATAATAAAAATATATTTTTATAATCCCAGATATTTAAAAAAAAATTTTTGTGAAAAAAGGTGTTTTTTAAATGGCAGGTGTAAAATTTTGCAAATGTGCTTTCTCAAAAAACTCTATTAATATCAAGCACAACTGCATGAATCCAGTTTTTCTTGTCTTTATGAAAGGAAAAGAGAAACCTTCAAACTAATGAATGCTAAAATACTAAAAACAAATGAATGCTAAAACCAAGATGGAGTCCGCTTTTCAGCTTAAACAGTTTCCTTCATTAAAAAACTGACTTTTAAGCCTAAATGAAAGTCTGCTTTATGGGGAATATACTTTTATAGCAATATATTCAATATATTATTCAGTTATACTAGTATTCTCATCTTTGCTATAAACCAATTCCAAACAATACAGAAAGAAATTCTTTAAAACAAAATTAATTTTGCTTTTAAAAAAACCCAACCATTATCTATTCGATGACCCTCATAGATACATTGATAGATAGATACATTCCACTCATTTATTGAAGGAAATTTGTAGATAGGTAGATAGATAGATAAATTCTACTTACTAATTGAATGAGCCTCAGAGATAGATAGATAAATACATAGATAGATAAATTCTCCTTAATCCTTAATCCATACTTGATTTTTTTATTTACACATTTTTCTATTTAACCCATAGATGGGACCCTAACAGGTACTACCACTCCAGGTCAGAGTGGACCAGGGAGCAATGGTGATGAAGGGTGCTCCACATCCCCCAGACCTCCAGAACTGTAAACTCATTATCAGATAAAGTTTAACGTCATTCCCAGGACATGTAGACCTGCAGCCACCGCTTTCTAGCATCCATATGATAAAAGGGTGGGGCTTCACAGGACATGAAGACCCACCGCCTTCTAGCACATATATGATAAAAAGGTTGGGGGGTTGCCATAAAGACCCTTATTTAGGTTAGACGGGTGGTTGGAGAGGCCCCCTCCAATCAATCAATTGGCCGGTCATGTTAAGCTCTAGCACTTATATGATTTTAATTTTAATTAGAAGAGACCCAAACAGGGAACACCACTCCGAGTTTAAAGTCATTCCCAGGACATGAAGACCCCAGCCACAACCTTCTAGCACATATATGATAAAAAGGGTTGAGAGTTGCCATAAAGGCAATAGGGTTGGGATAATAATATAGGTGCTAGAGCTTGACATGACCAGCCAATTGATGGAGGGGGCCTCTCCAACCACCGTCTAGCCTAAGTAAGGATCTAAGTGGAGTGTTGAGTAACTGGTCGTCATCCTTGGTTCCAGTTGTAAAATGACTTAAAGTAAACAAGTGAGTAAACCAATAAGTCCTTGTGGGATAGAGTCCTTTAGGTCCGACGTCCAAGATGGTCCGAGTGTCAATGAGTTAAGATTAGAATCAGGCCTCTATAAATACACCAACAGCAGCAGCAGCACACTGCCAGTGATTGGATAATAGGAATCTTTCCCAGGTCACATGCTTATAACCGAGTCTATAAATAGAGGTGACCATTTGCCCCATGCCTTATATACAGAAATATGGAGGCGCGTGGTCTAATGGTTAAAGTTGAAGGAAATGGACTCGTCGACCCGAGTTCAATTCCTGGACGAAGCAGTTTAGATTTCACATATCGCTAATACCCTTGGGAAAGGTATGAATCCAATTCTCCCTCCAGCTATGGGCAAATAGCAGGGTAGACTGGACTCTTTAACCTTGGCTAGGTAACCAGTCTAGGAGAAGGAAAACTCTGAATTCAAACCTGTTGAACTCCGCTTAAGAAATTGACCTTGTGTCACATCCTGCTCGTGCGGAGGGGTTGGTAAATATATATATACAGAAATATTCAACATGGAGTGTTACATGTCATGGACAGCTCATTCACCAGGATTCTTTTTATGTCTTATTAATAAAACCAAATAATTTTTCCTTTACTTAAAAAACACCAATTGAATAACAGACTCCAGTTCTTCAGCTAAAAATGACTTAAGCATGACTTTCAGCGTGTTTTATAATGAATTGGAATTTCCTTAGCAACTTGCCTGAGGAAAATTGCTAATAGTAGCCCGGTACTGCTTTGAAGGGTTTCAGGCTCAAAAGCCCGCAACCCACGTTCACGAACACTCCAGAATTGATGGCTGTTAAAATGAAGGATATTTTTGGTCGGCCATCATGTGCTATCATATATTTGCAGATTAGCTTCTGGCAAATGAAGAATTCAATGGTAATGCTTCAAGAACGGTGCGTAGAATTTTTATGACCGTTGGAATGGCATCGTATTTTACCGTAGTTCTGATATTTACAAGTTTCTGGATTAGATAACGTTCTATTTCAATATTTGTGTCATCTAAGATAATCAATTGGTAATTGATCAATTCTTATAATAACATCGGATGCTTATCATTCCACAAATATTTATGATCCGTCTCACATCTTGCTTTCTTTATTTCTTTTATTTTTATTGTCTCCTCTTTGCTTTTACAGAACAATGTGGACAGATAAAATTCTGTCTATTAACACATTTACTGCCACATAACACAATGTGTGATTATTGTGACATGTTATAAATATGTACTGTAACTATTGTGGTCTATAAGGGGAATTTGGGGATTAAAAGGAGAAAGAAGGAAAAAGAAATAAGAACAAACAAAGGTTAAAATTCTGTCTATTAACACATTTACTGCCACATAATACAATGTGTGATCATTGTGACATGTTATAAATATGTAGTGTAGTGGTCTATGGGGAAATTGGGGATTGAAAGGAGAAAGAGAGGAAAAAGAAATAAGAACAAACTAAGGTTAAAATTCTGTCTATTAACACATTTACTGCCACATAACACAATGTGTGATCATTGTGACAGGGCCGGGTTAGCTCAGTCGGTAGAGCGTTCGGCTAGAAACCAAAAGGTTCCTAGTTCGATACCTGCCCTCGCCAACTCAGCGTATGAGTAGCACAGGGATCTGTGCGGTAAAGTAAGGAGCTGATGGTAGGTGTGGCATTCCACCTCAGACGGTAAAATAATGTCCTTGGTCTAGCGCTAGTGAAAAGGGGATAGACTCCCTCGCTGATTGGCTGATACCGACATTAGGCCGCCCCAACGACTTTACTTTACTTTATAAATATGCAGTGTAACTATTGTGGTCTATAAGGGGAATTTGGGGATTGAAAGGAGAAAGAGCGGAAAAAGAAATAAGAACAAACAAAGGTTATACAAATAAACATGTAATAAATTTGTAGTGTAGTGGTCAATGGGGAAATTGGGGATTGAAAGGAGAAAGAGAGGAAAAAGAAATAAGAACAAACAAAGGTTATACAAATAAACATGTTATAAATTTGTAGTGTAGTGGTCTATGGGGAAATTGGGGATTGAAAGGAGAAAGAGAGGAAAAAGAAATAAGAACAAACTAAGGTTAAAATTCTGTCTATTAACACATTTACTACCACATAACACAATGTGTGATCATTGTGACATGTTATAAATATGTAGTGTAGTGGTCCATGGGGAAATTGGGGATTGAAAGGAGAAAGAGAGGAAAAAGAAATAACTAACAAACAAAGGTTAAAATTTTGAAGAGTAAAAAATCAGTGGGGTGCCAGTAATTTGACCGACAAATGACCCCAGAAATAGATTTAAAAATAAAAACGTAAGTTCCAGGTTTTGATCTGAAATGGATGTGATGCTGGGACGAGAAACAGAAGAGGAAAATGTGTGATGATTGTGACATGTTATAAATTTGTAGTGTAGTGGTCTATCGGGAATTTGGGGATTGAAAGGAGAAAGAGAGGAAAAAGAAATAACTAACAAACATAGGTTAAAATTTTGAAGAGTAAAAAATCAGCGGGGTGCCAGTAATTTGACCGACAAATGACCCCAGAAATAGATTTAAAAATAAAAACGTAAGTTCCAGGTTTTGATCTGAAATGGATGTGATGCTGGGACGAGAAACGGAAGAGGAAAAAAATCTTCCCTCTGATGGGATTTAGACGTAGCTCCTGGTTCCCCGTATGGAGAGTGTGTGTTTTATAGAAAAATTGTATCTATTTTTGTCATCGGAATATGGTCAACAAGTGCTAAGCGCTACCAAGGCTATCCTTCTGACAACTCAATAAACATATAATCTTTAGGTCACTGCTGTATAAACAGAATTATATGATATTTTGATTTTTACATTTTGCATTTTAACAAAACCATTTATGTTACTAAAAAATAGCTTGTACTCTTTCCTCTTTCATTAAAAATTAGTTAACACCAACAAAAATACTCATTGTGTTATGTTTTTATTTATTATTATTAAATTATTAACAAACTTTACAGCATTGAAACTCTCTAACCAAAAAAAAAAGAAATATGTAACAGTCACAAAATCTTTATATATTTATACAATTTTATCTGTCTATTAACCAAGCAAAAGTAGCAAATCATAGCCACATTTTCATTTGAGCATTTCTCTTAAAAAAGCTTTAAGATAAAAAATAAAACAATTTCCAGTTCTATTTGTAATTGAGGGTTAATTTTATGTGGTCTCCATTTGTGTTGAACATAAATTCTTTAACTATCCAAATTTTCAATATAATAAAGATAATGCTAATTAAAATTCTTTCTAAATAGAAGCATCATCATGAATTGCTGTTATAATGGGAACCCAACTGGTTCCAATGTTTGCTAGTAGAGTGGTTTTCAAACTGTGACCATAGGAGTCCGCAGATGTTAACAGTAGGGGTTAATAGATGCTGCAAGAGTGTCTTGAAAAATTTTATTATCCAATTAGTGGTAGAACCACAAATTTGTATGTTTAGTTACTACTACTCATCTAATTCAGTTTAAATGGCAACCACTCCCAAAATTCAAACCACTGACTAATATACACGATCATGAGAAAGGCATCTTGAACTTTAAGTGACTAAATTCCTATCATAAAATTGTACTTGCGCATTATTTTATGTTATGACAGTTTTGGCTAATGTGACATAAGCAGTGACATAGTTTCGGTTACAGACAAATAGAGACCTAATCTCCATTATCAATAGATAGATAAAATTCAAACCTAATATACACGATCATAAGAAAGGCATTGGGAATAACAGTAATCTTGAACTTTAAGTGACTAAATTCCTATCATAAAATTGTACTTGCACATTATTTTATGTTATGACAGTTTTGGCTAATGTGACATGAGCAGTGACATAGTTTCGGTTACAGACAAATAGAGACGTAATCTCCATTATCAATAGATAGATAAAATTCAAACCTAATATACACGATCATGAGAAAGGCATTGGGAATAACAGTAATCTTGAACTTTAAGTGACTAAATTCCTATCATAAAATTGTACTTGCGCATTATTTTATGTTATGACAGTTTTGGCTAATGTGACATGAGCAGTGACATAGTTTCGGTTACAGACAAATAGAGACCTAATCTCCATTATTAATCGATAGATAACATTTTATAAATATACATATGTGCAATATCTTGGTATGTACTAGTTTGCAACTCATATATCACAAAGCAGTTGAAATCAATGATTAATCTATACATATATAAAGGGCAGTTGGTGTGTATGTATGTATATATGTATATATGAGAAAAAGGGGGTTGGAATGAATCCGACAGAATGAGGTAAGATACAAGGAATAAAAGAACAAAACTCTGACAAAAATGTGTAGTACATTTCGCTGTGGTTTTGAACCCGGCTTCATCAGCTTTTATTGAATTATTCAGATTATACAAGTAGAAGGGGGAAGTAGAAAGAAAGGCTACTCCTTTTCCCTATCCGGTATTTCTCACCATTCATTTTTTCTACCTACATCCCTCAACTCTCTTCCCATATGATTTCCTTCTCATCTTCCCCAAAGATGTCCCCTATAACCAATCAAATCTTCCTCTCACCACAACTTACCCACCTACCTACTTCCCACTTCTATAAAACACTTGTATGATCTGAATAATTCAATAAAAGCTGATGAAGCTGGGTTCAATACCTCAGCAAAACATACTACACATTTTTGTCTGAGTTTTGTTCTTTCATTCCTTATATTTTACCTCATATGTATGTATGTCCAGATGAAACTATGAATATAAAACAATTAGCAACAAAGTAAATATATATACACATTGAATATCACCATTGGCATTAAATGACCCACAGAGGTTGATATGCCGTTAAACAAAACTCAAACTCAATATCACCAATTACTGTTTTTCCTAGAAAAATTATGAAGATTTGATTTATATTTGAATTTGAGTTTTCAAACACAATTCTTATTTTTATTTTCAAAACCTTTTGGTGGATCAATTTATATTTCAAAATTCAAATGGGCAATTAAATATGCACTTTCGATATCAAGATGGTGTACTAGCAAGTTGTATTGTACGGCAATTTGAATTGAAATTCTTATTGCAGTTAGATATTTAAAAAATAAGATATACATAGAAATAGCATTGAAATTCTATTTAAAAATGTCCAGCATTTGAAAATCTCAAAAGTAAACAAATCAATACACCAGGTTTTTTTTTACTCAACTCCCTCTACCCATGACTTTAAACTCGGAGTGGTGTTACCTGTTTGGGTCTCTTCCAATTAAAATTAAATTAATATTAAGACAAAATTTTCCCCTGACCAGAAAAAGATGGGTGCTAGAAGGCGGTGGTTGAGGGTCTTCATGTCCTGAGAATGATATTAAACTTTATCTGATGGTGAGGTTCCAGTTTTGGAGGTTTGGGGAATGTGGAACACCCCTTCATCACCATTGCTCCCTGATCCACTCTGACCCAGAGTGGTAGTACCTGTTAGAGTCCCATCTATGGGTTAAATAGAAAAATGTGTTCATAAAAAAAATTGAGTATCCATTGAGAATCAATTTATTTCAAAACTTTGTCGGCATTAAATGATCCACCGAAGTTGATATGCCGTAAAATAAACCAAACCAAGCCAAAACCAAGCATGAACTTTGTGACTTTTATTCCATTACTAAATAGTGAATTATGAAGATTTGATTTATATTCAAAGATATCTCAACATTAAAATATACATAGAAATAGCATTGAAATTCTATTTAAAAATGTCCAGCATTTGAAAATCTCAAAAGTAAACAAATCAATACACCAGGTTTTTTTTATTCAACTCCCTCTACCCAGTTGAAGCTGGGTAGCCGCTTCTAGTAACTGATAAATAATCAATAGACTATTAAGCATTTTGATTGACTGAAACATTTATATCATGGACTTTGTGGAGCCCTGTCGACTAGGGCTTTAGATTACACCAATTGCACCTCTGCGAAGGGGTAAGACCCCCCAATGGAGCCACCTGTTGGCTGTGGGTGGCAACCCATGATGCTTAAGGATGGTATCCTGGTGAATGAGCAATTCATGACAGGCAACACTTCACTTAGACCTTTACTTAGGCTAGACGGGCGGTCGGAGAGGCCCCCTCTGATCAATCGGCTGGTCATGTCAAGCCCTAGCACCTATATAATTGCCCCAACCCTATTGCCCTTATGGAAAGCCCCAACCCTATTTATCATAAATGTGCTAGAAGGCAGTGGTTGAGGGTCTTTATTTAAAAATGTCCAGCATTTGAAAATCTCAAAAGTAAACAAATCAATACACCAGGGTTTTTTACTCAACTCCCTCTACCCAGTTGAAACTGGGTAGCCGCTTCTAGTAACTGATAAATAATAAATACACTATTAAGCATTTTGATTGGCTGAAATATTCCTATCATGGACCTTGTGACTTTCATTCCAATAATGTAACCAGTAAGCATTAACTTAAACTCTATTAAAGATTCTCAAACACTTTTCCTGCATGTTTGAGTGCATCCATTTTTATATACATATAAATGTACATGAATTTGAATATTCTTATAGAAATCTTTCTCTAGTGTTTTTGTTCTAGCCAATATCTAAAAGTGTATTCCTTTGAGTGCATACAATGGTGTATAAGGATATATGTTATGCATTCAAATGCAGTGATATTCACCTTTGTACAATGGAAGATGCAGAATATTAAGTGCAACTACATCAATAGAACACCAAGATAGATACAGGTAGGCTTTATTTATGGTTGCAGTGCACTTAAAAACACTAATTGTAAATGTTAGCATTTATGTGTAGGTCTTTGTGTATGTACTTGTGTGTGTGTGTGTGTGTGTGTGTGTGTTGTGTATGTGTGTGTTTGTTAAGTAAGTATACACTTTTAAATGTATGCACCTCAAAGCAATTTATGGATCTATGTAAATGGTAATAGAAATATATATATATATATATATAACATAACATATAAGATAACAGAAAAATTACAGAAACACGCATAACCTATGTATGTGTATATGTATATATATATATATATATGTATATCAATATATGTATTGACCAAAGCCTGAAGAAGATACCAGAATATCTGAAACACATGTTGCGTATGTAAAATAAAAAGAATTAAACATTTTTTCTGAGAACGATACATTTTGCGGACCTTCTTTTTTTTATAATATATATATATATATATATATGTATATATATATATATATATATATAAGTAAAGTAAGCAAAGTCATTGGGGCGGCCTAATATTGGTATGAACCATACAGCGAGGGAGTCTATCCCCTTTTTACTAGCACTAGATCAAGGAGATTATTTTAGTGTCTGAGGTGGAGTGCCACACCTACCATCAGCTCCTTACTTTACCGCACAGATCCCTGTGCTACTCATAATGCTGAGTTGGCGAGGGCAGGTATCGAACTAGGAACCTTTTGGTTTCTAGCCGAACGCTCTACCGACTGAGCTAACCCGGCCCTATGAATGATTCTTGATATATATATGTATATATACAAGTTGGGTGTTCTAGCATGGTGTAATGGTTAGCAAGCTAGTCTTGCAGATCCATTACTACTGAATAGGGAATTTCAATCCTTGCTGATGCCCTATACTAGCGACATTGATCAAAATATATACAAGTACCCTATGTAAAAAGGAATATATTTATTGCTGCTATAACAACCAAAATTAATGGTCTTAATGTTTTCAGGAGTTAAATCCGGTTAACACCCCCATAGGCACCATTACTTGCTACCATTTTCTAAATCTGCGAAATTGTTTAGAGAAATGTGGACAAATTGTGAGTTACGCAGACTACCTGTGCCAAATAATTGTTGTAGAATTGTTACAAAAGAAACCAATCACCAGACAGAGATTAAAACAAAGAACAAGACCCCAAAAAGACCCGCCCATGCACACACACACACACATTCACACACACACTCACATACACACACACACACCCACACACGCACAGACATACATAGATGTGTATTGAGAGAGAGAGACCTACATTTAATTGGGAGGAAACTCTGAAAAAACAAACAAGCCTGTATCAATCAATATTTGATAAGGAATAAAGAGAAAAAGTCTGGTTGAATTGGTTACGATTACTTTCTGGGGTTGCCTTAAGCCTTTCTGCTTAAAAATTAAACATACATATACAAACACCCATACAGATATACATATAAATATGAGAGCAGAAAATTATATATATATAGATAGATATGTATTTATAAAGATAAAATGGCTTACCAGTGAATATGGGTACAATTGTTGGGAGGTGCAAAATTCAGGAGTTAAGTCAGCGATATAACAAATACAAAGTGCTCAATACGAAGTAGAGCAAATTTATTATAAAATGATACAATAGAAACCTACTCGAGTTTCACCATAAGGATCTTCAGGGTTAAATCCACTGAATTAATCGAGGTACCGATTAATTGCAGTTGATCACACGTGTACCTGCTGTTACTTAAATGGTCACCCATCTAAGTATTTAAACAGGCTCATTGCTGCTTAACTTTGCGGAAAACTGGTGCTTCAACATGACATGACTATAAGCATTGGATATGAACAAATAATTATAACATATATCATTACACAATATATGTGTTGTGTGTGTATGTGTGTGTGTGTGTGTGTGTGGTATATATATATATGTGAGTGTGTACATATATTTTTAAGAGTAATGTTCCAGTTTGGCTTTATATGTACAAACTACAGACAGTAAGTAAATGAATCATGGTTATTTAGTATCGAGCTGTATAATTATAACATATATCATTACACAATATATATATATATGTGTGTGTGTGTGTGTGTGTACAATATATATATATATATATATATATATATATATATATATATATATATGTGAGTATTTTGGGAGAATATGTGCTTAATTGAAGTCATACCTAATTTTGAAAGTTAATAAATTAATAATTAATAATTAATTTTCAAAATTAGGTACGACTTCAATTAAGCACATATTCTCCCAAAAATTGTCAGCTAAAAAGAGCCATATCAAAAACACATCGCTTGTGTATTTACTTCTCATATGTGAGTATGTACATATATTTTTAAGAGTAATGTTCCAGTTTGGCTTTATATGTACAAACTACAGACAGTAAGCAAATGAATCATGGTTATTTAGTATCGAGCTGTAATTTCACAAAATTTACTCACAGACTAATAAATCAGAATTTTAGAGGCAAATAAGAAAAATAAATTCAAATAGAATTTCCTCCCCGCTATCTTGGAACTATATTAATACAATCACAATTTTATTGTCCATCACTTCCGGTAATTAGTTTCCACATTAATACAATATGTCCGAGATGTCTGCGTTTATGTTTTTTATCACACTTAATGTTTTCTTCTTCTTTTTTTTTATAGATAAATCTATATTAACATAAATAAGATGTGGAATTTTGTGGAGATGACCTTACTTATTTTACCCCCTGAGATCTTTATAAGGCAGGGAACCTTAATAATAATAATAATAATAATAATAATAATAATAATAATGATAATAATAATAGAGACCTGAGGAGACTTGCTGTCACTCAGACTCCAGTGAAATACCAAACTCAAAAGGAGTGAATAATAATAATAATAATAATAATAATAATAATAATAATAATAATAATAACTGGTGTGAAAACTCAAAAGGAGTGAATAATAATAATAATAATAATAATAATAATAATAATAATAATGATGTTTCAAGAAAAGAAGGTGGAAGAGGTCTTGCCAACATAGAGGACTGTGTAGAGGCCACAATCCAAGGACTCGAAGAGTACACAAAAAAGAGCAAAGAAAGATTACTTATAGCAGCCAACAACAGCAGACAAATCGTAGAGGTTGCACATAAAAAGACCTGGACATGGTTAAGAAGAGGAAACCTCAAGAGAGAAACTGAATCACTAATAATTGCTGCACAATATAATGCCTTAAGAACAAATTATATCAAAACAAAAATTGATAAGACACAAGAAAACAGTAACAACTGTGCGGTGACAGTAAACCATGTATTAAGCGAATGTAGCAAACTAGCACAACAGGAATACAAAGCTAGGCACGACTGGGTTGGGAAGGTGATCCATTGGGAATTATGCAAAAAATTAAATTTTGACCATACAACAAAATGGTATATGCATAAACCAGAATCTGTTCTTGAGAATGAAATGCATAACATTCATTGGGACTTTGAGATAAAGACGGATCATCCTATCTCAGCCAGGAGACAAGACCTAGTGTTTATTAACAAAAAAAAAAGAGAACGTGTCAACTGGTGGACTTTGTGGTTCCAGCAGATCAAAGGTTGAAGCTGAAGGAAAATGAAAAGATGGATAAAGACCTGGACCTTGCCAGAGAATTGAAAAAACTGTGGAACATGAGATTGAAAGTGATACCAATTGTAATTGGTGCACTAGGATCGGTCCCAATAAACTTGGAAAAAAGACTGGAGGATCTGGAAATCAGAGGAAGAATTGAGACCATCCAGACTACTTCACTACTGCAATCGACTAGAATACTTGGAAGAGTCCTGGAGACCTGAGGAGACTTGTTGTCACTCAGCCTCCAGTGAAAGACCATCAGTTAACACTGATGTGAAAAACCCAAAAGGAGTGAAAATAATAATAATGATAATAATAATAATAATATTAATAATAATATTAATGATAATAATAATAATGATAATAATAATAATAATAATAATAATAATGATAATAATAATAATAATGATAATAATACTAATAATAATAATACATAGAGAGCAAATGTAATGAATTACTTCATCATTGGTTTGACATGGGAGGCAGATTTTTGTCAGTATACTCAGCCAGGAGACTCAGATTATATTGGCAGCTTTTTGGCAATGAAAAGTGGAATCCATAAGTACTCCCCACCCCATCACACTTGCCATTCCACCACCCACTCCCCGCTTCCAAATAGCTCTTGGCGCCTTTTACACACACAAGCCCATCCTTTTTAAAGCCCAGACCCCAAACCCTACCTCAGTATCATTTCAGGCACAATTGTAGTTAATGGTCCGACAAAAGATGGTAGCGATGTCCAAGATCATTAACTCCAATTAAGAGCAGATGGAAGCACCAGTTTGAGAGAAATCAAGATACCCTTGCTATAAACACATAGACATTGCCAATATATTTATATACAAATAGACACGCACATGCACTCGCACACACGCACACACACACACACACACATACAAAACAAAGAAATGTATATGCATGTAGACAAACATACATATGAAACAATATATATTCATGTCACCAGCAAGAACAATTTAAAAAAAAATACATTGTTATATAGTTACAAACATATAATATATATATATATGCATACATAAAGTGAAATATGATATATATATATAATATATATATATATATGTGTATATATATATATATATATATATATATATATATATATATATATATCTCATATTTCACTTTATATATATATATATATATATATAATATTATAATGTGTACAGATGGAATCCATAAGTACGCCCCACCCCATCACTCTTGCCATCCCACCACCCACTCCGTTCTACTAACGTATTGAGCACTTTATATTTGTTATAACGCTGACTTATCCGAGAAACACTTATACCAAATAAATATTGAAACCAACCCAATATTTTTACTGGTAAGTCATTCCCTTTACATATATATCATCATCATCATCATCATCATCATGTCGCGCTGTCAGCACGGATATCCATGACAGTCTCTCTCCATCCGTCCCTATCGTTCATCATTCTCAGGAGGTCCTCTATGCTGCATCCTGTATCCGCACAGAGCTGATCAATGTACTGGTCGGCCCACACTGGCGTGCCCATGTGCTGGCTTCCACAGGAGGACGTCGCTTATATATATATAATATATAAACACATATATATATATATATAATATGTGTATACATTAGCACACACACACACATACATATATATATTGCACACACACACACATATATATATATATTGTACACACACTCACTCTCACACACACACACACATATATTTGTGTTTGTATATATATATTCATATTTAAATAATCATTATTTAATGCAACAATCGATTTTAAAATTGATTTAATTTTTCTAAAAACAATTTGATGTTTGGGCGATTTTAAATTTTAGAAGACCAACTGACCTTTGACCTATTTGACACCTACACACACAAATTTGAACACATAAACATACGTGCTTTCGCAAGTATAATCACAAATACATGTGTGTACACATACATATACAAACACCAATACAGATATACATATATGTAAATACAAGTGCATATCAGCCCGTTGGCTTCTTCTGTACTTAGGAACCTCATTCTTATCCGTTGAATAAATTACAGAGGAAAAAAATCAGTAAGTCTTTTAAATGTCTTCACATCTAAGGAAGTTGATTTGCTTACAGAGGTTTATTTTTCTTTTTCTCTTCCCCATGTCTCTTATCCTTGTACATCCACAAATGTAATTAGTGATAAGGGCATATATATATATATATATATATATATATATATATATATATATATATAATCCATCAATTATTATAATCTATTTATCTATCTATCTTTGTTCATATCTATAAAACATACACACAAACAGACACATGAAACTAGATGAAGCATATAAATTTTGATTGCATAGACATAGTCAACATTGCTAATTGACTGTCAGTTTCTTAGCTATGTGATCATCTGATCAATCCCTGTTGTCTATGTTTATGTTATTCTAACATATATATATATATATATGTGTGTGTGTGTGTGTGTGTATGATGGGTGTATATAAGTTAGGATAATATATATATATATATATATATATATATATATATATATATATATATATATTATCATAATGGTACACGGTAATAACCTACTCGAGTTTCACCATAAGGATCTTCAGAGTTAAATCCACTGGATTAATCAAGATATTTATTAATTGCAGTTGATTAATCAATATCTTGATTAATCCAGTGGATTTAAACCTGAAGATCCTTATGGTGAAACTTGATTAGGTTATTACCGTGTACCATTATGATAATAAATTTGCTCTATTAACGTATTGAGCACTTTATATTTGTTATATCACTGTCTTATCATTGTGAAACATGCATCAACTAACCATTGTGACCATTTTCACCTGTAAGTCACCTTTTCCACAAATACCATATATATATGTATATATATATGTGGAGAAAATTTAGAAACAAACACGGGATGTTATGATGGATGGAAATTTATCGTTGATGCTCGAACATTTCGGTTTACAGTGGAAACCTTCTTCAGGACTGTGTTTTTCTTGTTCTTCTCATTTTCACATTCCTGAAGAAGGTTTCCATTGTAAACCGAAATGTTTGAGCATCGACGATAAATTTCCATCCATCATACATCCCGTGTTTGTTTCTAAATTTACTCCACATACTGTCAGATAAATTTCTTCAACTTACTTCCATATATATATATATATATATATATATATATATATAATATATATAAGAGAGTTTTATAATTTGCTTAAAGCAGGTTAACAAACAACACCATTGTTACCTTATTATTTTTTCTTTACACCTGCATTGTGATAGCCTTCAAAATAAACCTCCAAACCAATATATATATATATTATATAATTGCACCTGAGGTAAATCGCCACACCTACCATCAGCTCTCCAGTAATTTTTTGTGGGGAGGATATATGATTTTATGTATTTTAAAGAACTGGTAGAAATAATGCTAATGTGAACAAATTAGAAAAAATAACTTCATGTGTATTAATGAATAAGTCACCATAAACTTGAAGAATACAGTGGGACTTAATCATAATGGTACAAGGAATTGACCCCTCAGTTCCCAACAATGCATCATCAGCCAACCATGGCTAAAAGGTGACCTCTGGCTGGTTGTCAAAACTAAAGGGCCCAATCTGTCCAAAGGAAAGATGGTTTCATGCCTTTCTGAAGTGGATTAGCACAAAGTAAAAAGCAAACTGCCTTATCTATGATTTGAACTTCATTTATCGAGTCAATTCCCCGTGATGATAACCGAATAAACATTTTTTTTTGGTGAAAAGTCCCCAAATATCTACAAAATGAACGTATATGAATTATGTATGGATAAATAAATATAAATTCATGTTTATTGATAAGTATTGAACATTTTCTTGCTTACATGGGAAACGGAAATTTTTCGCCTTATGTACATATTAAAAAAAAAAACATACGCACAATATTGTGCAACTCTCGCCAGCATTTATCAACAAAAGAAGACATATTAAAACTGACTCTAATAAGTAATAAATATAATCATGCTCATATGTAGTTCCACAAACTTTTTACATTTAGGTAGACAAACAATCATAGTAAGTTTTTCTTTCACTCTATCTCTTTCTATACAACTACACACACTCATTTGCACAAATCTCTCTCTCTCTATCTCTCTCTCTCTCTATATATATATATATATATATATATATATATACATATATATATAAGCAAATAAGACATTCTTTCTCTCTTTTTCTCTATCTCTTTTTATACAACTGCACACACTCACTTGCACACACACACACACACAGACATATATATATATATATATTTATATATATATACACATGCACACACACACACACATATATATATAGGAAAATAAAACATTCTTTCTCTCTTTTTCTCTATCTCTTTCTATACAACTGCACATAGTCACTGGCACACACAGACACACACAGACACACACACATATATATATGTGTATGTATATATATATATATATATATATATATATATATATATATAATAAGCAAATAAAACATATTCAATAATTTCTCATTTTTATAACTGTCAAAATCTTGGCAAGAATGTGTAATAAAAGAAAAAGTCAATATATATATATATATATATATATATATATATATATATACATATGCACACACACACACATATATATACACATAGATATATGCACATAGATATACATACACACACATATATATATATATGTATACATGTATGTACATATGTATACATATATGTAAACATACACACCTTTTCAGTTTTCTTATGTTATATTTACTTGCAAACAGTTTTTAAAAATGTTTCCATGAAATTTTATTAAACTGTTTGCTGTGATTCTGTTTAGACTGTTTTTCTTTTTTTCTTTTTTGGAATTTGATTTTAAATCTAAATATAGAAAAATTATTGAAGCAAAAAAAACAAAAAAAAAAAATCCACAGAATTTATGAAGAATTTTACATTAAACAGAAAACAACATTAATCAATTTCTAAAAATGGTAAAAAAAAAAAGAAAAAGAAAAGGTGGAAATGATTTTAGGTCCTCATTTTAAAGATATTTTCCTCGCATTCAGGTGCTTTTAGTGTGACTAGCAAAAATATGGGCCTACCACTGTGCACAAGTATTTAATTTTAATGTAATGAAATATCTTAAATTAGAAAGACTAACAAAATCAGATAAGAATGCATATAAAAAGAATACACTTATTTTAATTATATTTTAATTGGTTTCTATATAAAATTATTCATAGGATTGATTTTAATACAATACTACCCCTGAAAAAAAATTATGGAATTAGCAGCACATTTAGAGAATATTTACTTAGGATTTTGTTTAGCAGTAAAAAAACTAATAACAGATAAGACAAAAAATGTTTTTCTTTAATAGCTGAATATTTTATAAAATATAAAAAAATTCATAAAATATTTTTTAAATAAACTAGATTAAATTATTTGAATTAATGGTATGATTTCTTTTCAAGTCAGAGGAAAATATTATGGATTAAATTTGATGACAAGAAAAAAAAAGGATGGAATTATCTTGTTTAGCAGTAAATAAACTAATAACAAATAAGATAAAACAATAATGTTAGATATCAATAACACCAAGTAATTATTTATTAAATCCGGTTTTGTTAAAACCAGTATGCAAATTAACCATACCATGTATTAAGTAAACCTTTATTTCTTAGTGATATATAACACCCATTGTAGGATTTTAAATGAATTAATAACATGTTTTGAGGCAAATCTAACTCAGATTTTCACAGAGAACAAGATTCTTGCCCTGATGAACTACTAAGCGAAACTTAGTAAAATTATTTATTAAAATTACATTCTGGGTTAGCTCAGTTGGTAAAGTGTTTGGCTAGGAATCACAAGGTTCCTAGTTCAATACTGGTCCTTGCCAATGGAGGCAAGTGGCATAATGGTTAGAGTCATGGGAAATGGACTCGTCAACCCAAGTTCAAATCCTAGACAAGGCTGTTTGCATTTCATATAGCGCTAACACCCTTGAGAAAGGTATGAATCCATATATTCTCCCTCTAACTATGGGTAAAATAGTAGGTCAGACTTGGTTCTTTAACCTTAGTAGGTCAGACTGGACTCTTTAACCTTAGTAGGTCAGACTGGGCTCTAACCTTAGATAGCTAACCAATCTAGGAGAAGGAAAAACTGAATTCAGACCTCTTAATCTTCACTTGGGTGGTCACTACTAGGATAGGCTCAGACCTACTTAGCGATCTATTTCAATTTTAAAAAAAAATCAAATATTTAAATAAAGTTTATTTCATATATTCGGATGCTGATGGTTACGGCATACCAACCTCAGTGGGTCATTTAATGCTGATAAAGTTTTGAAATAAAGTCATTCTTAATGGATACTCAATATTTTTTATAAATACATTTTTCTATTTAACCCATATATGGGACCTAACAGGTACTACCACTCCGGGTCAGAGTGGACCAGGGAGCAATGGTGATGAAGGGGTGCTCCACATTCCCAAAACTTCCAAAACTGGAAGCTCACCATCAGATAGAGTTTAACGTCATTCCCAGGACATGTAGACCCCTGTCACCGCCTTCTAGCAACCATATGATAAAAAGGGTTGGGGCTTGCCATAAAGGCAATAGGGTTGGGGCAATCATATAGGTGCTAGGGCTTGACGAGACCAACCGATTGATTGGAGGGGGCCTCTCCAACCTCCCGCCAAGTAAGGACCAAAGTGGAATATTGCATGTCATAGACTGCTCAACCACCTGGGTCCTATCCTTAACCATCACGAGTCGCCACCCACGGCCAACAGGTGGCCCCATTGGAGAAGACTTACCCCTCTGCAGAGGTGCAGTCGGGGCATTCTAACACCCCAGCTGACAGACTGAGTATTTGTGAGTAAAATATTTAGGTCTATGTTGAGTAAATATTGATTTTATAATAACATATTTTTTAAAACAGTAAAACTAAATCTGGTTTTAAATTGAATGGCAAATTAATATCGAAGTAAATTTTCTTTTATTGTATTTGAAAATTTCTAATTTCTAAATTCAAATATGAAATTCATTCAAGCATGATAACGAATCCAATCAAGCAGTTAATCTGAAAGAGAGGCTCATGGCTACTGAATATTATTGGTGAGTTCATATCCCAAAGATATTCATCATCCTACAATTGTCAGCAAGGTGATCTGGTATTGCCTGGCTTTTACTTTCTTAAGCTGGTGGGAGAGTAGGATTCATACCTTTACCAAGGGTATTAGCGCTAAGTGAAATGCAATTACCATGTCCAGGATTTGAACTCGGGGCAACGAGTCCATTTTCCATGACTTTAACCATTACACCACGCACTTTCTTGTATCACCTTCTGACCATGTCAGAGACATTGGTTAAATACATACACTATATATATATATATATATATATATATATATAGTGTATGTATTTAACCAAGGTCTCTGACATGGTCAGAAGGTGATACAAAATGACCTTGTATCACCTTCTGACCATGTCAGAGACATTGGTTAAATACATACACTATATATATATATATATATATATATATATATATATATATATATAGTGTATGTATTTAACCAAGGTCTCTGACATGGTCAGAAGGTGATACAAGGTCATTTTAAGCAGAGTATAACTAGTTTGAATATATATATATATATATATATATATATATATATATATATATATAGTTAGTGGCTGAATTATTTGCCTCTACTGAATATTTGTATATTTTCTAAGGAAATCTAAATAATTGAAAGTACTTACTAAATCTGCTATAGATACTATATTCCATATTTAGTTTTGAATAATTTATTAATTTTTTAGTAGTTTTGATCTATTATATTCATAGTTATAGATTTTTAAAAAATTTAGTGCAGTACAAAATTATCATATATCCTAATAGAAATCATTTGCAGCAGAACATGCAGTCAGCATATTATCTGCCTAGTGTAGGAGTTACCAAATTTATCAGGCCCTTTATTATCTTATTTACATCTTTATTACATTTTTACTTTTTTACTTTTTAAAGAAAGTGAAAAATCAGCCTGTCCTATTCAACAATCGTCTTGTTAGAACTACAACTTCAAAGGAAGGACATTGTAATGATACATTTTTTCATTATTACTATCACTAGCAAATATATGCACCCTCCGGGTGCAAGTATCTAAGTTTTAATATAATAAAGTATTGTATTAAATTAGAAAGGCTAATGAAACTAAATAAGAATGCAGATAAAATGATTTTAAACAGAGGGAGGTATAATAGAAAAATAGAACAACTGAAACTTACTCTTCCATCACTCCCATCTTTCATTGTTATTTTTTCTAATTTAAGTATTTAGTTAAAAGAGGAAGTAAAGAATAAAATGACATTTATTTTTTTCTTGTTAATGGATTTCATTTAAGATTCATTGAAGAGATGTTTGCTTATATTCATTAAAATAAATCCATATGTGAATGTCAGTGCATGTCACATTTTTTAAAAACTTTATGCCTTTATATGGCAGCCCAAGATATCATACCATTTTGTAATCAGACCAAATCCAGACCCACAATCCTGAAATTCTGGATTCCCAATTTTTAATTAGTGATTTTTCTAATCTGTTTCATCTTTTCATGTTTGATTGAAACAGTTAGATTTTTCTTTCTTTCTTTCTTTCTTTCTTTCTTTCTTATATTTTTTCTGTGTAGCATGTCCTTTTTCTTCCCTTTCTTTACACTAAAAATGGAATGGTCCATTATTTAGCTAAAGTGAAAACAATCATAAGAAATAAGAATTCAGCAGATAAGCAATACCAGATAATCAGGATTTACATTTTTGCATTTCATCTAGGATGATTTGGATGGTCTCATTTTTAACCAGAGGGTGTTGCACAAGATGATAACGGTCATACAATTAAGGAACATGAGTAATTAATATATAGATAGCATATAATCCCAAAGTGAAATTAGTCATATCTTCATTATCAATCAATAATTTGTCTTCATTAGGGAACCAATGAGTAATTGACTTTATCAGAATTTAAACAAAGTGGGTATTCACTGTGCTTAGTTTCTTCAAAAAGTAAATAGATGGTACTTGATGTTGCTTTCCTTACTTTCTTACTTCTATTATTCTTCTTCCAGCGTCTCTTCTAGCATCTCGACTTCGTCTTGGGGACTTCGTGTCTGGTCTTCCATTGGGGATTTCTCTTTATCAGAAGCCCTGTGTCATTGGTAGTTTTTAGATAATAACACAAGGCTTCGATTTAACTTAGATCATATTTTATTCTGAGATCTCCACCAGACTACCTGCGCAGATTGAGTTGGCACCGTGCATAACACGACTTACCACCGTCATGGTTTTTGGACGATCTGACTAAAACTCTCTCTAATCTAAACCGGAGAAGGTCTTCTCCACCGATTCTCATGGTATCCACCAGAAGGATCAGGATGAGGTCAAGCCTTGTCATTCAACGTGGGCTGCAACTTATAACAGCCATTTTGGTTTCTACACTACTGTACATAAGTATTAGGAATCTAATAATTATGTAACATATTCATCTTTATAGGTTCATTATAATTTTTCCAAATTCAAGTTGACACGGAGAGAAAAAAGAAAGTTGTAAAATGGAAAAATAATTAAAATTTTTGTTTGTGAAATAAAATATTGAGAAAACAAAATCAAGTCACTTAGTCCGGGTTAAAAACATGGCAAGGTTAACCCAAATCCGAAATTTTTTCGATACTGGTAACCATTGTAGAAAAGTTTTGGTAAACGGGCCAAAGTTAGTGTACTGGTTAGAGTCGTAGGAAATGGACTCATCAGCCCGAGTTCACAACCTGGATGAAGCCACAGTTCACATAGCACTAATACACTCAGAGAAGGTATGAATCCAACTACTCTCCCTCCAGCTATTGGTAAATAGTAGGGTAGACAGAGCTCTTTAATCTTAGTTAGGCAACCAGTCTAGGAGAAGGAAAACTCTGAATTCAAACCTGTTAAACTCTGCTTGGGGTGGTCACTTTTAGAATAGGCTCAATCCTAATTAGTGATCTATTTCACTAAATAATTTAGAATTTAAAGCCAATCTTAATAATACTGTTTTTTGGATAGTCTTGATTCTGCCTCAGATTTTTAATTCCTCTTTTCCAAACTCTTATGGACTATTCCAAGGGTGCCAACTACAATTTGTATCACCTTAACCCTCATGTTACACAGTTCTTCAGTTCTCTGGTAAGGTCTAAGTATTTGTGTATCTTTTTGTTTACTTTCAAATTCACACAGTCAGAATGGCAAAATTTGCTCAATGACATGTTCTCTTTTTCCTTTCTTTCTTTTTTGGATTTATGGCATGTCAACTTTTGTTGGGTTATTTTATACTGAACATGTTTTTTTATTCATCCTTAATGAGTATTGAAAATTCGTTTTTGAACTTAATTAAAAAAAAAGACTTTTGTTAACTCATTTTTTCTAACTAACCCATAGAAGAGACCCTAACAAAAAACCAGGGAGTAATGGTGATGAAGGGGTACACATAAGTTCTGTTATTATTATAATTTATAATATTATTGTCATAGTTATTGTTAGTGTCAATGGTACTACAATTTTATTACTACTTCAAAATCATTTCTTTTTTTTTCTCTGATCAATTTCCTTTAGAGATTTTAATCAATATTTTTAATATTTTCTTAGCTTTTCTGGATTTGCAACAAAACGTTTTGAATCTTTTTCTATCGTCCTTTTAAATATATTAAAAACAATCACAAATAAAAAGCACAAACAAACAAACAAACAAACAAACAAACAAACAAACACCCTGTGATCTACTGGAACTGCAAAGTCCACCAGTTGACACGTTCTCTTTTTTTTGTTAATCAACACTAAGGTCTGTTCTCCTGGCTGGGATAGGGTGATCTGTCTTTATCCCAAAGTCCCAGAGAATTTTATGCGTTTCATTCTCAAGAACAATTCTGGTTTATGCATATACCATTTTGTTGTATGGTCAAAATTTAATGTTTTGCATAATTCCCAGTAGATCATCTTCCCAACCCAGTCGTGCCTATTATTATTATTATTATTATTATTATTATTATTATTATTATTAGTATGAATGGTACTACAATTTTATTACTACTCCAAAGTCATTTCTTTATTTTTTTTCCTCTGATCAATTTCCTTTAGAGATTTTAATCAATATTTTTAATAATTTCTTTGCATTTCTGGATTTGGCTAAACTTGCAACAAAACGTTTTGAATCTTTTTCTATCGTCCTTTTAAAAATATTAAAAACAATCACAAATAAAAAGCACAAACAAACAAACAAAAAGACGCTAAATAAGTTCATTGACTTTATTTTCTAATCTGGCTTTATCACTTTTTGACCTTCAAACTTCCATCATGATTCGTTCAATTTCCAACCAGGATGCATCGGGGGAGGGAAAGAGGGGAAAAAAAAAAAAAAAAAGAACTTAATCTTCAATTATATTTCACACCGTTGTTTGAAGTCCTAAAAACAAAGAATTATTTATTTATTGAGATCTTATTTCTTTATTCAAATCAAAGATTTAAAAAGAAACAAAAATCAAATTGCAAATATCCCAGAAAGATTTTTTTTTGTTTTTTTGTTTTTAGAAATCTAAACAATTGAGGAATTCAATTATTATTTTGGAATCAACCACGAAAAAACATTTTATGCTTCTTTACTTCCATTTTTGAAAATTCGTTTTAAACTGAAAAGAAGTTCAATACACACACCACCTGGCGGCAGATGTTATCATAGATGTATGCACATGTGTGTATATGGGTGTATAAATGTGTATGTGTAAATCCTCACTTATATGTGCGTATATTTATATAAACTCATGCATACATGTATATATAAGTATATGCATGTGTATGTGTATGTGTAGATAGTTGTTTAAATCTGTGTTTACCAATATAAACTCATCTGTGCATGTGTCAGTAGCCATGTACATGTATATATATATATATATATATATATATATATATATAGGTGTATGCATTTGTATGTGTATATTTAAATGGTTATTTAAATCTGTGTTTATTTATATAAACTGATCTGTGTATATGTGTCAGCACCCATGCATATATATATATATATATATATATATATATGTGTGTGTGTGTATGAATGTGTATGTGTATGTGTAAATCATCATTTATATGTGTGTATATCTATATAAGCTGATCTTTGCACACGTATCAGTACCTATGCATACATGTATATATATATAAGTACTAATGTGTATGTGTATGTGTATGTGTAGATAGTTGTTTAAATCTGTGTATATTTATATAAACTACTCTGTGCGTATGCGTCAGTACCCTTGCATACTTATATATATATATATATATATATATATTATATATATGTATATATATATATATATATATATATATATGTATATAGGTGTATGCATGTGTATGTGTATGTTTAAATGATCATTTAAATCTGTGTTTATTCATAAAAACCAGTAGTTCTCAACTGGGATCCATATGGACCCCCGGGTACCATATAACATTTTCTGGGACCCAGGCAAGTAAAATGTATTTAACTATAAAAATACAATGGGATTTTTAAACAACGAACGGCTATGGGGGGGGGGGTCCACCATAGTAAAATAGGATTAAAAGGGGGTCAATAGGTAAAAAAGTTTGAGAACCATTGATATAAACTGATCTGTGCATGTGTGTCAGTATCTATGCATATATATATATATATATAAGTGTATGAACGTGTATGTGTATGTATAAATGGTAATTTCAATCTGTTTTTATCTGTATAAACTCATCTGTACACATGTGTCAGTACAAATGTATACGTGTATATATAAGTGTACGTATATATATGTGTATATCTAAATGGTCATTTAGTGCTGGTTTAGCTCAGTCAGTAGAGTGTCTGCATAGTAATCACAAGTTTCCTGGTTCAATACCAGCCCTCAGCTACTCAGAATATGATTGCACAGGGATTGAGCAGTAAAGTGAGAAGCTAATGGTTGTGTGGTGCCTCCATCTCAGATGCTGAAATAATCTCCTTCCTCTAGTGCTAGTGAAAAGGGGATAGACTCCCTTGCTGTCTGGCCGATACCAACATCAGGCTGCCATGCCAACTTTACTTTTTTCATATTTATATAAAATCATTGAAATCAGAGTTTTCCTTCTCATAGACTGATTGCCTAACTTTGGTTAAAGAGCCCAGTCTGCTTTACTATTTACCCATAGCTGGAGGGAGAGTATGTGGATTCATACCTTTCCCAAGGATATTAGTTCTATGTGAAATGCAAAAACAGCCTCGTCCAGAATTTCAACTCACATTGACATGTCCATTTCCTACACCACAGACCTCCATATATGAATATGTATACACTTGAAACTTAAATATATGTATAAATATATGTATATTCATATATACCTACCTAAAGACATATAATAAATCCTAAACAATACCAATTAGCCTATTTAAAAGCAAAATATGGTAGTAATCATAAAAAATAAATGTGCCTGATTGTTTTCAATATTCAATTTGCAAACGAGAAATGATGATTGGACGTTGGCCTACATTTGAAGTTTTAATCTCATCATTTTTAGGGGGAGATAACTGGAAGTGACGTGTAACTCTTTATGAAAGAAGTTAAAAAAGTGAAAATAAAATAGAAACAGGATAAAGAAAAATAGTGAAAATCATAAATAAATAAATAAAGAATAATATCTTTTGGCAATCATTGATTCCTCATTGTTTCAATTATTTTGGAATTCACATCAAAATTTTGATTATTTTTTTGTTTTGGTGGTCGAGGAGACTTTTTTTCCAATTTTTTTTGGTGGTTGGGGAGACTTATTATTTTTTCTTTTTGTTGGTTTCTCCAAACCACCATTGGTTATTATTATTATTTGGTGGTTGGGAGACTTTTTTTTTTTGGTGGTTGGGGAGACTTTTTTTATGGGGGAGACTTATTATTATATTTTTTTGGTGGTTGGGGAGACTTTTTTCTTTCTTTTTTTGGTGGTTGGGGAAACCACCAAAAAAAGAAAGAAAAAAGTATTATTATTATTTTTTTGAGGTTGGGGAAACTTTTTTGTGGTTGGGGAGACTTTTTATGGTTGGGGAGACTTATTATATTTTTTTGGTCGTTGGGGAGACTTATTATTATTTTTTGGTGGTTGGGGAGACTTTTTGTGGTTAGGGAGACATACTATTTTTTTTTTTGGTGGGAGACTTATTTTTTTTTTTGGTGGTTGGAGAGACTTATTTTTTCTTTTATTTTGGTGATGGGGCAGACTTATTTTTTCTTTTGTTTTGGTGATGGGGGAGACTTATTTATAAAACAATACAAGTGTTATATTTGTTGTTGGCATCCTTCCGTCTATGAGAGACGATGGAGTAGTGTCAAAGTTTTTTATTTTTTTAACTACATAGCCTGGGCAGGTTCATATGGAGGATGAGCTGTTGCCCATGCAGCAAATCCCTCTCTCCACACTGCCGCTGGGATCCAAAGGAAAGGTAAGGAACCAATGCAGTTTGGCAACAGTAGTGTCACGGGAGTTGCTTAGGGACATCGGCTGATTTGTTTTAAGGGTTTACTCCCCTAGCCTTTACTTGAAAGGCAGCAGAGGTTTTGTGTCGGACTTTTTCTTGACTTAGATGGGTTGCTGACCAAGGCTAAGGAGCCCCTTCTAACCCATTTAGGGATTTATGTGAGTAGTAAGTACCCCAATGTTCTACTATCAGTGTTGCTGAAAAAATGAAATAAGGTAAGGAATATGGTATACTTTGCATTTGTGTATCAGATAAACAACAGTACCTTCATGTGAAGTTTTTTGCATTGGGTGAGGATGGGGGGGGGTAAGTTGAATAGAAGCATTGAAATCCAAAAATTCTTTTGATCTCTTAATCAAAGATTAATTACCTAAACATCCACTTTCTTTAAAATCCTCTTATTCATATTTCTAGAATAAAAAAAAGTAAAGTCGTCAGGGTGGCCTAATGTTGGTATCAGCCAGACAGCGAGGGAATCTACCTCCTTTTCACTAGTATTAGACCAAGGAGATTGCTTTTGCGTCTATCCTCAGCTCCTTACTTAACTGCACAAATCTCTAAGCTACTCATATGCTGAGTTGGCATTTTCTAGAATAAAATGTACATTATATATTATTTCTCTTATTTGATTCATATGTTCTTATGTACATTATATATTATTATTATATATGTACATTATTATTATTATATATGTACATATTTTATTATATGTACATATTATTACATATATTATGTACATATTATATGTACATATGTACATATAACATATAATATGTACATATAATATGTACATATAATAATAATATGTACATATAATAATAATAATATATATATGTACATATAATATAATATGTATGTACATATATTATTATATGTACATATTATATGTACATATTATTATTATATGTACATTTATTATATGTACATTTATTATATGTACATATTATTATTATATGTGTTCATGACTTGCAATACTCCACTTTGGCCCTATCTTGGGCTAGACGGGTGGTCGGAGAGGCCCCCTCCGATCAATCGACTGGTCACGTCAAGCCCTAGCACTTATATGATTTTCCCAACCCTGTTGCCCTTATGGCAAGCCCCAACCCCTTTTTATCATATGGGTGCTAGAAGGCAGTGGCTGCGGGTCTACATGTCCTGGGAATGACATTAAACTCTATCTGATGGTGAGGTTCTAGTTGTGGAGGTTTGGGGAATGTGGAGCACCCCTTCATCACCATTGCTCCCTGGTCCACTCTGACCCGGAGTGGTAGTACCTGTTAGGGTCCCATCTATGGGTTAAATAGAAAAATGTATTTATAAAAAAATTGTATTATCCATTAAGAATTGCTTTATTTCAAAACTTTATTGGCATTAAATGACCCACTGAGGTTGATATGCCGTAAAACAAACCTATTATTATATCTACATTTATTATTATTATATGTACATTTATTATTATTGTATGTACATATTAATTATATGTACATTATATATTATTATTATATGTACATTATATATTATTTCTCTTATTTGATTCATATGTTAAAAGTACATATTTAAACAGTACTAATAAAACGTCATTTTCCAAATTGCTATGACATTGTTCATAGTTGTATTAATAATACTAGCCTAGTAATAACTTTTATATTGGCCTTTTTGAAGAGACGGAAGTACTTGGTTAACATTTATAGAGTTAAAGCCAAACATAATTTCTACTATGTTTATGGTTTGATATAAAATCTGGCTTGGTTTCTTAAATTTCTATTATGATGTGTCTATCTAGAACAGAATTGGTTGACTATTTCATAGTATCAGCTGCTTGTTGAATTTAGGTTACTGCTTATATAGGCATATCTAATTTACATACAATACTACATTTTCTTTGTTTAATAGCATATCATTGAGTTATTTAAAGCTAAAGTCATTCTTGTAGAAGAACAGTAGTGGTAGTATTTAACCCATAGCTGGTGAGGGTGCGTGAGATCATACTTTTCCAAGGGTATTATCTTGAAAGTGAATGTAATAGTACGACTGAAGTTTGAACTCATTTATAACAATGTTACAGTCAAGTACATTATTCTCTAAGCCACAGGCATTCTTCCCAAATGTGGCTTGGAGCAGTGTATATGGCATGTAAATTAGACATTTTAATATGGGGTAATTCCATGTCAAATCATCCAGGCCATGTCATCCATGCCCTTAAATTTTTATGACATTTTGTACAGGTGTGGACTATGTTAAAGTTAGACAATCTCCAAAATTTGAGATTCCAATTCCGAAAATTGGCAGAGTTATGTTGATTTTTAACTTTCTTTTAAGGAGTAGGAAAGCTCTAGAACTCATTTTATAGACAAAAATAGATTACAAAAATTCGCCATTTTTCGTGAAACCCACCAAATTAGGAGAGCTAAAAATCAACATAACTCCGCTAATTTTTGGAATTGGAAGCTCAAATTTTGGGGAATGTCTAACTTTAACAGAGTCCATACCTGTACAAAATTTCAGAAAAATTGAAGGGGGTGGGTGACAATTTTACTTTTTTCTGGATGATTTGACATGGAATTCCCCAATGTGTTATAAGTACTGATATTCAAAAGTAAAAACAAGATGGTGGTTTGAAGGAGTCAAATCAGGACTATTTTGCAGATATTGTAAAACATTCCAACCATATCAACCTATGAGCTGGAACTTGTGTTCTTCAGTCAATTGTTTTGGGATTCAATGAGATGACACTTTCCAATATCCCAAATCATTTTATGGATCACTGACTTTGGAAGATCAAGTTGTACAGTCAGATCATGAAGTCTATCTCATTTATCATCTTGAATGAAATTTTCAATCTATGCAAAGATGTCTTCTTTTATTACTGAATATAGAATAAAGGGTTATTTCCTAGTTGAGTAACATGATATTATAGGGTGACCCAGAAAAAACAGAACCCAAATTATTCATTTTCCCATTAAACTAACCCAACCCTAACCCTAACCCTAAACCCTAAACCTAACCCTAACACCCCTAGTTGAGTAACATAATATTACAGGGTGACCCAGAAAAAGAACCAAAATTATTTATTTTCCCATTAAACTAACCCTAACCCTAAACCCTAAATTTAACCCTACCCCCCTAGTTGAGTAACATAATATTACAAGGTGACCCAGAAAAAACAGAACCCACAAATTTTGTAATAAAACTGTTCATTTTAATTTTAAGTTTTTTTTAAAGTTTATGTCCAACAAGGGTTAGGGTTCTGGGTCACTCCTGTTACTCAACTAGGAAATAACCGAATAAATTATAAGAAAGAAAGAAGAAAGAGAAAGAGCGTGAGAGAGAAGGAAAAGAAAGAAAATGAATAGGTGAAAGAGAGAGTACATAGCATATTGAGTTGAAGTGAAATGTATTAGTCTAATTTATTTCCTTTTTTACCCAATGTTTCCTTAATTTATTTTTCCTTACTATGAAGAGTTCTAGAAATTGGTCGATTTTTGTTTAATTATTAAATCATATCACTTAATTAGTAAAAATCAAAAAACAAATTTTGTGTTTCTTAGTTAGAAACACATTAATTTCAAATCAGAATCATATCTCTTTTCGGAATTATAAGTCTTGGATATTCATATATCCTTCTGTGAACACACAACTCCAAAGGTGCACCTGTTTTTTATTATAATAATTGATTACTGTATGATTTTTATTACACCTTGCACGTTTTATGGTGAAAGTTATCTTTGTTGTGATGTCGGATATGTATGCACTCAATTTTACGGCTGTTCTGGCTGTTACAAAAAGTATTGCAATTTACATTGACAAATAATAAGTCTAAAAAGTATTAAAGTCGTCGGGGCGGCGTAATGTCGGTATCAGCCAGACAGCAAGGAAATCTATCCCCTTTTTTAATAGCGCTAGACCAAGGAGATTGTTTTAGTGTCTGAGATGGAGTGGCACACATACCATAAGCTCCCCACTTTACCATTCAGATCGTTGTGCTAGTCATATGCTGAGTTGGCGAGGGCTGGTATTGAACCAGGAACCTTGTGTTTTCTAGTCAGACGCTCTACCAACTGAACTAAACCGACCTTAGAAAAAAAAAACAGAATTTAGCTATGATCATGACTATGAATGCTGTTACCATTTTTATTGTGACAATCCTTGACAACCAGTTATGGATTAAGTTAATATGAGGCAGTGGAGCAATTCAAATATAGGTCTTTCCATGAAAATATGTTAGAGAGCAGAGAGAGAGAGAGAGAGAGAGAGAGAGAGAGAGAGAGAGAGAGAAAGATAGATAGATAGATAGATAGAAAGAGAGAAAGAGAGAGAGAGAAAGAGAGGGGGGAAGGGAGGGAGGAAGGAAAAGGAAGTAAGCTGAGTGAATAACTGGTTGTCAATTAAAATATCTTATATTTTCCTGGTAAGTGGCTCCTGAACATCTTTGCCCTTTGAAGTTGTCAATGAAACTCTATTGACCTTGGAAACTCAAATTTCAGGTCATATATATATATATCATATATATGTATAAAAAATCATAAGGTCATATATATATATATATATATTTATATATATATATATATTATCTATATGTAAAGCATTAGTACCCAAAATAATAGCAGCCCAAACTAGACTACTTTTCATGTGAGCTAAGATATATAAGATATAGCTGCCATGCCTATGTAGTTCTCCTGAAGAAGGGGCACTTTAAGTACCAAAACCATGGTAGAGAGAAAAACTATTTCTACAACTATATATATATATATATATATATATATATATATATATATATATATATCCAAAAGTAAAAAAAAAAATCTGTTTTCAAATGCCTTTAAAGTAATAAAGAATTCATCATTGGCATCTGATGAGCTGGGAGAATTAGACACTTTGTCTAAGCTCCCCGAAATAGACTATAAAGCAAAATCTCTAAGTTATTTGTTATTTCTTTACTTATATATATATATACACACACACACACACATATATATATATATATATATATATATATATATTGAAAGGTTAAATAAATAAAGGAAACAAAGTGTTGAATGGATAACATTGATTTAATTTAAGTTTTAGTAAACTAATTTTTTTCCAGTATACAAGGTGTGTCATAAAAGTATCAAGATTGAAGCTGTATTTTCCAAGATAGAAATGAACAATGAAGGGAACATTAATTTTTCAGAATACATAATGTATTAATAATGATAATGAATCAAAGTGAGATCAAATTATTTTATGACAAATGAAAAGATAAAATATTATTCTGCTTCTGAATTACAATGGTAATAACTTTCCATAATCAAATATTATGTCTTGACTTTCATGAACATGTTTGCATATATATATATATATATATATATATGAAGAAAAATGAGTAAAGAAAAGAAATGTAGATGGATAAAATGAATTTAATCGATATCACATTAATCGATATCACTTACACATGTGTTTTGGTCAGTTTATCTGTGTGAAAATATTTCGCACACAGAGAAGATTCGACCTTCATCAGCGTGAAATTTTATTCATAAATATAGCAAACTAGATTATATATATATATATATATATATATATATATATATATATATATATATATATATAATACAATACAATACAATAAAATTTCACTCTGATGAAGGTCGAATCTTCTCTGTGTGCGAAATATTTTCACACAGATAAACTGACCGAAACACATGTGTAAGGGATATCGATTAATGTGATATCGATTAAATTCATTTTATCCATCTACATTTCTTTTCTTTACTCATTTTTCCTCATATTGTCGGATTCAATTCCTATTCCATTTTCACACACACACACACACACACATATATATATATGTGTGTGTATGTGTGTGTGTGTGTGTATTAGATGCAAAGTGATTAATTTGTCATTTCTAGAAAAGAAAAATGTGTCCTATATGTCAAATGGAGAAAGTTCCAGTGAAAAAGTTCCAGGGAATCCAGATGATTCGGGTCAGAGAAAAAGTGGGAAAGTTATCCAGTCCAGTTGGGAAGTGTAATTCTGATCAAGGGCCAACCATATATAGCCGAAAGCAATTAGAACGAGGAATTCTCAATAGCCAAAGTTTATGAGTAATAGGTAATAAATATTAACTCGTTTTCTGTCACTTTCGAAAGACATAAAGGTCAAAGGTCAAAGTTCAATAAGTCACTTTCCAAAACTGACTCTCTCTGTTTGTCTTGAGGGAAAATATTAAAGGAAAGGCATTTGTCTGAATTATCTCACTGCAAAATTCCTCCTTCCAGGCATATTTAGCTTCTTCCTGCCCTCTTACCACATCTTGACACTGGAGCATGAACGTTATTCACATCTTCTAAGAGAATTATTCAATAATTGGTAACCACTTTGCTGCTATCAAGTCTTTCAAGAAGAAAGTGTTTCAGACTCTTCATTCTTGAAGTTTGCCGATAATGCAACGGCAACTGTCCTGACCTGTAAAGGCCTAATATAATAACGAGGTGTTTATTTTCGTTCTGCGATATTAGACTTTGTTGAAAATATTGTCAAGGGTACATGAAAGTAGAGTCGCACCTTTAGTATAACACCATCAAATGTGATGCTAATAGGATTCAATATGCTCTCAGTCTGTCTGAAAGAGGCTCTAATATCAACTGCATGTCCATTATGTGTACGAAACAAGAGATGCTTTGAAGAGTCGTATGATTCCATTTCAACCGTTTCTTGTAGAATTCTATCTAAGTAGAATTGGGTGAAATTCACATTTATTTTCTTTAATTCTTTTAATGAAGTAGCTTGTTTCTTTGAGGAAAATATTCAATATTTATTTATCTATTCATCTATTAACGCTCTATCACAGATATTGAGCACTCTTTTAATAACACAGTATGTTGGATTACTACCGCTTCTTCAAGTATAATAGTGCCAACCCTACACATTCATATATATATATATATATATATATATATATATATATATATAGATAGATAGATAGATAGATAGATAGACTTTATCACTAATATCGAGCACTCTTTATTCATAAATGTAGCAAACTAGAATATATATATATATATATATGGGGTTAAGTAAACAAACAGATGTATTTATTTTTTTATGGCTTTAAGCCAACACTTTTTGGAGGATATGTGCTTAATTGAAGTTGTACCTAATTTGGACATTAATTAGTTAATAATTAATGAATTTAGGCGGGCATATATGTTCAAATGTAAATCTAAACGAACATTTTCTTGATTCGTTTAGCCTTACATTTGAACATATATGTCCGCCTAAAATTCATTCATTATTAACTAATTAATGTCCAAATTAGGTACAACTTCAATTAAGCACATATCCTCCAAATATATATATATATATATATATATATATATATATAATCGAAAGAAACCACACCAAACCATTATACACCAAATATATAATATATATATATATATATATATATATTATATATATATATATATATAAACAATACAGTATAATATAATATAATAAAGTGCTGCAAATAAGAAAAGTGTTATATGCATTGATACATTGGTTGAAAACTAGTTGAGTTTACTTTTAATAATTGTTCTTTCCTTTTTTCAAAGACGGCAAAATAATCTATTCGTTACAATCTCATAAAATAAGTTGTCATCATAAATATTGATAATCTAATATTTCAAATATTCTGATAACAAGCCTCACTTTCCAAGCGTCAATAGTAAATTTAACTAAACAAAAGGAGAGATACATTCAAGTTCATTTCTCTGAATTTTTGAGATGAGGCTTGATAATTAGTATTATTTGGATTATTCGGACTATTGTCCTCATCTTCATTGTTATCTGTATAAAATTTCAGCTGATGTGCCCTCTGGCCTTCTTCAGGTATTTCTTGTCAGACTGAGAAACCTTCCCGGACTCAGCTTATGTCAAGAAGGTTCCTGAGTTCAAAAAGGTTTCCGAGTCTGACAAGAAATACCTGAAGAAGACAGGAGGCACCTTAGCTGAAACGTTGTACAGATAGCAATAAAGATGAGGACAATAGTCTGAATAATCCAAATAATACTTGTGCCTATTGGGTTAATTAATTTTCTTGTTAAATTTTTGGTATATCTTTTGATGATTGTCTTTTTGACATAAGAGTCCATAAAAAGCAGCCCATTTTGTGTTGATATTGGCCAGTTATGAGTCTGACAAGAAATACCAGAAAATGGCAGGAGAGCATATTGGCTGAAACATTGTGCAGATAACAATAAAGATGAGGACAATAGTCCGAATAATCCAAATAATTCAAGTGCCTATTAGTTTAATTAATTTTCTTGTTAAGTTTAGGTATATCTTTTGATGATTGTCTTTTTGGCATAAGAGTCCATAAAAAGCAGCCCATTTTGTGTTGATATTGGCCAGTTATGAGCTGGCACCAAATACGAGGAATTTATTGATGACTTATCATTGTAGTGAAAAATCTTCTTTATCTAAAGTGTTAACATCACTTTTAGTCAATATCTTCATCAAAGGAAACATTTCCTCTTTGTTCCACAAAGAGAAAATATACAGAGATAAGTAAATAAAATTAATATTTATACTTCTGACCATCCATATATTCTGACTTTGTTTCTCTCTTTCTATTTCATACTCTCCTTTTCTCTCTCACTCTCTCTCACTCATCCCCTCTCTCTCTATCAATCTATCACTCTATTTTGTGCTCTGTGTCGGCTGGAGATCAAATCCTTCTCTCTCTCTCTCTCTCTCTATCACACACACACTCTCTCTATCTCACTCTCTCTTTCCCTCACCCCCTCTCTCCCTCCCTATCTCTCTCTCTCTCTCTCTCTATCTATCTATCTATCTATCTATCTATCACTCTATTTTGTGCTCTTTATGGGCTGGAGATCAAATGCTTGAGAATAATCATATTAGCTTTTCCTCTGGTTGCTGGAGTTTAAGCACAGACAATAGTACAGATATCAAAATGGTATATCCCTTAAAAAGACCCCTGAACTAGACTTAAAAATAAAAACAGAAGTCCCAGGTTTTCTGAGTAGAGCTATGAGAATATGTCATATTGACACAAACACGTGGGAGGTAGATTAAAAAAATAAGCAGCCTGGCGCCTCAAGTTAAGCAAGGCATGGAGAAGGGTGAGGCAGAGAGAAGAAAAGCTTCGACAGAAAAGAGAGCCAGAAAGAGGGAGAAAAGCCAGCAGCACCAGAAAGCATCACAGTTTGTGTGAATTCAGTGCACCAAAGACTGTCATTCAAGAATTCCCCGGGCCAAAAAACAAAAGTAAAGAAACCTTGGTCTCTCTTTGGTTGTGCTCGATAAAGGTCAGATGTGTTTTTTTTTTTGGTCCCGCTGTGACATGTCTAGGCTAGCAGCAAACAGCGTGCATGAATGTGATTTATGATAGAACAGCTTGACCCCCCCCCTCTCTCTCTCTCTCTCTCTCTCTCTCTCTCTGAAAAAGAACCCATGAGCTTAGAAAGAAATAAACATCTCCTTGTTGACTCTACAACTTTCGTATGTTGTTTCTTTGAGTTACTGCTACTACTCAGTTTGAGCTGCTACACATCATATACAACTTTATTTTCATTTGTGTTTTTTAAGTACATTTGTTAACATCTTATTATAATGTAGATTGTGTGTTTTTCTGTCTGTAACCGAAACTATATTACTAGTCAAGTCACAATTCCTTTAGTTATCTACATCACATTCTCCATGATTTTATTTATATTTCAACCTCAATTATTAATAAAATTGTTTTACATTATTAATACTGTGGACCATATCTACATACTAATAACATGCAATTGTATTTATATATACAACAAAATAGCGGATTACAGTGTGAACGGGAAGGCTAATTTGCATATTGATATTAAAAATTTGATTTTAATAAATATATGTTTAATATTATTGATTTCTAATTGTTTGGTTTTATATTAATGAATATGAGCAAAAATCTCGGGGATAAATCTTAAAAGAAATCCATTAACAAGAAGAAATAACTGTAATATTATTCTTTACTTCCCATTTTAACTAAATAGTTAAATTAGGAAAATTTACCAATGAAAGACGGGAGTAAGGGAAAATGATGGAAGAGTTAGTTCCAAAGTTGTTCTATTTTTCACTCATACCCCCTCTGTTCCAAATCTTCTAATCTGCATTCTTATTCAGTTTCATTAGCGTTTCAAATTTAACATGATATTTTATTATATTAAAACTTAAATACTTGCACCCGGAGGGTGCATATATTTGCTAGTGTACCTAATGAACTATCTTCATTAATGCCAACACCACATCAGTGGGGATAAAATAGAAATGAAACAAAAACTGACCAAGCTTACAATTCTTCTCTGGTCACTTCACTGGTCACTTCACTGGTCACTTCTCTCTAAAATGAGTCACTCATGATCTCTTTAAAAATGGTTACACATCTTTGATAATAACTACTTCAGAGAATCGAATTTTATATTGAGAAACTAATTCTAGGCCTACTTGACCAAACAATTCTCACAGTTTAGAAACACTTGACCTAAAATTCTAGCAGTCTAGACACACTTCACCTCAGAATTCTTGCAGTCTGGACACACTAGACCAAACATTTCTAGCAGCTATAGAAACTTTACTTAATATCCAAATATACAACATTATTCATTTATTTATTTTTTGTTTTTGATTATTATATTTTCAGAGTATTTTTTTCCTGATTGTTTTTTTTTTGGCACAAGAATCTAAAAAGAACAATTGCATCTATGTTTTCCGTTGATATTTATTTTGATAAGTAGTTATGAAAATTCTACAAATACAATACAGCCATTTTGATTACTGATGTATTCTCAGTCACCTGTTGTAATAGAGCAAAATATTAGAATTTCAAAAGGTAGGTTATATATAAAATGAACACTAAATACACTTTTAACCTTTGACAATCAGTGTTACGTTTTTAAGGGTCATTCCATGGCCTTATAGCAGAAGCGCTTATCTGGTGGAATTGGATCCTTGATAAAGAGTCCGTTGATAATGTAAATACTTTGGTTACTAAAGTGTTCTCAGTTACTGGTACAAAGCCCTTCGATAATAAATCCTGTTGGTTACTAAAGTGTTCTCAGTTACTGGTAATCGTATAAGTCCTTCTATTAGTACAGATCCGGCAATCCTATGTCAGAGTGCAGTTTTAATTATGACCAATGTGGCGGGGGGGTGATTAAGTGTTCTATCAAGCCAGTAATATTGCTAGTGATTGGTTACAAGAGTCAATCATGTGACCATGGCTAGTCTATAAATAGAGGTGGGTATTTAGAGCACATCCTATATCCAAAAAATTCCAACAATCAGTATATTTGTATATTTGTTAATTCTACAGTACCAAAACAGTAAGTAAAATCATTGGGGTGGCCTAAAGTCGGGAGTCTATCCCCTTTTCACTAGTGCTAGAACAAGGAGATTGTTTTTGCATCTTAGGTGAAGCATCACACCTACCATCAGCTCCTTACTTTACCACACAGATCACTGTACTACTCATATACTGAATTGGTGAGAGCCAGTATCGAACCAAGAACCTTGTGGTTCCTAGTCCGATGCACTACCGACTGAGCTAAACCAGCAATAAACCAAAACAGTAAAAACATTACTCCCAGGTCCACTCTGAAACCTGGCTAACTTTGCTTAAGAAAGCGACTTTGTGTCACATCCTGCTCCTTTTTGTTTTGTTTTGTTTTGTTTTACGGCATATCAACCTCAGTGGAACATTTAATGCCGACAAAGTTTTGAAATAAATTAATTCTTAATGGATACTCAATTTTTTTTTCTAAACACATATTTCTATTTAACCCATAGATGGGACCCTAACAGGTACTACCACTCCGGGTCAGAGTTGACCTGGAAGCAATGGTGATGAAGTGGTGCCTCACATTCCCCAGACCTCCGGAACTGGAACCTCACTATCTCACCCTGTTCGTTAGTAGGTGGTAAATATATATTAAAATTCAAGGCACTAAGATGTAATTTTCCCATTAAAAAAATGTCCTTAGTCAAGTTCCCACTCACCAACGATCAATATTACCATTTGTATATCCGTGATATACTAACACTGAACACAAAGGAAAGAAAGATAAGATAAATGCATTTGTACATACGATAAAATCTAACCTTTATATACATTAAATATACTAGCAAAATAAAAAAAAACTCCCTCTGGGCGACGTAAAATAAATATTGCCTGAGGGGATGGGAGTTGAAAATTTAATATCAGAGAGTTTGTATCATAAGTAAAGTAAAATCATCAAATTTATCAAAGGAGTAAAAAATAAAATAAATTTATTAAAGGAGTAAAAAATAAAATAAATTTATTAAAGGAGTTAAAAATAAAAAAAAATTGAAATGGAGACTTAGTTCTGATAACTTTAAATATATATTAAAATAAAACAAACTATATATAGATAGATAATACCAGGTATGTATTTATTAAAACTTGTTTAAAAAAACCAATGAGGTCTGTCTAACATTGCATGCTCAAATTTTGAGTGTATTTGTTCTACGTTATAACGTTTTGGGTAGAGTGACGTAATCAGTGACGTCGTTTTTGTTACAGACAAAAACCAGAAGTGAATCTCCATTATTAATAGATATCTAAACCCTTGTAGGTTTGTTTGTTTGTTTTGTTTAGTTTTACGGCATATCAACCTCAATGGGTCATTTAATGCCGATAAAGTTTTGAAATAAATCAATTCTTAATGGATAATACAATTTTTTTATAAATACATTTTTCTATTTAACCCATAGATGGGACCCTAACAGGTACTACCACTCCGGGTCAGAGTGGACCAGGGAGCAATGGTGATGAAGGGGTGCTCCACATTCCCCAAACCTCCAAAACTGGAACCTCACCATCAGATAGAGTTTAACATCATTCCCAGGACATGTAGACCCACAGCCACTGCCTTCTAGCACCCATATGATAAAAAGGGGTTGGGGCTTGCCATAAGGGCAATAGAGTTGGGAACTCTTGTAGGTCTTAGTATTGGTCCATTAAGACTCTAGTTTTATTTTATAAAATCTTTAAGAAGCTTTGACCTGTTGTTACTGATGATTTAACTAAAAGAAATCTTATTACATTTCTTTCCATTAGGTTAACTAACCATTAACTTAGCTAATCTGTAGAATCTTATGATTCTTCAGGCACATCTTAAGGATGAACAAATTCCACCCTGATATTTACGTGCTTGGCTGATTACCAGTCAGCGTACGATAGTGATACAGATTGCCTAGAAGCACTTGGAGAACCACACAAATGCAGAATCTCTGAAGTTGAGGTTGAATCTAAATAGGAGTTTTGATCCAACTTACAGACTGTTGAATTATTATGATATAAGGCATGGGGCAAATGGTCACTCCTAAATATAGACTCGTTGACTACCACGTGACCTGGGGTGGATTTCTATTGTCCAATCACTGGCACTGCTGCTGCTGCTTCTGCTGTATTAATAGAGGCAATATTCTGAGCTTATGTCATTGATACTTGGATTATCTTGGACGACGGACTTACAAAGAATACCCTAACACCGGATTCTTATTGGCTTGCTTACTTACTTACTACATCTGGAACTAAGGATGCCGACCAGATACTTAACACAGACAATAGACAATAATGAAATTTTGTTGTCTTATATTTACAACTGGGCAGTTATATTTACAACTGGGCATATGTGTGTGTGTGCGTGTGTGTGTGTGTCTGTCTGTCTGTGTGTGTCTGTCTGTGTCTGTGTCTGTGTGTATATGTATGTGCGCGTGTGTAAGTGTGGCTATCGTAAACATATAATCAAATTATCCTATTAATTAATAACTTTTCAAATCATTAATTTAAACTTAGGTTTATATTGATTGTTAATATTTTCTAACCGCTACTTGAAGTAAAGTGGTCGGGGGGGGGGAGAAAATTCGGTATCAACCAGATAGCGAGGGAATCTACCCCCTTTTCACTAGCTCTAGTCCAAGAAGTTTGTTTTAGCGTCTGAGGTGGAGCACCACACCTACCATCAGCTCCTTACTTTATCGCACATTTCCTTGTGCTTCTCATACGTTGAGTTTGCGAGGGCAGGTATAGAACTAGGAATCTCACTTGTTACTCTAAAAAAGGAATTTAATAAATACATTTTACTACAGTTTTGAGTTGCTAAGTAATTTTTATTATTATTTCAAACATCTATTTTAATCTAATTGATTAGAAAAAAAAAACCTTCTTCAAAAAGTCAGTTAGGGTTGCGTGGACATGAAGACAATGGCGCAAGGTGCTGCCATTTTGTATGAAGGAATCTATTAGTTTTAGGTTTCAAGTCAGTATATGGTATCTTGAAATTGTCGGGGATAAATAAAATAAAAGGATCACTTTTTATTTATTCTTATTTCTGTTGTAAACTTAACCAATTGGCACTTGTGGTTAAGGTTAAGGGATAAGAATCGTATTTTTTAATGTCTTTACTAAATGGGCGGTCAAAGTAGAGAAATCCAGCATTTGGGACGGAAACTGAAAAGCCATATATTCAGCATACGTATCGCAGGTCTCCCAGCCTGTCCACTATACTTAGAGGGAACTTGACCTTGGGTGCTAGGTTAAGTGTTGAACACTCCACCCCCAAATTGATCCGAGAGGATCTACAAGAGACATTAATAAAGATTGCCAGTAACTTTATTATCAACTCTCTCTCTCTCTCTCTTCTTCTTCTTCTTCTTCTTCTTCTTCTGTTGATTTTTCTACTAACCTATAATTATTGTCTCTGTATCTCTCTTGTCTGTCTGTCTGTCTCTCTCTCTCTCTTGTCTGTCTCTGTCTCTCCTATCTGACAATCTCTCTATCATCTCTTCTTTCTTTTTTAGCCTGGGACTTTTCGTTTTCCTCTTTACCTCCCCGTGTCTGTCTCTCTACTCTCTGTCTGTCTGTCTGTCTCTCTCTCTCTCTCTCTCTCGCTGTCTCTCGCTGTCTCTCTCTCTCTGTCTCTCTCTCCTATCTGATTCTCTCTCTCTCCATCTCTTCTTTTTTTAGCTTGGGACCTTTCTTTTCCTTCTTTACCTCTCTCTCTCTCTCTCTCTCTCTCTCTGTCTGTCTCTGTCTCTGTCTCTCCTATCTCTCTCTCTCTCTCGTCTCTATTTTTTCCTCTATTGATTTATCACCTTTCCTTTCTTTTTGTGGTTTTTTTCTAGGTTTCGGCACACCGTGTTGGATTTTGATCACAAAAAGATTGCAATATCTAAATGTTTAATAAAATTTTCGGACCCTATGACATTTTGCTTTGCTGATTCATAAGTACAGTTTTATTACATCCGGTTGTTTGTTAATAGACGATTTTTAGAGATTTAAAAAAAAATTATAAAACTAACCCCTAACCCTAACCCTAACAACAAACAAACAACCGAAATTGACGGTGTATGAAAAAAAGTACTTATGAAAAAAAAAAAGGGGTGCTAAAAAAGAGTAGAAGGAATGTTCTTTACTAGTACTTTCTACACTACAGTGTCACCCAGATGTGAAGTGGTGATATGTTTCTATAGTTCTTTTTAAACGAACAGTAGCAGTAGGAATAAGTAGGAGGAGGAGCTGCAGTTTCAACCCACGCTAAATGCTAACTTCTTTTTAAAGAGGGAATCCCAATGTGAGAGAAGATGGTTGCATGTTGAATGTTCATGGAATGTGGAATAGAATTTTCTTTTAAGATTAAAAGGTTATTAAATGATTGAATTAATTTATTGAATTTCATATTCAGAAAAAAAAAAAAAAGTGTACTTTTCCCTTTTCCTTAATAAATGACGAATATAGACCATTACTGAAATGCGTGAGTTAAAAAAAGATAGATAAATATTTTAGCCTTAATCACATTCATATTGGAAAAGGGAATCCTGGAAATGTTTATTGGAAAGAATATTTTTATAAAGTAAACACAAAATTTATGATAAAATCTAAAATATGTTGAAATATAAAATCTTGTCAAAATATTTTTTTTCATGGCGGCACACATGGCTCAACGGTTATCATCATAGAAAGTGAACTCAGCTAAACGAGTTCAAATCCTGAATTAGACTGTTTGCATTTCAAATAGTGCTAATAACCTTAGTAAAGGTTTGAATCCAATAATTCCCACTCTAAGTATGGCAGTAGGGAAACTTGAACCCTTTAAGCTTGGTATGACAGTGGGTCTGAGAGAAGGAAAACTTTGGATTCAAAAGACCCATTGATATACCAGGCTTAAATAATTTGGAAGCGTGTGGTGTAATGGTTAAAGTCTTGGGAAATGGACTCGTCGCCCCGAGTTCAAATCCTGGACGTGGTAATTGCATTTCACTTAGCGCTAATACCCTTGGGAAAGGTATGAATCCTACTCTCCCTCCAGCTATGGGTAAATAGTAGGGCAGACTGGGCTCTTTAACCATGGTTAGGCAACCGGTCTAGGAGAAGGAAGACTCTGAATTCAAACCTGATAAACTCCGCTTAATAAATTGACCCTGTGTCGCATCCAGCTCGTGCGGAGGGGTTGTAAATATATATACCAGGCTTAAAGAGCCCAATTTGCCCTTCTGCCATAATTGTAGACCTAAAGGACCCACTAGTCTATTCAGGTAGACAGGTTACCTGAGTAGTGTCCCCATAATAAAACATGGTTACCAGATATGTTTCATGTCTCTTTCTTTAATTCTCACCAAAAATGTTTCATTTTTTTTATTTTTAAAGCAATATTTTGCCGTGATGTTTCTAAAAAAATGTGAGATCACAAAATGGGCGTCACTGCAAGCAGCCAGCCTTGTTCTATATTCCACAAATATAAAGAATAGGTGTGCAATCTTTCAGAGCAGGAAGAATCTATTAGAAGAAAACAAAGAATTGTAGTTCCTTCAACAGCTATTAATAAAAGAAAATAGTGAATCTGAACGGATGCAAACAGAACTGAAATAGGCAAATAAGAACGAAACGGACAGACAGACAGACTGAAAAAAAGAAAGAAAGAAAGGAAATGTTAAAGTTATCAATAGAAATTGTTAAAAGGAGAATTCAAGATGGTGAGGAAAAGTCTAAAGAGATGAAGAAGAGAAAGGAAAATAAAGTAAAAGAGAAAGAGAAGTAGTGTGAGGGGTAACTTATGATGTTGAATAGAAAGGATAGATAGATAGATAGATAGAGATAGAGAGAGAGAGAGAGAGAGAGAGAGAGAGAGAGAGAGAATAAAGTAAGTGTGAGGGTGAACTTAAAATATAGAATAGAAAAAATAAATAGGAGGGAGAGGAGAGAAAGAGATAGATAGATAGATCAATAGATAGAGGGAGAGAAAGAAGAGAGAGAGAGAGAGAGAGAGAGAGAAGAAAAAAAGTAAGTTTGAGGGTTTACTTAAAATATAGAATAGAGGGATAAGTAGGAGGGAGAGAGAGAAATAGAGAGATGAATACATAGAGAGAGAGAGAGAGAAGAGAGAGAGAGAGAGAGAGAGAGAGAGAGAGAGAGAGAGAGAGAGGAGAACTTAAAATAAGTGTGAGGGTTAACTTAAGATATAAGATAGAAAGGATAAATAGGGGAGAGTGAAGAGAGATAGATAGATAGATAGATAGATAGATAGAGAGAGAGAGAGAGAGAGAGAGAGAGAGAGAGAGAGAGAGAGAGAGAATAAAGTAAGTGTGAGGTGAACTTAAGATAGAAAGGATAAATAGGGGAGAGAGGGAAAAAGAGTGATAGATAGAGAGAGAGAGAGAGAGAGAGAGAGAGAGAGAGAGAGAGAGAGAAAGAGAGAGGAGAGGATAAAAATAAAGTAAAGTGTGAGAGTGAATTTAAAATAGGATAGAAAGGACACAAATAGAGAGATATAGATAGATAGATTGATAGAGAGAGAGAGATTGAGAAGAGAGAGAGAGAGAGAGAGAGAGAGAGAGAGAGGGAGGAGAGAGAGAGGGAGAGGGGGGGGGACAATAAAATAATTAAGAGTGTACAAAGATGAGAGGGCAATAATCATGATTAAAAGAAAAATAATGAGTAAACAAGAAAGAGAAGGAGTTGAAGAAGAGGAATGAGAGAGAGAGAGAGAGAGAGAGAGAGAGAGAGAGAGAGAGAGAGAGAGAGAGAGAGAGAGAGAGAGAAGAAAGCAAAGAAGAAAAAGGAAAGAAAAAGAAAGAGAGTTTGAAGAAAACAAGGGAAGAATTTCAGTCCGATCTTCCTCATCAGCCAACTGACCTTGTGGTTTCGATTCTGCCGATTCTGCCGTGGCAGGAAGTACCACAATCCATTAACTGTCAAAGTCTAGACACGTTCATCTATAACCGTGAACATTTCGGTTCCGTCTAACAACCTCCTCCCCCCCCACCCCACACACACTGATCAGAGATTCTGCAAAAGCGATGTTTATTTTCTGTTCAGAATTCTTTTTTTTGCATTTTTAGAAATAAAAGACAACTTCAAAAAAAATCTGAAACTCAAGTCAAAGTTAATCAAAAGATTTTTTGGAGTTTGTTTAATCTTTGTAAAACTTTTCGTTTTTTTTTTTTTTGTGGATTAAAGTTTAACACTTCTGGAAAAATTAATTCATACAACCGTCTGGGAAGTTCAAATGTAAACTGAGTAGGGTGTGGAGGGGTGTGTATAAGGTATTTTAAAATTTTTTTCTTAATTATTGAATTATATCGCTTAATTATGAAAAAAAATCAAAAACCAAATTTTGTGTGTTTCTTAGTTATGGGCATATCGAGGAGTATGCGAGATTTCAAATCTGAATTATCTCTAGTTTGGGAGTTATAAGTCGACATGTACATACCAAATCATACCAAACTTTCTTTTATATATATAGAAGAAACGACTAAGGCGATTTTCGGTAAGCGCTATAAAATTTTGAATTTAGCTGGTTAAGATTTGACGCCAACTATAGATCTTATTATAAAAGAGATTCAGTGTCGTTCTGTCTGCAAACAAACAATGTCACTGCTTATGTCACAATACCTTCAGGAATTGCATAAGTTTATCAATGAGTATTTAATTTATAATAAAAATCATTGATACATAGAATAAATATTATTTATTTATTAGTCTATAGCTGATTGATTCAACTGTCCTGTCTAGCCTAAGAAAGGGTCAAAGTGGAGTATTGCAAGTCATGGACTGCTCAGCTACCTGGGTTCTATCCTTAAGCATCACGGGTCGCCACACACAACCAACAGGTGGTCCCATTCAGAGAGTCTTACTCCTCTGCAGAGGTGCAGTCGGTGCATTCTAATGCCCCAGACAACAGGGCGATATGCCTAAGGGGACTCCCTTAGGTTATTAGAAATGAGCATATTGGGTAAGAGTATTTGCCTCATACCCCACTTATATGGGCTGGGCACAAGCCCTCGTTTTAATGTGGGTCCACCCACAAGCCGAAGCTCATTGGGTAAAATTCTGAGTGAATTGTTATAGATATTCATTAAATTGTTGAATTGTGTTGTCTACTATTTTCATCTGTCTAAAAGTAATGATTAAAATCTGAACAGCTTGTGGAATAATATATGGGTTTAGTTATCGATTTTCATGATTAAAATACTCAATTCTTAAATTGATGCAAGATAGTGTGTTAACTTCAAGTCTATCATGAACAAAACATTTCAAAGGTACACATAATTATAAAACTTTACAAGGTGTCTTCAAAAAACTATTAACACTGAAAGTGTATTTACCTAGACAGAAATGAACAATAAAAATAAAAAGTACATTTTCTTTCAAAATATTCCTCTTGGCACTGAATACACTAATTCCAGCAAGTTTTCAATTGATTATGGCACCTCTAGAATTTATCTTTTTATATAGTGTGAAGCTGTTCTGTCATATTTGTTTTAACACCCTCAAAGTCCTCACATTTTTATCAGTAAATGAATTTTGAGTTTAGAAAACAAGAAAAAAAAATGAACGGAGTTGTTTGGCATATATAGAGAATGTTATACTTGCACAAACTTGTGTTTCACAAAACACAAAAAAAATATAACTGCTGTTCAAAAAGTATCAAGACTGCTTTCATAATTTAATATGATATTTTATTACATTAAAACTTAATATTTGCATGTGCAATACTTTTTTATCAAACATTATTTTTTTGTTGGTTAAATCCCATCACGGCACAAGGCCAGATTTATTGAGTATCCATTGAGATTTCAATTCAAAACTTATAATTTATACCCTCTCAAAAATCTGCTGTTTTAATCTCAATACTTTTTGATCAAACATTATGTTTTTGCCTTTTTTGGTTAATCCCATCATGGCACAAGGCCAGATTTATTGAGTATCCATTGAGATTCAATTCAAAACTAATAATTTATACCACCCATATCCGCTGTTTCAATCTCAATACTTTTTTGATCAAACATTATATTTTTGCCTTTTTTGGTTAAATCCCATCATGGCACAAGGCCAGATTTATTGAGTATCCATTGAGATTCCAATTCAAAACTAATAATTTATACTACCCCAAAAATCCTCTGTAAAGTTTCAATCTCAATACTTTTTGATGACACATTATTTTTTTTTTGGTTAAATCCCATCATGGCACAAGGCCAGATTTATTGAGTATCCATTGAGATTTCAATTCAAAACTAATAATTTATACCACCCCAAAAATCCACTGTTTCAATCTCAATACTTTTTGATCAAACATTATGTTTTTGCCTTTTTTGGTTAAATCCCATCATGGCACAAGGCCAGATTTATTGAGTATCCATTGAGATTTCAATTCAAAACTAATAATTTATACCACCCCAAAAATCCGCTGTTTCAATCTCAATACTTTTTGATCAAACATTATGTTTTTGCCTTTTTTGGTTAAATCCCATCATGGCACAAGGCCAGATTTATTGAGTATCCATTGAGATTCCAATTCAAAACTAATAATTTATACTACCCCAAAAATCCTCTGTAAAGTTTCAATCTCAATACTTTTTGATGACACATTATTTTTTTGTTGGTTAAATCCCATCATGGCACAAGGCCAGATTTATTGAGTATCCATTGAGATTTCAATTCAAAACTAATAATTTATTGCAATCTCAATACTTTTTGATCACATTATTTTTATTTATTGAGTATCCATTGAGATTTCAATTCAAAACTAATAATTTATGAGACCCGAGACCTATCCATTCTTTATGACAGCATTTCCCTGAATTCTTGTCAATTCACGATGGGAAGACAAGATTTCTGACAATCAATTCTGACAAACATGACTTTATATATCAGGTCCTCTGAGAGGAATTTTATCATCATGTGTACAACATTTTTTACTGTGCCCCCCCCCCTCTCAGCCCCCTTTCCTTTTCCATTAGTCACCTGGCACTACATAATATTCTGAATCATAATATCTATGAATTATGGATATATATATACGTGAAACATTCTGAAAGTAAAGCCTTCTATTTATCTTTTACAGAAACTACAAGAGAAATGGAGAGCGCCATAACACCATCGGACAGAACGATGCGTCAGCTTCAAAATGCTATTTTTCCAATATTGTCACCGCCACCATTTTTGCCAGGAACTGGAAATCAGAGGAGAAATTGATATGATCCAAACAACTGCATTGCTGCTAGAATAGGCTAGAATACTCAGAAGAGACCTGGAGACTTGTTGTCACTCAGACTCCAGCAAAAGACCATCAGCTAACATGTGAACATAATAATATCATACCAATTGTAATTGGTGCCCCTTCATTATTTTTGCCCGAAAAGCAAGGTGTGGTGATAGTGAATGTGTATATATATTTAATTTGCAGTTATTTGTTTTATTTTCATAGTTTCAGCTGGACATACATACATACAAACAACTGCCCTTTATATATGTGATATAATGAATATGAAAATACCTTGGTACCCCCTCACTATAATCTGATTGGACAGTGTCATGTATAAATAGGCGACACTGTGTTAGTCCTATACCTAATGCCTACAAGCTAAACTTACTCACTAGACAACACCACGACAGACGGATTGCTATTCGACATACCAATTACTACTGCAATAATATACCAATACCAACTTCAGAATATATCCCTTAACCCGGATATATTAATATCTTAGGAAGTGGACTCAGTTATCTAAGTCCAAATCCAAAATGAGGCTGTTTGCAATTTCACAGTGCTAATACCCTTGGTAAAGGTATGAATCCAGTTAATCCCTCTAGCTAAAGGTAAAAAGCAGAGAAGACAGGGCTCTTTCACCTTGGTATGGCAACTGATCTAGGAGAAGGAAAACTGAATTCAAACCAATTGTGAACCTGGAGAGGGATGAGCTCCACCAAGTTATTTCTTTCTAAGGTACGCTACATGAGTAAACCAGGTAACAGGATAAGTCTAAGTCTTAATGTTACATAATTATTAGATTCCTAATATTTATGTACAGTAGTGTAGAAATCAAAATGGCTGTTATAAGTTGCAGCCCACGGCCTTGAAGGATTGAATGACAAGGCTTGACTTCATCCTGATCCTTCCTATGGATACCGTTAAAATTGGTGGAGAAGATCCTCTTCTGGTTTAGATTAGAAATAGATTTTAGTCAGATCGGCCAAAAACCACGATGGTGGTAAGTCGTGTTATGCACGGTGCCGACTCAATCTGCGCAGGTAGTCTGGTGGGATTTCGAAATAAAATATGATTTAAGTAAATCAAAGTCTTGTGTTATTATATAAAAACTACCTATGACACAGGGCTTCTGATAAAGAGAAATCCCCAATGGAAGACCAGACACGAAGTCCCCAAGATGAAGTCCCCAAGACAAAGTCCCCAAGACGAAGTCCAGATGCTAGAAGAGACGCTAGAAGAATAGAAGTAAGAAAGTAAGGAAAGAGATTAAGGCTCATACAAAATGTAAGTGTTATTCTTTGTAGTATTAACCCAACCCATTTAGTATAGGTAGGATGGTACAAGGACACAAATATAGAGCATCCAGCAAGGACTGAACTTGCTTCTTAGTACTATTGGATTTGTGAGACTATCTTGCTAACCATTACACTATGATGGGATGCCTATTTTTAGTCTTCAGTATCTTTCTGAAAACCATGGAAATTCCCCCAGGATCCCTATCACTCCTTTTGCTCCTTTTGGCTCCAAGGTTTCATCTGAATCCCTAAAATTAGCTACAATATGCATTTGGAAACTCTCCTCATAGGTTCTTCATACATATATTTATTCCTATTTAAAGCTCATATAAAACACAGTATATGCAAACATTTTCTGAATTCATTAGAAATTCCCCCAGATTCCCTTTCACTTCCTGGCTCCTTTTGTCTCCCAGATCTCTTTTGGCTCCCAGGCCTCCTCTGAACTTTTAAGATTAAGTACAATATACACTTTGGAAATTCCCTTCTCATCGTCTCTTCATACATATATTTATACCTATTTAAAGCTCACACAAAATGTGAGTTAATTTTCTCTATAGGTAAACATTTTCTGAATTCCTTGGAAGTTCCTCCAGGATCCTTATCCCACCCAGGCTCCTTTTGGTTCCCAGGTCTCATCTGAACCCCTAAGATTAAGTACAATATACACTTTGGAAATTCCCTTCTCATCGTCTCTTCATACATATATTTATACCTATTTAAAGCTCACACAAAATGTGAGTTAATTTTCTCTATAGGTAAACATTTTCTGAATTCCTTGGAAGTTCCTCCAGGATCCTTATCCCACCCAGGCTCCTTTTGGTTCCCAGGTCTCATCTGAACCCCTAAGATTAAGTACAATATACACTTTGGAAATTCCCTTCTCATCTTCATACATATATTTATTCCTATTTAAAGCAGCTTACACAAAACATGAGTTAGTTTTCAGTATATGCAAACATTTTCTGAATTCCTTGGAAATTCCTTCAGGATACCTTTCACTTCCAGTATCCTTTTCGCCCCAGATCTCCTTTGGCTCCAGGCCATCTCTGAAACCCTAAGATTAAGTACAATATACACTTTGAAATTCCCTTCTAGGCTTTCCATTTATTCCTATTTAAGGCTCACACGAAAGTGTTAGACTTGAGTATATCCAAACTTTTTCTGAATACATTGGAAATCTCCCCAGCACCCTTTTCAATTCCAGGCTCCAGATCTCTTTTGGCTTTGAGTCTCCCTCTGAAATTCTAAAATTAAGTAGAATATACACTTGGAAATTTCCTACCCATAGGCTTTCCATACATATATTTATTCATATTTAAGGCTCGCACAAAAGGTCTTCACTATATCCAAACATTCTGAATTCCTTGGAGATTCCCAGAATCCCTTTCACTTCGAGGCTCCTTTTTCTAACCATTACACTATGATGTATTACATGATGGGATGCCTATGTTAGTCTTTAGTATTTTTCTGAAATCCTTGGAAATTCCTCCAGGGTCCTTATCACTCTTTTGGCTCCCAGGCCTCATCTGAACTTCTAAGATTAAGTACAATATACACTTGGAAATTTCCTCCTCATTGTCTCTTCATACATATATTTATACCTATTTAAAGCTCACAGAAAACATTTTCACTTTTCACTTCCAGGATTTTTTGGCTCCCAAATCCTTTTTGGCTCAAAGCCCCTCCCCCTGAACTTCTAAGATAAAGTACAATGTACACTTGGAAATTCCCTCCTTATAGTCTCTTCATACATATATTTATTATTTAAAGCTCACAGAAAACATTTTCACTTTTCACTTCCAGGCTCCTTTTGGCTCCCAAATCCCTTTGGCTCCCAGGCTCCCTCTGAACTTTTAATATTAAGTACAATGTACACTTGGAATTCCCTCCTCATAGTCTCTTCATTATACTCCTATTTAAAGCTCACACAAAACATTTTCACTTTTCACTTCCAGGCTCCTTTTGGCTCCCAAATCCCTTTGGCTCCCAGGCTCCCTCTGAACTTTTAATATTAAGTACAATATACACTTGGAATTCCCTCCTCATAGTCTCTTCATTTATCCTATTTAAAGCTCACACAAAAACATTTTCACTTTTCACTTCCAGGCTTTTTGGCTCCCAAATCCCTTTGGCTCAAAGCTCCCTCTGAACTTTTAATTAAGTACAATTTACACTTGGAATTCCCTCCTCATAGTCTCTTCATACATATATTTATTTGTATTTAAGTAGATATTTGAATTGCTTTCAAAAATCAAAATTAGCCATCATGAAAAATATTCTTCTGTGTAAATCAAACATCCTGTTAAGATGAAGAACCAAAAAATGGTTCCTCTTTTAACATTACCTTTGACAATATTGACTCTAAATAGAATACCAAAGTTCCTGTCATTGTATGGAGTTTTATGATAGCTCTGAGTGTTCATCCTTAGAATTCTTCCTTATCATCTTTAATGGAAAGACTTTACCATTCCCTCGGAGTGAAACATCTTATCTTATTGCCTTCCAGTCTATCATAATAGGCTTCATAAAATATCTCTGCTTTAATCAAAATGAAAAGAGAGAAAAATAGAGAAGACAATTTCTCAATAGAAGTAAGAATCATTGATTCGGTGAGAACAACCAAACTTGAACGAGCACCAACCACAATCTTGGGATTCTTTTTTTTTTTTTTTTTTGATTTTTTTTTTTCTCAGAACAAGTGCTTCTGTGATAAATGGTAGCAGAAAGTTTCAGACAGACAAGAACTTGACAGAAAGACGCACCATAGATTAAGAAAAAAAAGAAGAAAAGAAAAAAAAACAGAAAAAATTAAAGGTTGATTTACAAGTTGGTGCAGTGCGGCTACTGATCGCAGTTCTTCAAGAACCATTTTTGGATGCCATTCTCTTATGAAATCTATTTTTTGTCTTCTGGATTTGTTATCCATAATCACAAATGAATATTTGAGGCACTCGTGGTGTAACAGTTATCATCATAGAAAATAGACATCTAATATTATCAGCACTTTTCAGAAATAATAATACTGTTATCTTTGAATGAATGAGAGTAAGGAGAAAGTATTCCAAAACATGAGTTTTATTCTTTTGGAATACTTTGTGTTTTCCTATTTTCTACATACTGTCGGATTTAATTCCCTATTTTACTCACACACACACACACACACATGTATATATATATATATATATATATATATATCTCGCAATGCCATCACTAACAATACATCCGGGCTATCCCAAGCTTTTGACTCAGCGATCGCTGAGCACTTATCTATAAATGCTTGTTTGACTGACTATACAGATGAGTGCTTCTCCGTCTTGCACAGAGCCAGGTCTAAACAACATCTAGCAGTCCTTGAGGCTGTTAGTATTTCTTTTCTCAGACCTACTCTGTGCAGACAAACACCGAGACACTCCATCTATTTACTGGGAGGTATTCATAACCCTGGTTTAACCTAGGGCACACACACATACCCCTCTTTCCCCATTTTTTTGTCCCCCCCACTCTCTGGTTTACCCCATTTATTCTTATCAATTTCTTTACATTCTGACTTTTAATTGTCAACTGGTGTAATTACTTGAAAAAGTACCGGTCGAAAAGGTCTTCATATCCCCTTTATTTTATATTTCATTTCATAATAAAATATCACCTCCCCAATTTACATATGATTCCTCTACTTTTAGTAGTTTATAAGTTTTCATGTACCGAAATATATATATATATATGTGTGTATATATATAGTCATCCACAGACACGTATTTCGACTTACCAAGTTTCTTCAGTGTTGCTAGCTACCTAGTGTAAGCTACCTACAGCCAGGATTGAAATCCAATCGGTTCAGCATCAGTCTGACAGCTTAACTGCTCAGCTATCGAAGGGGATTTTAACTGTTTTAATACACACATCTGTATGTATGTAAAGGATGCCATAGAGTGCTCCATCCTTTTTATAGGAGAGCATTGCATTTACGCTATAGTTGATGGTTTTCAGTGAAATCTCCTCTAAAGTGCTCAACCCCAGGAGGATGGGGAGCATATATATATATATATATATATATATATATATATATATACATAATCAATACTGTTGAGTCGGGCCGTTTGTTTCTTTCTTCTTTCTTCTTTCAGTTGGTTTGTTTATTTGAAAGAAAATAGCTTTATTTTTAACTGACTTTAATTGCTTACATATGGACTAATATTATTGGAGATATCATGGTTGGTCAGTGGAGAATGCCTGATGGTACAAAAATAACCACATATGCTTATATAGCCTTCCTTAAGAATATAAAAATCTAATATATTGCAATAGAGTTATCAGAATAATAATTGATTAGAATAATTTCATTTATTTTGTTACTGTCAAAGAACTACAATTAAATACAAAAATCCTTTAGAGGTACCACTTACTTTTTAAAATATCACAATTTTTTAAAGAATGATGTGCACCCCTCTTTTTGGTATACATGTCTAGTGCCTAAACGTTGCCCCTCCTCCTTGAACCAGAAGAATGATGTCCACCCTACTTTGTCTTTGTGTTCTTTCTTATGCTCATGTTTATTTTTATTCTATTTTATTTGGGACTCCCCCCAGCCAAGGTGCAACTGAAGATACAACTGTGGGATCAGATGGCACATTGGAAAAGAAGACAAAAGACTCCCTATCCTCAAAAGAATATCTTGGCCATTTGAACTGAGGCCGTAACTGTGTCTAGTTGGCCCTACTAGCTAGGGAGATTTTCCCTTGCTACAAGCATCTATGACCTGTCAATAAAGCCTAAGTCATAAAGCCACCCTCTACCTTTGTCTCTTTCCTTTTTCAAACTATCTAATCAATTAAGTAATAAAAAAAAAGACACAAAACTTCTGCTGCCTAGTGGCTTTGCCTCATCAAAAAAAAAAAGGCCAAGGGAGTGAACTCCGAAAATAAATTAGGAGCTTGACTCCCTAATGTGGTGTGAGGTTGAAATCCAGTGCTACTCAGCAATTCTTGTGACCCTACTGCTGCCAAACTGTATTGGTTTCTTACCTTTCCTTTAGATCATAGCAGCAGTGTGGAGAGGGTGGATTTAGGGATTTGGTGCTTGGGCAACAGCTCATCCCCATATGAACCTGACTAGGCCAAAAAAAAAAAAAATTGGACACTACTCCATCGTCTCTCGTAGGATGCCAAACAAAATAAATAGATAAAGCAAACAAATATATCCATCACTGACTTTAATGCCATCAAATGGATTGAGATATTCCGCCTTTTGTCTCATTAATAAAGGAAGAGAATCAGTTTTGCTTGTTGTGTTAAAATAGCTGGACGTTGTCCAAATTCTAAATTCGTTGAGCTAGAACAATGGCCAGTCTATCATGTTCAATGAGGTTAGTATATATTTGGTCGTAGATATTTATATGAAATAGAATGAATCTATATTTGATGCTCAATTTACTTTGGTATTATTGACCCCTGCATTACGGACCACCAAAGACAAAAAAAATCATCTTGTTAATTCCACCCTTCCTAAAAATGGGAACAGTGGATTACAGATCGACTCCTGGCCGTGGAAATTTTAAGAAATAGTTATTTAAGTGGATTGACGTTTTCCAAAAGCAGGCCAGAATCATTTCCTGGGTTCGGTTTAGCTCAGTTGGTAGAGCATTTGAATAGGAATCGCAAGGTTCCTTGCCAACTCAGCACATGAGTAGCACAGTGATCTGTGTGGTAAAGGGAGGAGCTTATGGTAGGTGTAGTGCTCCACTTCAGATGCAAAAACAATCTCCTTGGTCTAGCACTAGTAAAAAGCAGATAGACTTCCTCGCTGTCTGGCTGATACCAACATTCCTTGCATATTTATCTAGTTTATATATCCATATCAGTCTCTTCATATCTATGTACTCATTACAGTCTCTCTATATCTATCTATCTATCTATCTATCCATCTCAGCCTCTTCTTTTTCTATCTACCTATCTATCTATCTATCTATCCATCTCAGTCTCTTAATATCTATCTATCTATCTATATATTTATGTCAGTCTTTTAATATCTATCTATCTATCTATCTATCTATCTCAGTCTCTTAATATCTATCTATCTATCTATCTATCTATCTGTCCATCTCAGTCTCATCATATCTATCTATCTATCTATCTATCACAATCTCTTCATATCTATCTATCTATCTATCTATCTATCTATCTATCCATCTCAGTCTCTTCATATCTATCTATCTATTTATCTATCTATCTATTACAATCTCTCATATCTATCTATCTATCTATCTATCTATCTCAGTTTCTTCATATCCATCTATCTATCTATCTATCTATCTATATCTATCTATCTATCTATCTATCTATCTATCTATTATCCATATCTATCTATCTATCTATCTATATATCTATCTATCTAGTCATCTATCTATCATCTCTCTTCTATCTATCTATCTATCTATCTATCTATCTATCTATCTATCTCAGTCTCATATCTATTATCTATTATCTATCAATCCATCAATCTATCTATCCATCTATCTATCAATTCTCTCTTCATATCTATCTATCTATCTCAGTCTCTTCATATCTATCTATCTATCTATCTATCAATCCATCATCATCTATCCATCTATCTATCAATCCATCTCAGTCTCTTCATATCTATCTATCTCTCAGTCTCTTCATATCTATCATCTATCTATCTATCTATCTATCTATCTATCTATCAATCCATCAATCTATCTATCCATCTATCTATCATTCCATCTCAGTCTCTTCATATCTATCTATCTATCTATCTCAGTCTCTTCATATCTATCTATCTATCTATCTATCTATCAATCCATCAATCTATCTATCCATCTATCTATCAATCATCTCAGTCTCTTATATCTATCTATCTATCTCAGTCTCTTCATATCTATCTATCTATCTATCTATCTATCATCTATCAATCCATCAATCTATCTATCTATCTATCTATCATCCATCTCAGTCTCTTCATATCTATCTATCTATCTCAGTCTCTTCATATCTATCTATCTATCTATCAATCCATCAATCTATCTATCTATCTATCTATCAATCCATCTCAGTCTCTTCATATCTATCTATCTATCTCAGTCTCTTCATCTATCTATCTATCTCAGTCTCTTCATATCTATCTATCTATCTATCAATCCATCAATCTATCTATCTATCTATCTATCAATCCATCTCAGTCTCTTCATATCTATCTATCTATCTATCTATCAATCTATCTATCTATCAATCCATCAATCTATCATCTATCTATCTATCAATCCATCTCAGTCTCTTCATATCTATCTATCTATCTCAGTCTCTTCATATCTATCTATCTATCTATCTATCAATCCATCAATCTATCTATCCATCTATCTATCAATCCATCTCAGTCTCTTCATATCTATCTATCTCAGTCTCTTCATATCTATCTATCATCTATCAATCCATCATCTATCTATCTATCTATCAATATCTCAGTCTCTTCATATCTATCTATCTATCTCAGTCTCTTCATATCTATCTATCTATCTATCAATCCATCAATCTCTATCCATCTATCTATCAATCCATCTCAGTCTCTTCATATCTATCTATCTATCTCAGTCTCTTCATATCTATCTATCTATATATCAATCCATCAATCTATCTATCCATCTATCTATCAATCCATCTCAGTCTCTTCATATCTATCTATCTATCTCAGTCTCTTCATATCTATCTATCTATCTATCAATCCATCAATCTATCTATCCATCTATCTATCTATCCATCTCAGTCTATTCATATTTATCTATCTATCTATCTATCTATCTATCTATCTATCCCAGTCTCTTCATATCTATCCATCTATCTATCTATCTATCTCAGTCTCTTCATATCTATCTATCTATCCATCTCAGTCTCTTCTTTTTCTATCTATCTATCCATCCCAGTCTCTTATATCTATCTATCTATCTATCTATCTATCTATCTATCTATCTATCTCAGTCTCTTAATATCTATCTATCTATCTATCTCAGTCTCTCAATATCTATCTATCTATCTATCTATCTATCTATCTCAGTCTCTTCATATCTAGAAAAAGTAAAAGCTCCTTTTGCTCAATTATCATTGCAGCTAAATTTTAAAAAAAGATATCAGTCAAAGATTGGTAATGGCTGAACTGATACATTCTTTAGTTTTAATCTTGACTCATAAGACACAGCAATTATTGATAATGACAACACCACCACCACCAACACCTCCACCACCACCACACCACCATCAAACCAACCACCATCACCTCCACCACCACCACCCCACCACCATCACTACCATCACCACCACCACCACCACCACCACCACCAACACCACCAACCTCCACCACCATCACCACCACCACCACCACCATCACCACCACCATCACCATCACCACCATCACCATCAACACCACCATCACCACCACCACCAACAACAAGAGCATCAGCAGCATCAGCAGTAGCAGCACTAAGGGTAAGGAATACCTAAAGACCTGACAGTTGGTCATTTAGGAGATGGAGAAATTTAATTTCCTTTCCTTTTTTTTAATAATTGTCTATTAATTGTTTGACTCATATTCACCAGGCAAGGGTTTAGGGTCTTGAAAAAGAGAGTGGGTGTTTGGAAACGATTATCTATGGCACCGTCTCCAAGATGTGGGAATACAATAAATCAATGAAGAAAGTTACCAATTCTATTTTAGATCGAGACAATTAGAAATAAGGAATGGATTAAATGAAATTAATGAGGATTCCTCCAAGAAAGAAAAAAAAGAAGAAATTCTGTCAAATGTTTCAGGAAAGATTCCTTGGATTATAGTTTCTCTTGCATAATTTATAATACAAGGCTGACATCACCCACTTCCGAATTAGTATAAAAAGTATGTATTCTATCAAATGTTTCAGGGAAGATGAGATGAAGAGAAATAAAAACACGACTCTTTCGAAGTATAGATGGAGACTTTTATAATCAGACCGTTAACTCTAGACACCGGAGTCCAGATGCTCAGAACTTTTTATTTATTTATTTATTTAATTCAATTTTATTTGAATTACCACAGGCTGCTGCTGGAGGATCACCATTCCCTTAATAAATTTTCACAATATACACATATATATATATGTTATATATATATATATATATCTTATTATAATGGAGATTGTGTGTTTTTCTGTCTGTAACCGAAACTATATTCCTACTCAAGTCACAATTCCCTTAGTTATTTACATCGCATTCTCCATGATTTTATTTTTATCTAAACCTCAATTATTAATAAAATTGTCTTACATTATTAATACTGTTAACTATGTCTACGTACTGATAACATGCAATTATATTCATATATACAACAAAATAGCGGTTTACAGTGTGAACGGGAAGGCTAATTTGCATATTAATATTAAAAAATCGAATTTAATAAATATGTGCTTAGTATTATTGATTTCTAACTGTTTGGTTTTATTTTAATGAATATAAGCAAAAATCTCTTTAATGAATCTTAAATGAAATCCATTAACAAGATAAAATAACTGTCATTTTATTCTTTACTTCCTCTTATAACTAAATACTTAAATTAGAAAAAAATAACAATGAAAGACGAGAGTGATGGAAGAGTAAGTTTCAGTTGTTTCATTTTTTATTATACTCCCTCTGTTTCAAATCTTTTATTATACTCCCTCTGTTCAAATCTTTTTATCTGTATTCTTATTTAGTTTCATTAGCCTTTCTAATTAATACACTATTTTATTACATTAAAACTTAAATACTTGCACCCGGAGGGTGCATATATTTGCTAGTATATAATATTATATTATATATATATATATATATAATATGGTTAGGAGGTTGATTTAGAAGGCTATCACTTTGAAGTGAATGTGGTATACCGCACAAAATGTAACATATGTAACCAATTTTACATAGGTAGCACCACAAGACGACTACACGTTAGAATCAAAGAACACTTACACACACAAGCATCCCCTTTCCGTAAACACATAATTTGCTTGAAACATTGTGTATGTATTGGTTAGGAGGTTGATTTAGAAGGCTATCACAGTGCAGTTTGGAATAAATAAAAAATAATAATACAGTAACAATGTTATTGTGTGTTGACCTGTATTTTTTATTCTTTCTTGAATTTTCGAGGTAATACCTCTTTATCAAAAGAATTGAACTGAAGCAGTCCAGCTATGGCATTTCTTCCATATGATAATATGAAACGCCATAGCTGGACTGCTTCAGTTCAATTCTAAATCTAACCTCCTAACCAATACATACACAATGCTTCAAGCAAATTATGAAACTCTCTTATATATATATATATATATATATATATTGGTTAGGAGGTTGATTTAGAAGGCTATCACAGTGCAGTTTGGAATAAATAAAAAATAATAATACGGTAACAATGTTGTTGTGTGTTGACCTGTATTTTTTATTCTTTCTTGAATTTTCGAGGTAATACCTCTTCATCAAAAGAATTGAACTGAAGCAGTCCAGCTATGGCATTTCTTCCCAAATAAATTTTTTTTTGAAAAAAGTATATATATTTACCAATCCTTCTACATGAGCAGGATGTGACACAAGATCAATTTCTTAAGCAGATTTTAAAAGATTTGAATTCAGAGTTTTTCATTCTCCTAGACTAGTAACCTAGCCAAGTTTAAGTAGCCCTGTCTGTCCTACTATTTGCTCATAGCTGGAGTGATAATAATAGTTTGAATAATGTACACATTGATAAACACCTGACCGAAACACGTGTAAGTAAAATTGATTAAAATATCCTATTTTATCCATTCTAGACTTTCTTTCCTTTATTCATTTTTTCAACATATATATATATATATATATATATATATATATATATATATATATATATAAAGATTTTAAAAAAAATCATTTTATAGTGAGTTAGAAGCATTAATTAAAATGTAATAATATATTTTTTAAGGCGAAATAATGCAAATTTATGTTTAAAAACATATTTAGTTAATTTTTTTCTTTTTTTTTTTTTGGTCCCTTAATATTTTCAGGCTATGCCTATCTTCAGAGGGTTGAAAAATTTTTTTTTTTTAAATTTCATCTATATTTGATAAACTCAACTGTGATGTTAATCCGTTGAATGTTTTAATGTAAATGCAAACGTTCAGCAAAGATGTAAAGAAGAAGAAAAAAAAAAATTATATAAAACATGTTTTTAAACATAAATTTGCCTTATTTCGCCTTCAAAAATATATTAATATATATATATATATATATATATATAATCCAAAAGTCCAGAGAAGAAATCTTCCTTACGACATAGGTTTTTTTTAAAACAACTTGTCGCAGTTTGAGAGCTCAATGTGTGCTCTTATTGTTAGAGTCACAGAGCAAATTTATATTTACTCCTAAATACTCTATGAATTTAAATTTATATTTTTATTTTTATTATTTTTATTTTTATTTTTATTTTTATTTTTATATTTTATATTTTATATTATATATATATATATATATATATATATATATATATATATATTATATTGAAACATGGTGCAACTCGATTATAATAAAAGCATTTGTTTTTATTATAAACAAGTAGCAGGTTTGTATATTTTTTTATGGAGAGAATAATACTGTTTGATTCCTTGTCCATCGTTTTCTATTTTTGCCCGGAGCCAAAACAGAGAGTGACGGTTGTATTAGACATTCTGTTAGCAATACTAAACCACTGATTTCTTGCTTTGTTCTCATCTTAAAACAAACATCATTTTACCTTTATTATAAGATATGCAGTGATAGAACCAACAGATTTGGGAAAATATCTGTCAATTTTCCTCGATGTTTTGGTATGTTTTGCAAAATTTTTCTTAACTTTCTTTTCTTTTCACGAAGCACTGACATTTCTGACAACAAAATGCCACCTGGTGGCTGACAGTCGACAACTGGTTTCTTTGCCAGGGTCAGGCTGGGTGGGAAGGGATGTTAGGTAGGTGGGGTGGGGTGGGGATTTGGCTTTGTATTATAAGACCTGCATGTCATAGCTGATCATTTGTTGAAAATCTATTACATGTTTCTTTTCTTGGAATCAAAATACTTTTCTTGGAGAACATGTTATTTTCCATCTGATCAAGTGACCTCAAAATAAAAATGAATAAGCAATGAGCAAACTCATAAAAAAACCTATCATGTTATAATAGTTTTACTTCTATAGTTTGGTATTAATTTTGTTTTTACTATTGTTAAATGTTATTGATTATCTGCTCAAGTAGCTAATGGTTATAATTTTGTGGTGAGTATTGTTTAGTATGTAGTTCAGTGTCCTTAAGCAGACAAGGTAAAAATCTTATCAATATTAACTGATGTTTCTAAAGAAACAGCAGATGACAGTTATAACAGATGAAAGTATATAACCAACCAGTCTATGTACTTCTAAAAATATTAACCAGAACAATATATATATATATACAACCATCGATGGCAAACTCCTAAACTCTGTAGAACAATTTAGATACTTAGGCAGTAACATCTCCTCCACAGAAAACGACGTTAATGCACGCATAGGAAAGGCATGGGCCGCTATAAATAGATTATCTATCATATGGAGGTCCAATCTCACAGACAAGCTAAAGAGACAGTTCTTCCAGGCCGTTGTCATGTCAGTACTGCTGTACGGCTGCACCACCTGGACCCTAACTAAGCGACTAGAGAATAAACTAGATGGGAGCTGCATAAGAATGCTGTGGGTGATCATGAACAAGACGTGGAAACAGCACCCTACGAGAAAACAGCTGTACGGCCACCTACCACATATCACCCAAACCATCCGAGTAAGACGGACAAGACACTGCTGGAGAAGCAAGGACGAACTCATAAGCGACGTCCTCCTGTGGAAGCCAGCACATGGACAAGCCAGTGTGGGCCAACCAGCAAAAATGTACGTTGATCAGCTCTGTGCGGATGCAGGGTGCTGAATAGAGGACCTCCTGAGAATGATGAGCGATAGGGACGGATGGAGAGAGATTGTCATGGATATCTGCGCTGAAAGCGCGACATGATGATGAAGAGTATACATATATATAGTTGTAGAAAAGTTTTTCTCACGACCACGGTTTTGGTGTACAAGGTATATCTTCCTCATGAGAACTAAAGAAATTTACAACTATTAATGCTCTATATTTTCCAAGATATATTGAGCCCTTTTGGATTAACTACTTATGCTACTGCAATGAAAATGTGGAAGTAAATTTTTGATGAAGATATATATATATATATATATATATATATATATATATATATATAATCCAAAAGTCCAGAGAAGAAATCTTCCTTATGACACAAGAGTTTTATTTAAAAAACCTGTCGCAGTTTGAGAGCTCAATGTGCGCTCTTACTGAATCACAGAGCAAATACATAAGTAAAGAAATAACAAAAGACTTAGAGATTTAGCATTATAGTCTATTTCAGGGAGCTTAGACAAAGTGTCTAACTCTCCCGACTTATCAGATGCGAAATGAGTCGGAGAGTTAGACACTTTGACTAAGCTCCCTGAAATAGACTATAAAGCTAAATCTCTAAGTCTTTTGTTATTTCTTTACTTATATATATATATATACACACACACATATATATATATATATATATATATGTGTATATATATAAGTTGAAAAATTGAAGTGAATACGACAATATGTTGAAAAAATAAATAGATAAAGGAAAGAAAATGTTGAATGGATAAAAATTGTTTATTGGAGTGCAGACATGGGTTTCAACTGAGAGATTGTCCTTGTACACATTGTATTCTATTAATATTAAATATATTGTCCTGATAACGACCCTTCTGTATACAGAAAATAAACTTTTTATATTTTTATATTAAGCTTCTTTATGTAGCAGTATATTACTTTTATTAGTAATGCTGTCATTCTTTTAAACAAGAATTGTAATGAATATTATATATATATATATATATATATATATATATATATATTTGTGATTTTCAGGGACAATCTATCAGTCTATTAATCTATCTATTTACCAATTTATATATCTCATTCTTTTTATATCTATTTATCTCAATCTGTTCATATCTATCTATCTATCTTTCTCTGTCTGTTCATATTTATCTATCCTAACCCATCTCTTTTCCACCCAACTATGGGTAAATAGTAGGGCAAATTTTATAACGCAAGTAGAAGGAAAACTCTGAATTCAAACACGCACTTAAAAATTAATTTTGTGTTGCATCCTGCTCATTAGGGAGAGGTAGGGTAAATACATACACAAATAAACTCACCTGTTTTGATGAGAACCGGTTGTTGACATGTCTAAAATAGGTATAGTGAGATCATACCCCCACTCCATCTTCCACTAAAGATTCCCTGAATTAAAACGGAACTGAATTCCTGTATTACCAGAATCAAATCTCAGAACTAATTATTTAGTTTGATATTTGGAGATTTGTGCGCTGAGCTGACCTCAGCGGCAGAAAATTCTAGAAAACAGGAATTATTTTGGGAATGGCACCTTCAGGATTTGCACTCATTGTATCTTTTTCTGATGTGCCATTCTGTTTGCCGCCGCCATGAGGTACACCTATGAGGTAATGTGGGTAGGGAATGTTGGCTTATTCAAAAGATTTTATAAGAGTTCTATTTGTTCTTTTGAAATAAAAAATAACTAAATATATAATCAATCGTCAGTTGAGATCAGGAAGAGGTGAGCAGGTACGTTTGCCTTTAAGTACATTTCAAATTTTTACTGCAACATGAAATTTCGGTTTGCTTATATTGGGACGTGGCTGATTGCCTAGATTCCCAGAAGAAATTTTACATTTGAAAATCATATTAAGTCAGAGGAAAAAGTTCGAAGCAGTGAATCGTGGGAAAATTTCAAGAAAAATCTTTTAAAAGTGGCATCACATAAAATTCTATCAATCAATCAATTTACTTTCTAATTCTGTTGTCTCTCAATACTTCTTCATTTTTCTTCTTCTCAACTTTTTATTCTACATTTGAACTCTCTTCTCTCTCTTTCTCTTTCTCTCTCTCTCTCTCTCTTTCTCTCTCTCTCCCTCTCTCTCTCTTTATCTATCTCTTACTCTCCATCTTTTTGGTCTGATCTTTTTCTCAGATCTTTCTATGTCAATCCTTTATTATTCAGTTGTTTTTCTTTTTTCTGTTCTTTATTTTTTCAGCCTCTTTTCTTTTCTCTGTTCTTATTTTTCAGCCTCTTTCTTTTCTCTGTTCGTTATTTTTCATCCTCTTTTCTTTTCTCTTGTCTTTCTATGTCAATCCCTAATTTTCAGCCTCTTTTCTTTTCTCTGTTCTTTATTTTCAGCCTCTTTCTTTTCTCTGTTCGTTATTTTTCAGCCTCTTTTCTTTTCTCTGTTCGTTATTTTTCATCCTCTTTTCTTTCTCTTGTCTTTCTATGTCAATCCATAATTTTTCAGCCTCTTTTCTTTTCTCTGTTCTTTATTTTTCAGCCTCTTTTCTTTTCTCTGTTCTTTAGTTTTCAGCCTCTTTCTTTTCTCTTCGTTATTTTCATCCCTTTTCTTTTCTCTGTCTTTCTATGTCAATCCATAATTTTCAGCCTCTTTTCTTTCTCAAATCTTTCTATGTCATTCCATAATTTTTCAGTCTCTTTTTTTTCTCAAATCTTCTATATCAGTCCATTATTTTTCAGCCCATTCTCATTTTTCCGATCTTTTGATGCCAATCTGTTATTTTTCAGCCTGTTCTATGTTGTTTGATCTTTCACTGTTAATCTGTTATTTTTCAGCTTGTTCACTTTTCATGGATAATATCAATCCCTTATTTTTCAGCCTGCTTTCTTTTCTCTGATCTTTCTATATAAATCCTTTTTTTCAGCCTGTCATCTTTTCTCAAATCTTTCTATGCCATTCTGTTATTTTCAGCCTGTTCTCATTTTTCTGGTTTTTCAATGTTAATCCCTTATTTTTCAGCCTGTTCTCTTTTCTCTGATCTTTCAATATTAAGCCCTTATTTTTCAGCTGTTCTCTTTTCTATGATCTTTCAATGTTAATCTTATTTTCAGCCTGTTCTCTTTTCTATGATCTTTCAATATTAATCCCTTATTTTTCAGCCTGTTCTCTTTTCTATGATCTTTCAATATTAACCTTATTTTTCAGCCTGTTCTCTTTTCTATGATCTTTCAATATTAAGCCCTTATTTTGCAGCCTGTTCTCTTTTCTATGATCTTTCAATATTAAGCCCTTATTTTTCAGTCTGTTCTCTTTTCTCTGATCTTTCAATGTTAATCCCTTATTTTTCAGCCTGTTCTCTGTTTGATTTTTCTCTGTCAATATTTTATGTTCAGCCTATTCTTTAGTCTTCCTCTTTCGCATGGACAGTTCTTTTGTTTTAATCTCTGATCAGGTAAACAAAAGGATATGTTTATTCATGTAGCTTTCTTATTTAAAACTATTCTAGATTGTTTCTCTTATTTGCAATGAAGTAATTACTTACAAACTCATCAGCTTCTATAATTGTTTTGCTAATTAAAACAAACAAAGTTTAAAATGAGAATTAAGAGATGAATTTCATATCTGTGTTTGTTTACAAGTCCATTAAAAAAATACAGAAGCTATTTACCCAACCCATTCGTAGGATGTGACACAAGGTCATAAGTATAGAGTATCCAGGATCAAACTCACTTTTCAGAAGTAATGGATCTGCGAGACTAGCCAGCTAACCATTATACGATGATGGGATGACTGAATGCATTATTACAAATTTTTTAAATTGCTTTCAAAATATAATGGTCCCTTGGTCAGTCTATACCTGAAGAATACTTTCTGATTTTAAATTATTGTCCAGAATTGTTGGATTATTTTAGCATGCTGCAATCCACCACTTAAATCTATAGACTAAGTGAGGTCACATGGTTTAACATGGATAACACACCATTAACAATAACAATGGTTTAATTTCATATATAAGGAATGAGGGACTTAACTTTTATTCACATATAATGAATGAGTGATTTAACTTTCAATAGCTCCTATCCCCATGACAGTGATGCCTAGAATACGCTGACTACTTCACTAGAAAAGGGGATAAGACCCCATCCCTAAAAAAGAGTTCCCTTGATAAGACACTAAGTAGCATGCAGAACTGAAGCTGTCGTTTAGTGTAGAGATACCCTCTCATTGTCATTACTCCCATGCCCACTTTAAGCCATGTCCAGGGCGTGACTGTAAACTGCATATACCTCCTTGCCAAGTAGGACTTAGAATATACTGATTGTATTCAATAATGAGAGGTAAGTTCATCCCAAAAGAGGGCATCCTTAGTATGACACTAAACAGTATCAGCCAATCAACAGCTCGAATACGTCGTTAGTTAACTATTTAATCACTGATATTTTACAGCCGTCCATTTGCACTTTATTCAACATTGACGAACGGACCTACCACACTGAAGAACACCAAGGAACAACTGAAGTCTCATCATACTCAACATTAAGGAACAGCAAGGAACAACCAGAGGATCATACCCAACATTAAGGAACACCAAGGAACAACTAAAGGATCATACCCAATATAAGGGATACCAAGGAACAACCAAAGGATCATACCCAAAACTAAGTCATACCCAACACTAAGGGACACCAAGGAACAACCAAAGGATCATACCACAACACTAAGGGACACCAAGGATCATACCCAAATTAAGGGAAACCAAGGAACAACCAAAGGATCATACCCAACTTAAGGAACACCAAGGAACAACCAAAGGATCATACCCAACATTAAGGAACACCAAGGATCAACCAAAGGATCATAAGGAACACCAAGGAACAACAAAAGGATCATACCCAACATTAAGGAACACCAAGGAACAACCAAAGGATCATACCCAACATTAAGGAAACCAAGGAACAACCAAAGGATCATACCCAACATTAAGAACACCAAGGAACAACCAAAGGATCATACCCAACATTAAGGAACACCAAGGAAAACAAAGGATCATACCCAACATTAAGGAACACCAAGGAACAACAAAGGATCATACCAACATTAAGGAACCAAGGAACAACTGAAATGGGACACAAGAACAACCAAAGGATCATACCCAAAACTAAGTGACACCAAGGAACAACCAAAGGATCATACCAACATTAAGGGACACCAATCATACCCAACATTAAGGATACCAAGGAACAACCAAAGGATCATACCCAACACAAGGGATACCAAGGAACAACAAAGGATCATACCCAATATTAAGGGAAACCAAGGAACAACCAAGGATCATACCCAACACTAAGGGACACAAGGAACAACCAAAGGATCATACCCAATATTAAGGAACACCAAGGAACAACCAAAGGTTTCTTCACTAAGGATTCCACTCTGCTTAACACAAGGGATCTCTGCTGGATAGTGCTCTTGCTTGAAGCCTTAAGGATGACCACAAAATCTTAAGAAGAATAAAATGTATTTTCTTTTGGAATTATCAGGAATACTGCAATGCGGCTCATATCTTTGGAGAGATATTAAGTTTGTTTACAGGAATTTCTTATCGGTGAACGATGACCACAAAGACAAGCATGATGCAAATGAAGGGAAATCCTTTTATCAAAACGATAGGCCATAAAAGACATCTTTTAAGACGGAAGAAGCTACAAGGAACAGACAGAAGATGGGTAAGTAATGAGAAAACAGAAACAGAGATCAATACAGATTTTTTTTCTCTTTTGTAACTTACAAAAAAAAAAAGCAACAAAAAACCCCAAAACAACAAAGAAAATCTTCTTTGTGATACGTTTCAAGTTCAATTGATGTAATGGATGAAAATAAAAGAATCTCAACATTTATTTTATCTTTTTGATTGGAGGTTAATTTCTCGAAGATAACACTTCCAAGAAAAATGGTAAAATTCTGACAACGTTAACTCTTTCTTTTTTTTTTTTTTCTTAAACGTTGCCATCATCATTATTCTACTTTTAGAATTTACACGAAGTAAAAAAAAAAAAAAAAAAAATATCACTTTTTCTTCTTCGTTGGCAGAAAGTGTTATCTCTCAATTGCTTAAAGTAAATGGACAAAAAAACACAAACAACAAAACTATTTTTCTCTTCAAACTTTTTTTTATTACTTTTGTAATTTGGGTAATGACATTTGTAAATTTACCCATTTTCCTCATTCCAGGTAGATCAAGTGCTGAGTAGCTTATAGGGAATTTACTAGAACTTACTAAATATTTTGGTTTATTTTTGTATAACTTTAGTACAAGGGTTCCCAACCAGGGGTGCTCGTACAGCTGTGCTACCCATGTACTTAGTTGGGAAGGGCCTATATTTTTGTTCATTTTTATATAACTTGATTACAGGGGTTCTCCAGAAGGGGTGCTTGCACAGCTGTACTACCCATGTTCTTAGTGAGAAAGGGCCTATATTGAACCCTGTGTGAGCAAGCATCATTCCAAGAAGCGTTTGTTCAAATTTAGATTAAGATTAGGTTGATCCAGTGTTGAGTAGCTTATAGGGAATTTACTTGAACTTACAAAATATTTTGTTCATTTTTGTATAACTTGAGTACAAGGGTTCTCGAGAAGGGGTGCTCACACAGCTTTACTACCCATGTTCTTTGTTGGAAAGGGCCTGTATTGAACCCATGGGGTGCAAGCATCATTCCAGGTGGTACGAGAAGCATCCATTCAAATTTAGATTAAATTTTTTTCTTTTGTAATTAATATTATCTAAATTTGGTTCAGAAACCAGTCTAGGTGAAGAAAAACTCTGAATTCAAATCTGTTAAACTCTGCTTAAAGAAATTGACATTGTATCACATCCTGCTCACATAGAGTACTACTCCACTGTAACATTGACCTTGAGCCACATCCAGCCATCGTTTTATCTCTTTTAAACTTTTTGGTGTTGAGAGCAACTCAAATGATCCAAATATAGATAATGCGTGAGGGCAAAATGCAACTTTTGTCCACATTACAGTGTCGGTTTAGCTCAGTCGGTAGAGTGTTCAGCTGGGAACCTTAAGGTTCCTGGCTCAATACCAGCTCTTGTCAACTCAGCATATGAGTAGCACAGGGATCTGTGCGATAAAGTGAGGAGCTGATGGTAGATGTGGCGCTCCACCTCAGACACTAAAAAACAATCTCCGCACTGGTGAAAAGGAGATAGACTCCTTCGCTGACGACTTACTTAAAAACTTTTTACCTCGTTAGATATACGCCTGCCCTAAAATTGACAGAACAGATACTTTATTACTTCTAAAATTTTAGTATAACGGTCGTTTTTAAAAGTATCAGTGAATAAGAACTTCTCTTATAAACACACTGGTTTGATTTTTTCCCCGCAGCATCAATGGTATTTTGTGGTATTTTAATTGCAAAACTCCAATAAATCTTTTTATTTGCTAGCCTTTTTATTTTATGGTCACAAGTGCATTGCAGCCATTAAATTTATTGCCACAGCCGAAGGGTTAATGTTTTAAATCTGTGAATCATTGTTACCAGATATAGCATAACTATCCGATCTCACCGACAAGTTAAAGTGACAATTCATCCAAGCTATAGTTGTGTCAGTGTTACTGTACGGCTGCACCAAATGTGTTGCATAATCTATGCAGTTGCATAGATTATTGTCAACCCCCTGTATTTCTGAAGGGATGTCCCCCTTTTGTATCATGGGCGGGACTTTCCATGGAAGATTACAGAAAGCTTGCGAACTACGTGAAGTCACGTGGGACCGAGTTAACCCATCAGTTCCAGCGAGGATGTCAGACAGAAAAGATGTCTGCCTTAGCTGAGCTCAAATGCACACGCGTTATGTTAGTTAGAAGAAGAATTTTAGTTAAGTAAATAAAAGTTAAAGAAATAAGATGGTGTTCTTGTTTGATGAATGTCTTGCAAAAAGACTGACCAAGAAGAAGGGGAATGTATCAAAGACGAACAGCTAACAGGAATCTAGAAATAGAATTCAACATGGAGAGGAAGAATATCTTAGTTGGTAGAGCGTCCAACTAGAAATCACAAAATTCCGGGTTTGATACCGGTCCTCACCAACTCAGTATATGAGTAGTACAAGGATCTGTGTGGTTTGTGTTATAGGGAGCAGGTCAGTTTAGCTCAGTCGGTAGAGCCTCCGATTAGGAACCACAAAGTTACGGGTTTGATACAGGGATCTGTGCAGTAAAGTGAGGAGCTGTTGGTAGGCGTGGTGCTCCTCAGATGTCAAAAACAATCTCCTTAGTCTAGCGCTAGTAAAAAGGGGATGGACTCCCTCGCTGTTTGGCAATTCTACAATTGGTGCTGATTTCATTATTAATGTTACTAAATAATTTTATAGGTCTCAATCATAAGTAGCTATCTGCTACAATTTATATAGCACCATCACCCTCCTACTCCACCACCAACACCACCACCGAGCCATTACCATCCATAATCCTCACTCCTCCACCATCTCCCTCAACCTTCCGCCCCCCCAAATTACCATGATCCACTATCACCTACAACCTTCACCTCCCACCACTACCACCAGTACCACCACCAACACCACCAACACCACCATCATCATCATCATCACTCCTCCATCCCCCCACCCAACCATTACCTCCCACTACCACCACTATCATCACACCTCCCCATCTCCCTCCACCCCACCCAAACATCAGCATGATCTGCTACCGCCACCACCATCATCATCACTCAACCCCCCACCCCAATCTCCTCCTCACCTTCACCCAACCATCACCCCCATCATCATCATTATCATCATCATCATCAGACCCCCATCATCATCATCATCCTCATCATCACCCCCCCCACCACCAAAAGAGCCATGATTTCAATTGGTAATGATTATTTATATTCACCAAATTCATAATGGATCATGGATCAGGAATCAAGCACTTTAAGATATGAAAGCCTGGAATTAGATTTTCCTTCTTCCAGGAAGGTCATTTTCTGGCGCTTCATAGATACGAGCGCATCAGGAACAGATATCTTCAAGAGTTTCCGTACAACTTCTAATGCCCTAAAAATAAAGTAATGTGGAACTTGACGTCTCTTAAAATAGCCCAGCCAACTTGATAAGACCTCTCCGGTCATTTTGTTGTCCACGTTTACTACACACTTTGAGATATTTTACTTCACTAGCCAAACTATAAGAAACAGAAGGGAAATGATTTCATAAAGAAAGCAAACAATAACAAAAAAACAACAAAAAACAACAAAAAAAAACAAAAAAACATTAAAAGACAAAAGAAAAAAAAAATGAAGGCGAGAGAGAAGACGAAGATGAAAAGTAGAAGTCGAAGGATAAAAATCCATAAAAAGTGAGTAAATGAATTTTGATATGATTTCCACCCTGACAGACGGAGCACAGTTGCTGCAATAAATAAACACCTATTACTTTTTTTTTTATCTTATATTTACCTACTGTCTTGTCTTACTTTTCTTTTCTTTTATTATTATTATTATTATTATTATTATTATTATTATATGCAAATATTTTGGAATAGGAAATAATAATGGTACTAAACAGTTGTGCTAACATCTTGCAGCCATGATATTCCTGAGAGAAGTACAAATGGAACTTTTACTTACTTAAAGAATTTCTCTAGTTCTTGACGCCGCAAAAAAGAAAGGAATGGAAAAAAAAAAAAAAGAAGAAGAAGAAGAAGAAGAAGAAGAAGAAGAAGAAGAAGAAGAAGAAAGTATAATACGATCAGGCAAAGCTATTCTCTGCAAAGTCAAAAAGAAATAATAGTTATTATTCTTTTGATAGGTTTCAGATATAGGCTTAGAAAAAGTACAAATATGCAATGATAATAATAATAAGAAGAATGATAATAATAAAAATGATGATGATGATGATGATGATGATGATGAAAAATACATATGTTTTATGTGTATGAGTATGCATACATATATCTAATATACAAATATGATGCTTAGAGTATTTTCCTTATATATATATATATATATATATATATATATATATATATATATATATATGTACTTATTTAGATATATATGTAAGTATATACATATATATATATAAATATGTGAAAATTATATATATATATATATAATTTATAAGATCCTTGCGGAGAGAAAACCCGGCAGAGAGTTTGATTGTAAAAATATACTACCAAACATCAACCAGGAAGAAAAAAATTTTTGAAAAAAAGTATTCGTACCAATAAAAAATAAATTGGTACCGTAAAAAGAAAAACAATTTATATGTATATATATATGTATAGCTAGGAGAAGCTAATTTGTAAAAAGTGCTCGATACCTAAGTAAGCCAAGTAATAAGGATATCTACTGAGTCAGACGAACCTACTATTAGTTTCGCATAAAGCTCTTCAGGGCTAAAATCTGACTCAGATTTTAGCCCTGAAGAGCTTTATGCGAACTAATAGTAGGTTCGTCTGACTCAGTAGATATCCTTATATATATATATATATATACATATAAAAGTAAAAAGTAAAGTCGACGGGGCGGCCTAAAGTCGGTATCAGCGAGGGAGTCTATCCCCTTTCCAATAGTGCTAGACCAAGGAGATTGTTGTAGCATCTGAGGTGGAGCGCCACACCTACCAACAGCTCCTTACTTTACTTCACAGATCCCTGTGCTACTCATACGCTGAGTTGGCGGGGACCGGTATCGAACTAGGAACCTTGTGGTTTCTAGCCGAACGCTCTACCGTCTGAGCTAAATAATTTTCACATATTATATATATATATATATATATATATATATATATATATATAGCAAATATATACATGTGTGTACAAATATATGAAATGATATATATATATATATATATATATATATATATAAGCTAATATACATATATTTATGTACATATATTGATATATACATGTAAGTATATATATATATATATATATATATATGTGTGTGTATACAAATATATTAAAATTATGAATGTATATATATATATGTATATATATATATATATATATATGTATGTGCACGTGCGGGCGTGTGTGTGTGTGTGTGTGTGTGTGTGTGTGTGTGAGTGCGTGTGTGTATGTGTGAATTTTTATCTGAAATCTTCTTTGTATCATGTTTGATCTGATTTATGGATAAACATCAAGTTAAGTCCATTGAAAGAAAAAAAGAGATTATGTTGAAAAATTATTAGACTATAGACTTAGTATTGGACCTACTATTTTACACATACCTTTATACACACATGCATACACACATACACACATGCATACATACACACATACATATACACACATGCATACCCATGGACACACATTCATAAATACACACATACATATACACACATATATTACATGTGTACAACTACATACCTTTATACACACATGCTTACACACATATACACACATGCATACATACACACATACATATATACACACAGGCATACACATAGACACACATTCATGAATACACACATATATATACACACATATATTACATGTGTACAAATATATACCCTTATACATACATGCTTACACACACATACACACATGCATACATACACACATACATACACTCACATGCATACACATGGATACATATTCATAAATACACACATACATATACACACACTTACTCACATATATTACATGTGTATATATATATATATATATATATATATATATATATATATATATATAGTGATAGAGGTGTAGATCCTAATTGATATAAATATAGAAAGAATATATATGGTTATGTATACATTCACATGTATATGTAAATACATATTCATTCACACATACACACTCACAATATGAATGCACACACATATATATTTATAATCCTGATATTCATTCACACATATACACACTCACATATATGTATGACACATGCAGACACAAGCACACACACACACACACACACACACACACACATATATATATATGTGTACTATTAACCTAAGTATAAAAAAGGGATCTTGAAATAAGAGAATGCAAACCTCGTCTCAGGTTTTATTGTATTTAATGGTGTATATCTTTTTTCTACCTGAAGGCAGATCTGTGGGTAGATATCTGGGTAGATCTGTGGGTAGATATGTAGGGTGGAGAATCTATAAAATGATTATAAAAGCAGCTACAGAAAATAATGTACTTTACATAAGTTTATTATTTTCCTTTTTAACAGGCATTTATGCCAAAGTTTGTTTTCCATATGTATTTGCCCAAACTCTCCATCATGAGTAGGATGCGACACAAGGTCAATTTTTAAGCTGATTTGAACAGGCCTGAATTCAATGCTTCTCTTCTAGTCTGCACTACAATTTACCGATAGCTGGTGGGGGGAATAGTGGATTCATACCTTTCCAATGGGTATTAGTGCTATGTGAATTACAAACAGCCGTGTCCAGAATTGGCCATGTCCATTTCCTATGCCACTAACTGTTACACGATGAGTGCCTCTATTTTTGCCCATGCAACAAATGCTCTTGTGTTCCTCTTATTAATTACTAAAATTATCTTTTGCCCATGTAACCATCCGGAATATATGACCATTAGTTGTCAATTATGAGACTTTAAACAAGAAGAAAGAATGATTGAGGACCAAAACATATAGGAAGCATTAGATAAGCTTCGAAAAAAAACAAAAGCTCTTGAGGGTTTCTCTTTAAACTTTCAGTTGACTAAAAATTAAAACTCTGGCTTCCCTTTTTCGAAGTCCTGTATCCAATGTCTTTGGCCACTGGACCGGTCACAGATAAATAATTGTGTGATTCCAGAGGGCTATCTCCACAAGCAACACCTGAAAAGCAGGGTAGCCGTTGCTAGTATATAACAAGTAATAAAACAGAATGAAACTCACGACTCACATTGTTGATCCTACGTTAGCTAGCATGAACACATTCGATATTTTTATTTGCAGTCGTGACTTTTTATACTTTTTTCATATCTCATTTCACACTTTAGATATTGATCGTATATCTCTATCTATCTATCTATCTATCTATCTAAGGGAAAGGGCTCGGTTTATTGCCCAGTGCCTGAGGTGCTTCAATAGAGGAATTTCCAGAGGATTCATACATTATTTAAGCTTCAGTTTATGTTAATGGACCTTGTGTCTGACTGGTATGTTGGGGTGCTGGAAAATAACTAAAAATGAAAATTTATTTGATATACCTATAAACAATGCCAACCCAAGGATGACAAGAGTACGGGCAATCACGTTGAGTGTCAAGTGCTAATGAGAAATAGTCATATCTCTGAGACAATAGGATTTTTCAAATACAGAAGGAAAATTTGGAGAAACAGGTTATCTAAAAGCAAAAAACAAAAAAACAACCAGCAAACAAAAATAAGAAAAATAAGAAAATTCCTAGTATGAAATTAGAGTGCTCACAAAAGATGTGGTCTCTCAGGAAAGGTAAATATTAGGAATGATTCTAAGCTGGGCCTTTTTTTAAAAACGAAATGTCAAATTTGGTTTGGTCCAAGGAGAGCTCAATGTACCATGAAAAATCGATCTACCCTAATATACAGCCACTTTAGTTACCCTGCTCATCTCCCACCATCCCTCTCTCTCTTTCTCCCGCCCCTTCTCACTCATTCTCTCTCTCACTCTCACTCTCACCTCTCTCACTCTCTCTCTCTCTCTCTTCCTACCAAATTCATGATCTTCTTTTCTTGGGATTCACAACCTGTTTGCAATACTTACCTATTACTGGATATCTATCACCCCCCCCCCATCTATACAATAGATAAAAATAAATAAATATTTATAAATGAATGAATAAGATAATACTAGGCAGCAATGTTCAGCTTGCCTCGGGTGCCAGGAACCATAGGGCTGACCCTTCCTCCTTAATGATTGTCATTACCGATATTGTACACATAATCATTCATCATTGGCCGTTAAGTCTCAAGAGAGAATGCATGTTGCACCTCTAGAGTGTTGATTGCATGGTTCTTGGCATCATTTGCGCTTCCTGCACAAGAAAGCACGTTGCAGTAATATTTGCAATCCAGATTCTCTGTACAAATGCAAACAGATACAACAGGAAGTGCTACTTGGGATGGGTCGATCCATAAGTAGTAGTCCGTGTTGCATTTGATGCAGTTTGTACAGAAAAGTCTGGATTGTAAATGTTAATGCTTTCTTGTGCATAAGTAAAGTTGTAAAGTCGTCAGGGCGGCCTAAAGTCGGTATCAGCCTGACGGCGAGGGAGTCCATGCCCTTTTCAATAGCGCTAGACCAAGGAGATTATTTTTAGCATCTGAGGTGGAGCGCCACACCTACCATCAGCTCCTTACTTTACTGCACAGATCCCTGTGCTACTCATATGCTGAGTTGGCAAGGTCTGGTATTGAACTTGTGCATAAGAATGAATACTAATAATCTTATTCAACCAGTTTCTTTTTTATCTGAACCATAATCAACTCCCATGAGTTCACAAAAATTAAACTACTCTCCCTCCAGCTATGGGTTAAATAGTAGGGCAGACTTGGGCTCTTTAACTTTGGTTAGGCAACCAGTCTAGGAGAAGGAAACTCTGATTTCAAACCTGTTAAACTCTGCTTAAGAAATTGACCTTGTGTCACATCCTGTCTGTGCGGAGGGGTTGGTAAATATATATAAGCTGTTTGTATCAAGTAGTTAGTAGCTTTTCCCAATCTTAATTTGCAATTTGCACAAGTTCTTGAATATTTTGGATGGTTTCCTTTAACCAGTGGCAGATTTTCAATTCTCTTAAAAGATCAAGACTCATTGTTAGCCAATTAAGAATAGTCCATTTTTTTTGTCTTTTTTAGACATTTTTATACGCTTTTTCAATATGTGTTTTTGGTGTTCTTTTATCATTTAGGAGAACACATTTTTTCTTATCTTAACCTAATTTTCATAGCGTAGGTAATATTGTTCTAAATTCTCTTCATAATCTTCTTTCGTGATTCCTTTGTTATAGTAAGGACCTCCAGCAAGGTAGTCTTATAACATTATAGATATTGAGAAGAATGTATGCTTAAGAAATTGACCTTGTGTCACATCTTGCCTGTGCAGAGGGGTTGGTAAATATATATATATGTGTATGTATATCATAATTTGATACATTCAAGTAGAATCATTTTCCAAATAAAAAAAAGAAAGCAAATTAAAAAAACCACTTGGATTTACCTTTCAGTTACATTTTGTTCCCAATTTAAATTTTGTTCAAAACCTCCATCAACAAATTAGACTCCCTTTCGTGGGCGTACAGACAAAATTCTTGTATTTGCATGTCAGAGACATCTGCAGATTTGTGGAAGCTTTCAAAACACAAAGTTCTTTGCTAAAAATTGGCCGAAAGCAATCTTTGGAAGAAACACTATTCTAATTATGAATATTGATCTCAAAAGTCAAATTCTCACAGGGAATCTCATTCAGTAGTGCAAGAGGTTTATGTGTGTGTATCCTAATGAAAATTAATGAAATATGTACCATAACAATCCTTTGGGTCATGGGTCATCTCAAATGATACTGTGCTGCCCTTTTGGTGTTGCATAGCGCTTTCTTCACTGGCACTAAATAATTATAATGTTCCATACCTCTTTCTTTAATTCTATTTCTTCTGGCCAGCTTTGCTTCTGATCGTCTTTGGTATTTCTATCATCTATCTTGACTTGGTCTGGCATCTTCTAAGATCTTGGATATCTTCTAAGGCCTATCGTCTGGAGTTGACTTGGGGTCTTCGGTCTGGTTTTCAGTTAGGGATTTCTCATTATCAGAAGCCCTGTGTCATTGTTAGTTTTCAGATAATAAACACAAGACTTTGATTAACTTTGATGTTACTTTATTTGGTAAATCCCCAACCCAGACATCTGCTAACTAACATGCGCGTGAGTTCCAGTTTAGACAGAGCATAAAATGGCCGACCGCTCTGCCTGACATCCAACTGAAAAACTGGGGACTCAAAAGGTCCCACGTGACTTCACATATTTGGCGGGCTTCTGTAATTTTCCATGGAAGGACCCGGCCATGATATGAAAAGGGTAATCCCCTCAGAATTAGAGGGAATTGACAATAATCTTATGCAACCACATAGATTATGTAACATTGGTATTTAAGAAGAATAAACATCTACAATATAGATATTATATTTCAGTATGTTTAGCATAGATCTAAAAAGTCAAATTCTCACAGTTAAGATAATAGATAGGAAAGAACATTGGAAGAGATGATACCTCAAAGAATCAGCTCATACGATAGACTACAGTAACCTCTTTAGACCATTATAGGGATGACTTAGTTCGATATCGGCCCTTTTGGTATTAAAGAAGAATAAACATCTACAATACGAAGAGAACACTGGAAGAGATGACATGACGCCTCAAAGAATCAGCTCATTTGATAGGCTATAGTATTATCTGCCTTATTCGGCCTATATGCCCTCCCGTGTTCTTCAGGTATGTTGGACTCAGGAATCTTCTCGGACTTGGAAACCTTCTTTTTGGACTCGGGAACCTTCTTTTCAAACTCGGGAACTTTCTTGTCATAATCGGAAGTCATCATGGAACTTTGAACCTAACGCTTTATTCAGTCCATGGGGGTATCCTGTTCTCACTCCGCTAAATATAACTGGGGTAGGAGTTGTTTTTATTTTTCTATGTTACTGATTGAACCTGGAATCCAGAGATAACTGTCACTTAGAACTGTCTTAACCTAACTACCTTATCCACTAGGCCATGTGTTCAATTGGACAATTCAGTGTTAATTTTGGAAACTTATAAACCTTGTTTTCGCTAGAATATCTACCTATTCCTTTTATGTGTGATTTTTTAACTAGACTCATTTTTTTTTTTTAGTTTTTTTGTTTTTTTAATCTGATCTAGCCTTCCCATATTGTATTCATTTCTATGCCCGGTCTACTTAACAACCCACTACAGCCCATCATATGAGCTGAATAAACATTCAGCTCATATGATAGGCTATAGTAACCTCTTTAGACCATTATAGGGATGACTACAATATGAGAACCTATAATTAAAAACAGTCTAGATTAGATTTTTAAAAAAATGCAATATGAGTCAAGGTAAAAAATCATAAATAAGTATAAAAGTAAATATTCTAGGTTAAACAAGACATTAGGTTTATAGGTTACCATAATTTAGTGTGAATTATCCAATTGGACACATGGTGTACTGGATATAGGCGTTCAGTTAAGATAGACCTACAAGACAGTTGTCTCTAGGCTGCAGGTTTAGTCCTGGTGACATAGAATAATTATATAATTATAATTATGTGTGTGTATCTTAATGAAAATTAATGAAATATGTACCATCAGCCAATCCTTTGGGTCGTGGGTCATCTCGAATGATGCTATGCTGCCCTTTTAGTATTTGAGAACAATAGACATCTACAATATAGATATTATTTTCATAAAAATAAATAAAAAAATGAACATAGCAAATCTATAATCATTTTAACTCTTTTATTATTGTTTTCTGTTCATAAATAGATTTTTGATGTATTTCTCATCACTTTTATTGAAACACTAAATTCTGATTAAAACTTACAATTCACAAGAAAAAGATCACTTAATATCATTATGTTGTATACCCTTCTTTCCTTACTTCTATTCTTCTTCTGGCGTCTCTTCTAGCATCTGGACTTTGTCTTGGTGGTCGGTCGCACTTAAATCATTTCTTCTTCTAGATCAGTCTTGTTACCAAGACATTCATGAATCACAAAACCGTGTTATTTTCTTAAGCTTTTATTTACTTAACTAAACATTCCATGTAACTAAACATCTAACTAACATAGCGCGCGTATGCAGTGAGTTCCAGTTAAGGCAGCACATCTTCTCTGCCCGACGTCCAAACTGAAACTGAGGACCCAACCAGGTCCCACGTGACTTCACGTATTTCGTGGGCTTTCTGTAATATTCCATGGAAAGTCCCGCCCGTGATATGAAAAGGGCCATCCCTTTAGAAATACAGGGGGTTGACAATAATCTTATGCAACCGCATAGATTATGTAACAATTAGATTTCCGTTTACTTTTTTTATTTCATTGACACTGTTGTGACTTTTGTTTGTTCTGGATTAATTAAATTATAATTGATATGGTTTTAGTTAGATGAGAGTCAAGTGTTGAAGACGTATCAATCCTATTACAGAGGTTTAATGAACTGTGACTCAGTCTAAAAAAAAAAAAGAAAAGTTAAATAAAGCTATAGAGACTTGAGCCCAAGTAGCCTAAGTAAGGTCCAAAGTAGGGTGATGCATGTCATGTACAGCTCATCCACCAGGATTTCAACATGAAGCATCACAGGTTACCACCCACAAGTGAAATTTGTAAAAAAGATTTTTTATCTTAAAAATAAATTGAAATAAGTAAGGTTAACTATGTACCAGCCATATGAAATCTCCCTAGTTTAGTGCTATAGACTCCCTCGCTGTCCCGCTGATACGGACAATAGGCCACCCTGCCAATTTCACTTTTTACTTAACCCTCTCAAGCATCAGTGTATTTTAAGCTGACAGAGCAATATGTTAGATATAGAGAAAGATGAACATAGCAAATCTATAATCATTTTAACTCTTTCTTATTGTTTTCTGTTCATAAATAGATTTTTGACGTATTTCTCATCACTTTTATTGAAACACTAAATTCTGATTAAAACTTACAACTCACAAGAAAAAGATCACTTAATGTCATTAGATTTCCGTTTACTTTTTTTTAATTTCATTGACACTATTTTGACTTTTGTTTGTTCTGGTTGAATTAAATTATAATTGATATGGTTTTAGTTAGATGAGAGTCAAGTGTTGAAGACTCGTATCAATCCTATTACAGAGGTTTAATGAACTGTGACTCAGTCTAAAAAAAAAACAATAGTTAAATAAAGACTTGAGCCCGAGTAGCCAATGTGGACAAATCGGTCAGCAAGATTACAGCTTGAATTAAATCAACATGGTCTGTGATAATAAAATTGGCAAGTACAAAGATTTGTTTGAACATAAAATGAAATTACTGGCAACTAATAACAGGGTATTAAAAAAGAATAAATAACAATGAAAAGTATAACATCATGACAGGACATAGAAAATTGTAGATAACAATTTCTGGTATGGACAATAAAAAGTATACCAAACACACACACACACACACACACACACACACACACACACGTGCACTCATACACAAAAGTACACAGGTACAGCAAAAGTATACGGGTAATAAAGAACATCATAGACACAGCAGTGTCTGAAATTCACACACACACACACACACACACACATACACACACACACAACACACACACAAACACACATACAACTAAACAAACTACTAAGACCTGTCTTACCCCCCAAAAAGGAAAGGCCAAATCTGGAATGATACTAAGACATTGTTGGACACACACACACACACATGTGCACCCACACACACACACAAACACACATACAAATAAACAAACTACTAAGACCTGCCTTACCCCAAAAGAAGAATAGGCCAAATCTGGAGTGATAGTAAGACATTGTTGGACAGATACACACAAACACACAAACACACAGACAGACACTTGCACATACCCACATGTAGATAATTTGGAAGAAGATATCGCTAGGCATACAATAGAATGGACAAATCCTAGCAACAAGGAAACAGTTCCAGAACTTAGCTTTCAGAAATCATCTGACGAAGAGATTTTTATTCCAAAATATTAAGAACAAATCAAAGGTAAACAAACAACATCATAGTTATCTCATTTATCTTTACATTTGCAGTGTGATCGCCTTCAAAACCAACCACTAACATTAAAAATGTTTAGTCAAAAAAAAAATTGTTACCAAACTTGTCTCACAGACTATTGGAATGAGTTTGAACCTCACTGTGTGTACCATATTTTTTACCATGTACTATGATAAATTTAGTAAATACCAATAAATAAGTATGAATAACAATACATAAGTATAAATAATATCTAATAAATGTGAATGTCAGTGTGTCACATTTATTCAATTTTACTCCTAGAGGCTCTAGCCCAACATATCATACCATTTAGGAATCGAACCGACTCTGTGAACTAATGAAAAATCTTCCAGACTTAATCTAAACCCGCAATCCTGAAATTTTGAATTTCCAAGTTTTAATTACTGTCATTGTTTTCAGGATTTTTTACATGATTTTTTTTGCGACAAATATTTTGTCCAATAAAATTTTTGGAAATAAATATGGGAATAATCAAAATTAATTGAAAAATCCAGTGAAAGTCACTCATGAAGTAGAAGTAATTGTTTGTATGGAATGTAAGGACCTACATACAGTAAATTGTCTTTAAATAGGGTTGAGAATGGAAATAAAAACTATTTGTATGATTTGTATTGACCCCATCTGTTGTGTGAAAAGTAAAGGTGTAGTTGATCTTAGTATAGTAACCAGAAGGTTCAAGAAATTTTTGTTGCAAGAACTATTGATTCTTAGGCTATGCTCCAAGCCATAGAGTCAAATCTCGCAAGTAGCATTCAGAGAGTATCAGGCGAGCTCAGAATCTTACACAGCACGGTGTTGTCATCATCTTCACAAAAGCTGAATTGTGCTTTGTATTATGAAAACGTTGCAAAACCTTTGATTGGTTATGTTTGGTTTTGTTTTGTTTTACGGCATATCAACCTCAGTGGGTCATTTAATGCCGATAAAGTTTTGAAATAAATCAATTCTTAATGGATAATACAATTCTTTTATAAATACATTTTTCTATTTAACCCATAGATGGGACCCTAACAGGTACTACCACTCCGGGTCAGAGTAGACCAGGGAGCAATGGTGATGAATGGGGTGCTCGACATTCCCCAAACCTCCAAAACTGGAACCTCACCATCAGATAGAGCTTAAAATCATTCCCAGGACATGTAGACCCGCAGCTACCGCCTTTTAGCACCCATATGATAAAAAGGGGTTGGGGCTTGCCATAAGGGCAATAGAGTTGGGAAAATCATATAGGTGCTAGGGCTTGACGTGATCAGCCGATTGATCGGAGGGGGCCTCTCCGACCGCCCGTCTAGCCCAAGATAGGGCCAAAGTGGAGTATTGTAAGTCATGAACTGCTCATCCACCTGGGCTCTATCCTTAAGCATCACGGGTCACCACCCACGGCCAACAGGTGGCCCCATTGGGGGAGTCTTACCCCTCTGCAGAGGTGCAGTCATATTAAGAAATCTGAGGTAGGGGTTATCGTCCTTGTCTACGAGCCTCACTATGGAACCAACCAATCACAGGCTAGAATATTTTGGCGACAAACCCAAAGTGGGAAATTCTTGCTTTTTCTGCTCGACCAGCATCAAAGACGGACCACAAAATTGAACGTCTCTCATATCCAGCATTACGACCAGATAAAGCCGTTGCAGGGGATTCCGATAATTCACCCTACCTCAGGATTTCAGTTAAGTGGACAAATTTTAAACATTTGTGCAGACAAACTAAAAGTTTGCAACCTTATTTTTATATATCTGTAATACATGTCTTTTATTCCTATTTCAAATTGTTAATTTTATTCTTAACTCTTGACCTGTCTGTCAGCATTCGTGTCTTTTATTTTATAGTTGGTGCATTGCAAAACCTTTAACTCACCTTAGTAACATATCTCATGTTCAAGAATAAACAGGAAATTAAGATTTTGAATGTTAATGTCTTGACATTCTGTCTTAAAAGAATAAATTTTTCACCAGGTTTAGCATAATGACATTGCAGCTGGTTTTTGAAGTTTTAGATTTCAGATCTGTAGACATTTAGATTAAATAAATGATCACATTTTTAAAGTGCTTGTAGCAATAGAAATTCTATCCTGATTAAGTGTCACTAAAATGTTTCATCTGAAACGTCACTAAATTTCTTTGCAGCTGACGGAAGAGATAAGCAAAAACTATTAAAATAAAAAAGACCTTACTTGTCCATCTTAATGTATCTATACATATATAGAGGGCAGTTGTGTGAATATGTATGTCCAGGGGAAACTTTCGAAAATAAAACAATTAAAGACAAAGTAAATATATGTACACATTAAATATCACCAGGGCTTGGTTTTTGAGCAAAAATAATAGAGATTTGATTTATATTAATGAAGATAATTAAAAAATAAAATTTAAATGATAACAGCATAGAATTTCTTTTGCATTTAAGATTTTAAATAGTAGACAATAATTTTTTCTTTTCAGAGTGGCTGAATCAACTCAAGGTCTTTTTTTTTACATAGAAATATTAATGGGGCATCCTGCAAGGATTCAACTCTTGATTCAGTAACAATGGATCTGCGAGACTAACTTTTTTGCTACCCCACCTCTACCCAGGCGATGCTGGGTAGCTGCTTCTAGTGTATAAATAAAGTAAGAAATCTAAAGATATAAATGATTGTATCATCTAAAAGCAAAATCAACCTTGGTGGATCATTTAATGCCGACAAAGTTTTGAAATAAATTTATTCTTAAAGAAGTGTCAGAGTGGACCTGGGAACAATGGTGATGAAGGGGTACTCCATATTTCCCAGACCTCCAGAACTGGAACCTCATCATCAGATAGAGTTTAACCCAGGACATGAAGACCCTCAGCGACCACCTTCTAGCACATATATGATAAAAGGGTTTGGGCTTGTCCTAAGAGCAATAGGGTTGGGGCAATCATATATGTGCTAGGGCTTGATGTGATCAGCCACACTGCCCGTCTATCTTAAGTAGGATCCAAAGTGATCTGTGCAGTAATGTCCAATCTTATCTGTGTAGAAAAGTTGGGAGTTAACGGTAGGTGTGGCACTATACCTCAGCAAAAAACAATCTCCTTAGTCTAGTGCTATAGACTCCCTTGCTGTCCAGCTGATACCGACAATAGGACATTCTGCCAACTTCACTATTTACTTACCCCTCTCAATGATCAGTGTATTTTAAGCTGTATGTTAGATTTAGAGAAATTTGGGAGTATATGGTATATATGTGCCAAACATGGGCTCAGAGAGATTCTGTTTTGATATAGTACTAAAGTCTCATTCAAATGACAGTGTTTCATAAACAAAGACATCGGCCAGCTAAACAATACACGATATGATCAGTTTCAGAACAAGATAGGGGAATAAACCATTTCCCTATTCCTTTGGATAAAGCAGACAGCCAACTCAAATTCAATGGACTAGGTAACATAATCAAAGATAAACCTAACAAATGGTTTAGCGTCAGATTCAAGAAAAAACAAAAAATGTCTCTTCTGAAAAGGAAGTCAAAATAGGGCAAAAGAGAAAGATATAGAACATGTGCATCCTGAAAAGGAGCCAATGCGGATTTAGAAATGGTGGAGCGGAGGAAGATTTGAACAGCTGTAAACAATAAAAACGGCTGACATCACCAAGAATTCTCTTGGAAAATGGTATAAAATTTTGTTTATAACCAGAAGAGAATTTAAAGAGGATTCTGATTTTGTTTTTTTTGTTTTTTTTTTGGGGGGAAGGGGGTTTGTTGGATGATTCTTCATGAAATTGTTAACTGGAAGAATTGGTATTTAAATAAATATATTAGGAGATGGAAAAATAGGTATATGAAGAAATATATTAGGAGATGGAAAAATAGGTATATAAAATAATATATTAGATGGAAAAATAGGTATATGATCAAATATATTAGGAGATGAAAAATAGGTATATGAATGAATATATTAGGAATGGAAAAATGGGTATATGAATGAATATATTGGGAGATGGAGAATAGGTATATGAATGAATATATTGAGAGATGGAAAAATAGGTATATGAAAAATATATTTGGGAGATGGAAAAATAGGTATATGAAGAAATATATTGGGAGATGGAAAAATAGGTAGATGAAGAAATATATTAGGAGATGGAAAAATAGGTATATGAATGAATATATTGGGAGATGGAGAAATAGGTATATGAATGAATATATTGAGAGATGGAAAAATAGGTATATGAAGAAATATATTGGGAGATGGAGAAATAGGTATATGAATGAATATATTAGGAGATGGAAAAATAGGTAGATGAATGAATATATTAGGAGATGGAAAAATAGGTATATGATCAAATATATTAGATGGGAAAATAGGTATATCAATGAATATATTAGGAGATGGAAATATAGGTATATGATCAATTATATTAAGAGATGGAAAATAGATTTCAAGCATTCCTTTCTAACATCAATAAAAAGTAAAAAGTATTATAACATTGACTGGTGGGACCTGTGGATATACCACAGTAAGATAATTTAATTATCACAATGTTTGATATGTTCACTTAAGAACTATTGCAAAGTAGTTCAATATGTAAAACGTATAATAATTTTGATTTAACTTTCTCACACTCTTTTTTCTTTCTTTCCTTATTTTCATCTTTTCATTATCTTTTTGATTGAAACAGATTAGTATTATTGATTCTGCACGCTCACCCCCTCTCTGTATATTTCCTCTACTCTCTTTCTTTCTTTCTTTCTTTCTTTCTTTCTTTCTTTCTTTCTTATTATATTTTCTGTGCAACATATCCTTTTTCTTCACTTTCTTTCTTTAAAATAAAAGTTTTTTTTTTGTTTTATGAAATAAGAATTCAATGTTTTGCATTTCATCTTGGATGATTTGGACGGTCTTATTTTTAACCAGTGGATGTTACAAAATGATTACATTTGTACTTTTAAGGAACATGAGTATTAGTATATAGATTATTTATCCATTATTCAGAGTTCCCATAAGAAATTGCAATATAAGATGACTTATGCTTTATATTGGTAAATAGATTAAAACTTATTAAGCTATAAAAAATAAAGCTGTGTAATCTTTGTATTGTTTTTTTTTTCTTTTTTTCTTTTTGGCATAGCGCCACATGATAGGAGCTCACATCTTGTTCAGATTTGAAAATCATATAGGCGAGAAACTGACAGTTATCAAGAGACATCTTTGCTAGCCTTATATATATATATATATATATATTCGAGTTCAATTCCTTTGCTAGCCTTATATATATATATATATATATATATATATATATATATATATATTCGAGTTCAATTCCTAGACGAAGCTGTTGGCATTTCACATAGCGCTAATACCCTTGGGAAAGGTATGAATCCATATATTCTCCCTCCAGCTATGGGTTAAATAGTAGAGCAGACTGGGCCCTTCAGCCTTGGGTAGGTAACCAGTCTAGGAGAGGGATAACTCTGAATTCAAAATTCCTGAGGTCGGTCGTTGATTGGGTTTGTGGCAACCTTTGATGCACCAATTCTTTCCTATCGACTGTGCCAAAAAGTGTGGATGGTCCAACACAAGCCTTCACCACTATAAAAAAAATCCCTGTGTGGGAGTTCATTGTGTGTATGAACCCTCATACATCGATATTTCGACGGCAGAGTCCATTATATATATATATATATATATATATATATATATATAAATTTTTGATTTTTAAAATTTTTTTGAGTTTCTGGTTGAAATAAATAATAATGGGATGACAGTTTAAGTTTTTCTTTCTTTGAAAGTTAAACATTGCTCTGTATATAATCAAATTTATTGATTATTATACATTGAGCTCTTTTTAGTGATTTATAAAAATCCTTGTATGAATATATGTTTGCACCTACAAGAGCATACAGTATGGTTATACAGTGAGATTTCGATGATCCCAAATAGAATCATCCCTTACAACCAGTCATTTGGATTACCTTACATTTATATATATATATATATATATATATATATATATATATATATATATATATATAATATACCAAGCATGTTGGTAAATCCTCGCGGTGAGAAAAAACCCAGCAAATAGTTTGATTGTAAAAATATACTACCAAACATCAACAGGGGAGAAAAAAATTTTTTGAAAAAAGAAAAGACCAAGATAAGAAGAGTCAGATCTTAGCCCTGAAGTGTATTAAGCGAAACTAATAGTAGGTTCGTCTGACTCATTAGATTTATCTTTATATATATATATATATATATATATATATATCGGAAAAAAATTGTTGACACAGGACAAAGAGAAAAGTACTTAATCCAGAGTATATATAAGTATACTCAATACATATATAGTATATATAAAAATATAAAATATAAAAACAGACTTTCTTAGTTCATCAAACAGTAATTATCTACAGGCATATATGTTAAAATTTAATAAATGCATATGTATGAGGAGGGAGACAAAGAGAAGAGGGGAGAGATAGATAGATAGATAGACAGGGAGAGAGAGAGAGAGAGAGGAGAGAGAGAGAGAGAGAGAGAGAGAAAGAGAGAAATAGATAGAAAGAATATGTGGTCCTAGCAATATGTGCATGTGTGTATGTGTGTATGTGTATGTGCATGTGTGTGTATCTCTCTCTCTCTCTCCCTCCCACCCCTCTCTCTCTCTCTCACCATACATAACTAAATAAAATATCTTCTCTCTGGTCAAGATCGTGACAAATCTCAAAAAGCATACATTAAAATAAAATCTAAGTTTTTAAAATCATGTAGATATTTTATCATTTAATTTGCATAACTCTGTATCAATAATGCAGAAAATTTTATTCAGAAAATTTTTTATCTGATCCAATTTTGATCAGATACAAAATTACCTGATTTAAATTTGTGCAAAGATTTTTTTCTACGTTTCTTTCTTTTATTTTTATTTAAAAAGCAGAAAAATATTTCCTAAAGTGTTTAATAGAATTTCATTTTTTGCAAAATCAAAACTTTGAGAAGTGAATTTATGGTTTCTTTTCCAATCTCAGATCCACAAATAATTCTGATGGAATGGTACAAATCTTTGTACAGATTAAACTTCAATAATTCAGAATTTGGTTTGGTTTCTTTGTTAAAGGCATGTCAACTTTCTTGGGTTATTTTATGCCAAAGCCATACTTGTAGAAGAACAGCAATGGTATTATTTAAGGTTTGGTTTTATTTCTTTGTTTAATGGCATGTCAACCTTCTTGGGTTATTTTATTATTTTATGCCAAAGCCATACTTATAGAAGAACAGTCACAGAACATGGACGTTGCTCTTTTAATGAAATTGATAGAAAACATTTCTTCCTTACCAATTCCGTTTCCTTTTTAGATAAGCAAAATATGAATCTACTAAAATTTTCAGAAATATCTGCATCCAAATTTTATAATAGCTGAAAACTGTCAACAATGATTATAAGATTGGTTTCTCTGTTTAATGGCATATTAACCTTTGTGGGTTATTTTATGCCAAAGCCATCCTTGCAGAAGAACAGTCACAGTACTATTTAAATGTTGAGAGATTGACAAATGAAATTTTCCATGAACTTACGTGCATGGATTTGTTAACTCACTGGATGCCTGATACTGGAGGCAACCTTGTGTCAGATCCTAACCATGGTGA
>CM042169.1:62008841-62018841 GCA_023376005.1 Doryteuthis pealeii
CATTCTGTCTTAAAAGAATAAATTTTCACAGGTTTAGCATAATGACATTGCAGCTGGTTTTTGAAGTTTTAGATTTCAGATCTGTAGACATTTAGATTAAATAATGATACATTTTTAAAGTGCTTGTAGCAATAGAAATTCTATCCCTGATTTAAGTGTCACTAAAATGTTTCATCTGAAACGTCACTGAATTTCTTTGCAGCTGACGGAAGAGATAAGCAAAAACTATTAAAATAAAAAAGACCTTACTTGTTCCATCTTAATGTATCTATACATATATAGAGGGCAAGTTGTGTGTATATGTATGTCCGGAGGGAACTTTTCGAAAAATAAAACAATTAAGACAAATAAATATATGTACACATTAAATATCACCAGGGCTTGGTTTTTGAGCAAAAAATAGAGATTTGATTTATATTAATGAAGATAATTAAAAAATAAAATTAAATGATAACNGGATAATGTTTATCTATCCACTATATATGTATATAATAGTACATATGTATATTAAATTTATATAAATATATACATATCATATATATATACATATATATATAGATAATTGTTTTTCTATATATATGTAATATATATTGTATATATTATATACACATATATATGCATGTATATGATTATCATACGTTTATATATATATTATATATATATACATATAAGTATATTAACATATCATGCTACTCAAAGACGGAGAAAAAAAGATCAGTAAAAAAATAACTTATTTTGCCTCCTTTGACACAGTAGGTTGAATGATTAAGACGGTGGTGATGATGATATGATGATGAGGATGATGAAGATACACAATTTAACGTGGATGTTGACTCTTGACAAAGAGACTTAATGAATTAAAAATCAGCATGAAATAGATTAAAACATCTGAGTATCTATTTCAGAAAAGCTATTTTAATTCTTATTATACGGTTCTGGCCATTATTTTTAGCATCCTTTAAAATTTTTTTTCTTCTAACCAGTTTACATGTTTTTAGAAGCATCAATTTTCAATTGGGGAGTCCCAGTGGCATAGAGGCTAACATGGTGACTGAGCTCGACTAGTATTATTGTAAGCGAGTCGGAACTCTAGTCACACTACTACATTTACTTTTCAGACTAATACTTTGGGAAAGGTATGAAATCCCCATCCTGATAAGGTCAGTTTAGCTCAGTCGTACAGTGTCAGGCTTGTGAACCTTAAGGTTCCTGGTTCGATACTGGCTCTCACCATCTCAGCATATGAGTAGCACAGAGATCTGTGTGGTAAACCAATTAAAAATAGTCTTTTTTTGTCTTTTTTTAGACATTCTTATATGCTTTTCTACATTGCCTGGGTGGGTTCATATAGAGGATGAGCTGTTACCCAAGCAGCAAATCCCTCTCTCCACACTGCGCTTAATAAATTTGACCCTATGTTATATCCTGCTCGTGCGAGGGTTGTAAATATATATAGCAGTTTGTATCAAGCTTCTCCCAATCTTATTTGCAATTTGCACAAGTTCTTATATTTTGGATGGTTTCCTTTTACAGTGGGCAGTTTTCAATTCTCTTAAAGAATCAAGACTCATTGTTAGCCAATTAAAAATAGTCCTTATTTTTTCTTTTTTTTAGAATTTTATACGCTTTTTCAATATGTGTTTTTGGTGTTCTTTTATCATTTTGGAGAACACATTTTTTTCTATCTAACCTAGTTTCTCATAGTAGGTAATATTGCTCTAAATTCTCTGGTAATCTTCTTTCTGATTCCTTTGTTATAGTAAGGGGCTCCAGCAAGGTAGTCTTATAACACATTATAGATATTGAGAAGAATGTATTCTTTTTCTATATAGCTTCATCATCTCTAGTCAAATCATTAGTGTGCATTGCTGAAATGCACTATTTTCTTTTTGACTATCCACAGAATATTTGCTCAGATGAAATTTATCTTTGTCCAGTTACTTTAAATAAAAATGAATTATTCCCTGCCTTATGTATATATGATGTATATATATATATATATATATATATATATATATATGTATATATATATATATATATATATATATATATATGTATGTATATATGATATATATATTGTATATATGTATATATATATATGTATATATATATGTATTTGGGAGAATATGTGCTTAATTGAAGTTGAACCTAATTTTATGAAAGTTAATTATTCATTAATAATTAATTAGGCGGGGATTTACCTATTTAAAAGTAAGGTAAACAATTGAGAAAAATACAATTGTTTAGCCTTACATTTAAATAGGTAAATCCCGCCTAATTAATTATTAATATTAACTTTCATAAAATTAAGTTCGACTTCAGTTAAGCACAAATTCTCCCAAATATTGTCAGTGAAAAATGCCATTCACAAATACGTCATCTGTTTGTTACTTCTCATATATATGTACTATTATATTAATTGTCCAAGTCATATTTTCTTGTCCATTTTGGCTGTTAGTATTCCACTTGTGGTTCGTCATCATATATTGTATATATATATGTAATGTCCTAAGTCATATATTTCTGTCCTATTTTGAGCGATACCATTGTGGCGCAGTGTATACAGCTAGCTCCACTCTTGAAATTGAATGTTTATATGAGCAGTTTATTACTAAGCTTAGCTGAGATTATGCACAAAGCCAGAAATATGGGGCACACGTGAGAATGGAATCACTCACTACAAATGTGACTTTTTAAACCTGTATATTTGTCCAAGTCATATATTTCTTGTCCTATTTTGGGTATACCATTGTGGTGCAGTGGTTAACAAGCTAGTCTCGAGCTCTTGATAATGAATTTACAAATCTGAAAGTTGTGTATCTGTCAAAACCAACATACTAAAGTCTTTGGAGTAAACCTTTGTACTTTTTAGAAGTCTTCAATAATGATATCACTTCTGACATTCTTGGACAGCTCTCGTCTTTATGTCGTGAAAAGAGAAACAGGGGATAACATTTTTTTTTGAAAGCCATCATTCAATCATTTAAGCCATTGCTCACTTTGTGTGAGTATTAGTAATTTACTACAGGTGCATAAATTTAATTATTTTCTTAAAATGATTTGAAAGGTGCCAATACCAATGTTGGCAGCTTTAGACTTTTTAGTTTTTCTCTTCATAGGGACGGATGGCAAAAGTCAAGGGAATCCATGCCCGTTGTCATGCTTTAATGATGTGATGATGAAGACAATGATGATGATGATTTATTTATTATTATTATTATTATATATATGATGATTATGATGATGCATGATTATTATTATTATTATCATTATTATGATGATGATGATTATTATTATTATTATTATCATTATTATGATGATGATGAATGATTATTATTATTATTTATTATGATGATGATGTATGATTATTATTATTATTTTATTATTATATTATATATATTATGATGATGATGACTCTCTCAGCATAGAATTTCTTTTGCATTAAGATTTTAAATAGTAGACAATAATTTTTTCTTTTCAGAGTGGCTGAATCAACTCAAGGTCTTTTTTTTTTTTACATAGAGATATTAATGGGGCATCCTGTGAGAATTCAACTCGTGATTCAGTAACAATGGATCTGCGAGACTAACTTTTTTGCTACCCACCTCTACCCAGGTGATGCTGGGTAGCCACTTCTAGTGTGTAAATAAAGTATGAAATCTAAAGATATAAATGATTGTATTATCTAAAAGCGAAATCAACCTTGGTGGATCATTTAATGCCGACAAAGTTTTGAAATAAATTTATTCTTAAAGAAGTGTCAGAGTGGACCTGGGAACAATGGTGATGAAGGGGTACTCTATATTTCCCAGACCTCCAGAACTGGAACCTCATCATCAGATAGAGTTTAACCCAGGACATGAAGACCCTCATCGACCACCTTCTAGCACATTTATGATAAAAGGGTTTGGGCTTGCCATAAGGGCAATAGGGTTGGGGCAATCATATATGTGCTAGGGCTTGATGTGATCAGCCACACTGCCCGTCTATCTTAAGTAGGATCCAAAGTGATCTGTGCAGTAAAGTAACGTCCAATCTGATCTGTGTAGAAAAGTTGGGAGGTGATGGTAGGTGTGGCACTATACTTCAGCAAAAAACAATCTCCTTAGTCTAGTGCTATAGACTCCCTTGCTGTCCAGCTGATACCGACAATAGGACATTCTGCCAACTTTACTATTTACTTACCCCTCTCAATGATCAGTTTTTAAGCTGTATATTAGATTTAGAGAAATTTGGGAGTATATGGTATATATGCGCCAAACATGGGCTCAGAGAGATTCTGTTTTGATATAGTACTAAAGTCTCGTTCAAATGACAGTGTTTCATAAACAAAGACATCGGCCAGCTAAACAATACACGATATGATCAGTTTCAGAACAAGATAGGGAAATAAACCATTTCCCTATTCCTTTGGATAAAGCAGACAGCCAACTCAAATTCAATGGACTAGGTAACATAATCAAAGATAAACCTAACAAATGGTTTAGCATCAGATTCAAGAAAAAACAAAAAACGTCTCTCTGAAAAGGAAGTCAAAATAGGGCAAAAGAGAAAGATATAGAACATGTGCATCCTGAAAAGGAGCCAATGCGGATTTAGAAATGGTGGAGCGGAGGAAGATTTGAACAGCTGTAAACAATAAAACGGCTGACATCACCAAGAATTCTCTTGGAAAATGGTATAAAATTTTGTTTATAACCAGAAGAGAATTTAAAGAGGATTCTGATTTTGTTTTTTTTTGTTTTTTTTTTTTGGGGAGGGTTGTTGGATGATTCTTCATGAAATTGTTTAACTGGAAGAATTGGTATTTAAATAATATATATATGAAAATAGGTATATGAGAAAATATATTAGAGATGGAAAAATAGGTATATGAATGAATTATTAGGAGATGAAAAATAGGTATATGAAGAAATATATTGGGAGATGAAAAATAGGATATATGAATGAATAATATTGAGAGATGGAAAAATAGGTATATGAAGAAATGGAGATGGAAAATTGAAAATATATTAGGAGATGGAAAAATGGTATATGAAGGAATATATTAGAGATGGAAAATTGGTATTGAAGGAATTGAGAGATGGAAAAATAGGTATATGAAGAAATATATTAGGAGATGGAAAAATTGGTATATGAAGAAATATATATAAGGGAAGAAATATATTGAGATGGAAAAATAGGTATAAGAGGAATATATGAGTGGAAAAATATATGAAGGAATATATTAGAGATGGAATTGGTATATGAAGGATATATTGAGAGATGGAAAAATAGGTATATGAAGAATATATTAGGAGATGGAAAAATTGGTATATGAAGAATATATTAGGAGATGGAAAGGTTATATGAAGGAATATATTGAGAGATGGAAAATAGGTATATGAAGAAATATATTGGCAGATGGAAAAAATAGGTATAAGAATGAATATATTAGGAGATGGAAAATAGGTATATGAAGAAATATATTGGCAGATGGAAAATAGGTTATAAGAATGAATATATTAGGAGATAGGTATATGAAGAAATATATTGCAGATGAAAATAGGTATAATGAATATATTAGGAGATGGAAAAATAGGTATATGAAGAAATATATTCAGATGGAAAAATAGGTATAAAATGAATATATTAGGAGATGGAAAAATAGGTATATGGATAATAGGTATATATATTAGTGGAAATATAGGTATATGATCAATTATATTAAGAGATGGAAAATAGATTTCAAGCATTCCTTTCTAACATCAATAAAAGTAAAAAGTATTATAACATTGACTGGTGGGACCTGTGGATATACCACAGTAAGATAATTTAATTATTATAATGTTTGATATGTTCACTTAAGATCTATTGCAAAGTAGTTCAATATGTAAAACGTATAATAATTTTGATTTAACTTTCTCACACTCTTTTTTCTTTCTTTCCTTATTTTCATCTTTTCATTATCTTTTTGATTGAAACAGATTAGTATTATTGATTCTGCACGCTCACCCCCTCTCTGTATATTTCTTCTACTCTCTTTCTTTCTTTCTTTCTTTCTTTCTTTCTTTCTTATTATATTTTCTGTGCAGCATGTCCTTTTTCTTCACTTTCTTTCTTTAAAATAAAAGGTTTTTTTTTGGTTTTAAGAAATAAGAATTCAATGTTTTGCATTTCATCTTGGATGATTTGGACAGCCTTATTTTTAACCAGTGGATGTTACAAAATGATAACGTTTGTACTTTTAAGGAACATGAGTATTAGTATATAGATTATTTATCCATTTGCCCGAGTTCCCATAAGAAATTGCAATATAAGATGACTTATGCTTTATATTGGTAAATAGATTAAAACTTATTAAGCTATAAAAAATAAAGCTGTGTAATCTTTGTATTGTTTTTTTTTTCTTTTTTTCTTTTTGGCATAGCGCCACATGATAGGAGCTCACATCTTGTTTGGATTTGAAAATCATATAGGCGAGAAACTGACAGTTATCAAGTGACATCTTTGCTAGCCTTATATATATATATATATATATATATATTCGAGTTCAATTCCTTTGCTAGCCTTATATATATATATATATATATATATATATATATATATATATATATAATATATATATATTCGAGTTCAATTCCTAGACGAAGCTGTTGGCATTTCACATAGCGCTAATACCCTTGGGAAAGGTATGAATCCTTATATTCTCCCTCCAGCTATGGGTTAAATAGTAGGGCAGACTGGGCTCTTCAGCCCTGGGTAGGTAACCAGTCTAGGAGAGGGATAACTCTGAATTCAAAATTCCTGAGGTCAGTCGTTGATTGGGTTTGTGGCAACTTTGATGCACCAATTCTTTCCTATCGACTGTGCCAAAAAGTGTGGATGGTCCAACACAAGCCTTCACCACTATAAAAAAATCCCTGTGTGGGAGTTCATTGTGTGTATGAACCCTCATACATCGATATTTCGACGGGAGAGTCCATTATATATTATATATATATATATATATATATATAATATATAAATTTTTGATTTTTAACATTTTTTTGAGTTTCTGGCTGAAATAAATAATAATGGGATGACAGTTTAAGTTTTTCTTTCTTTGAAAGTTAAACATTGCTCTGTATATAATCAAATTTATTGATTATTATACATTGAGCTCTTTTTAGTGATTTATAAAAATCCTTGTATGAATATATGTTTGCACCTACAAGAGCATACAGTATGGTTATACAGTGAGATTTCGATGATCCCAAATAGAATCATCCCTTACAACCAGTCATTTGGATTACCTTACATTTATATATATATATATATATATATATATATATATATATTATATATATATATATAAGCATGTTGGTAAATCCTCACGGTGAGAAAAAACCCAGCAAATAGTTTGATTGTAAAAATATACTACCAAACATCAACCGGGGAGAAAAAAATTTTTGAAAAAAGAAAAGACCAAGATAAGAAGAGTCAGATCTTAGCCCTGAAGAGCATTAAGTGAAACTAATAGTAGGTTCGTCTGACTCATTAGATTTATCTTTATATATATATATATATATATATATATAATATATCGGAAAAAAATTGTTGACACAGGACAAAGAGAAAAGTACTTAATCCAGAGTATATATAAGTATACTCAATACATATATAGTATATATAAAAATATAAAATATAAAAACAGACTTTCTTAGTTCATCAAACAGTAATTATCTACAGGCATATATGTTAAAATTTAATAAATACATATGTATGAGGAGGGAGACAAAGAGAGAGAGGGAGAGATAGATAGATAGATAGATAGACAGGGAGAGAGGGAGAGAGAGAGAGAGAAATAGATAGAAAGAATATGTGTGCCTAGCAATATGTGCATGATTGTATGTTTGTATGTGTATGTGCATGTGTGTGTATGTCTCTCTCTCTTCCTCTCCCCCTCCCCCCCTCTCTCTCTCCATACATAACTAAATAAAATATCTTCTCTCTGGTCAAGATCGTGACAAATCTCAAAAAGCATACATTAAAATAAAATCTAAGTTTTTAAAATCATGTAGATATTTTATCATTTAATTTGCATAACTCTGTATCAATAATGCAGAAAATTTTATTCAGAAAATTTTTATCTGATCCAATTTTGATCAGATACAAAATTACCTGATTTAAATTTGTGCAGAGATTTTTTTCTACGTTTCTTTCTTTTATTTTTATTTAAAAAGCAGAAAAATATTTCCTAAAGTGTTTAATAGAATTTCATTTTTTGCAAAATCAAAACTTTGAGAAGTGAATTTATGGTTTCTTTTCCAATCTCAGATCCACAAATAATTCTGATGGAATGGTACAAATCTTTGTACAGATTAAACTTCAATAATTCAGAATTTGGTTTGGTTTCTTTGTTTAATGGCATATCAATCTTCTTGGGTTATTTTATGCCAAAGCCATACTTGTAGAAGAACAGTTACAGTACTATTTAAATGTTGAGAGATTGACAAATGAAATTTTCCATGAACTTATGTGCATGGATTTGTTACCTCACTGGAGGCCCCATACTGGAGGGAGCCTTGTGTCAGATCCTACTCAAGACGAACAGGTTGGACCAACCTGCTTGGAATTGTTATCAAGGTACCAAGATACTACTTTGGTTTGGTTTGTTTTGCTTTCTTTGTTTAATGGCATATCAACTTCTGTAGGTTATTTAATGCCAAAGCCATCCTTTTAGAAAAACAGGAGGAGTATTATATAACCCATAGCTGGAAGGGTGAGGGAATTTATACCTTTTCCTTGGATATTAGTCAAAAAATAAGTGTAATAGCATGACTGGAGTTTGAACCTGCTAACTATGATGTTGCAGTTCAGCACATTAGCCACTGTATCATAGAGAAGATGGTTCCAGATGTTGATTTAAATCTGATGGTCTTTGGGTATGAAAAAAATAATTGTTATGGTAATTTACCACGCACGTATGAAATCTTCCAACTATAAATAGCAGCAGGTACTGCTCTTAAGCAAGAGCCAATATTCAAGCAGTCTGCTTGGACAGTTGATCCAACGCCTTCACATGTAACCTTCTCATTTGTATATGTTTGTACTACTGTTCTTTGTTAATATATTTGTTTAACTCATTTCCTCTTTTGTGTTTTTATTCTGGCCCTTAACCAGGTCACAACAGATATTAACACTCATGATACAAAATTTTATTAAGAAACACTTTCAGTTTATCATAACAACTTGAAAATTAGATGCTCAATAAAAAATATCTAATATTTGTGTGCAGTAATGATGATCATGTCTAGGGGATTCACAAACTTTTGAGTGGTACTGTATGTACTAAAACAATAAAGATAAAGATACTAGTGAATAATCCTTAGAATAACATTTTTATAAATATTATAATATATAATATAAAATTGTTAAATAAAGTCACTCACTCTGACAATGGAACACCCGAAAGCCTTAATAATAAACTTGAAGCATTTCTATTCAGAACTGTGTAGGCTGAGTTTCAATATCTTAAATATTTTCAAATACATTTTTGAAACTTTATTTCTTTTGTAGACATCATTTAAATACAAATATATACTACTAATAATATGTACTAAAACAACAAAGATAAAGATACTAGCCTGAATATTCCTAACAAGGCAACAACAATAATTTTGCCGGAAAATCAACAGCTAAGGGAAAACAAAATTCCAAAACTCATTTTAATACCATAGCAGAATCTAGGATTCTCTATCTAGTACCCGCTCAGCTCCGGGAACCACAGACAATGATCCAAATCCCTCGGAGGATTATCCAGATTTTCCCCAACTTTAGATTGGAAGTGGATTTACAATAAAAGTTAACGTAAATAAATGATTGTTTTTTTGTTAATAATTTTTATGTTATGTTTTACAGTTAGTACTAAGCTTATTTTTTCTTTATTTCTTTTCCTACTAATCCACTTATTTTTGTCTCATGCTACAATAAACTAGCACTATTATAAAGAAGTTCAATAATCTGAGTTAGGTTTATA
>CM042169.1:62026341-62038841 GCA_023376005.1 Doryteuthis pealeii
TCAAACCAGGAACCATGGCTGGAACATCCTAGGCTAATGCTTTTCATCTTTTAATATTCATAATGCATAAAAGCAACCAACTTTCAATTTTCAAAAGCGCCACAACTACCATCAGTTCCTTACTTTACCGCACAGATTCCTATGCTACTCATACACTGAGTTGGCGAGGGTCGGTATTGAACCAGGAATCATGTGGCTCCTAAGCTGATGCTCTACTAACTGAGCTCAGCTGTTGTGAATATTCACCCTTTTGTGTGGGTATTTTCATCTTTTGATATTCATAATGTAAAAAGCCATAAAGTTTCTTTTCTCTTCTGTAATATTTACATTTGTTTTATGCCCAATTAATTTTAATGATTCAAGAAATGTGTAACATATAAACAAATTTCAACTTGTCACTCCTGGGAATATCCCTTCCCCATGACATTGCAGTAACATTTATTCTCTTCTATTTTTAGGATTAATATCTTTACTTTCCATTGTGGCATTAAATTATACATAAACATAAAAGCCACTCCCATTGGCTTTTAACACTCATATTTCAATTTCATTTCCCCCCCCAAAAAAAAAACTCTTTTATGCTTACTAGCAAATATATGCACCCTCCGGGTGCAAGTATTTAAGTTTTAATGCAATAAATTATTGTATTAAATTAGAAAGGCTAATGAAACTAAATAAGAATGCAGATAAAAAGATTTGAAACAGAGTGGGGTATAATCGAAAAATAGAACAACTGAAACTTACTTTTCATTCACTCTCGTCTTTCATTGTTATTTTTTCTAATTTAAGTATTTAGTTAAAAGAGGAAGTAAAGAATAAAATGACAGTTATTTTTTCTTGTTAATGGATTTCACTTAAGATTCATTGAAGAGATTTTTGCTTATATTCATTAAAATAAAAACAAACAGTTAGAAATCAATAACACTGAGCACATATTTATTAAAATCACCTTTTTAATATCAATATGCAAATAAGCCTTCCCATTCACACTGTAAACCGCTATTTTGTTGTATATATAAATATAATTGCATATTGTTAGTATGTAGATATAGTTGACAGTATTAATAATAATGTGAAACAATTTTATTAATAATTAAGGTTTAAATAAAAAATAAAATCATTGGGAATGTGATGTCAATAACTATATAGTTTCGGTTACAGACAGAAAAACACACAATCTCCATTATAATAAGATGTTAAGTATTTCTGGTTCAGTGGAAATTACATGAATTTCATAAACTTTATAAATGTTAGTTGATTTGCTATAGATATTATATTTCTTATTATTTTCCGTTTTTGATTTTTATTCTAATTAACTAAATGAATTGTAATTAAGTAAATGAATGACACTAATGCGGTACTTGACAAAATTATATTGATGCTCTTTACTGCACTAGAAAAATAAGATGACAGTTTTATACTTTATATACCAACCACAGACAGGATGTAACACAAGGTCAACTTCTAAGCAAAGTTTAACAGGTTTGAATTCAGAGTTTCCTTCTCCTAGACTGGTTTCCTAGCCAAGGTTAAAGAGCACAGTCTGCCCTACTATTTTGCCCATAGCTGGAAGGAGATAATTTGGATTCATAGTTTACAGTCATATACAGTTCAATCGATCATTATAAGTATTTACTCAACCCTTCCACCATGGGTAGGATGTGGCCCAAGGTCAATTCTTGCCCAGTTGCAGTATCATGGCTAAAGATCCCAGTCTACCCTTCTATTTTACCCATAGATGGAAGGAGATGAATTGGATTCATAGTTTACAGTCATATACAGTCCAATTGATCATAATATGTATTTACCCAACCCTTCCACCATGGGTAGGATGTGGCACAAGCTCAATTCTTGCCCAGTTGCAGTATCAAGGCTAAAGATCCCAGTCTACCCTAATGTTTTACCCATAGCTGGAAGGAGATAATTTGGATTTATAGTTTACAGTCATATACAGTCCAATTGATCATAATATATATTTACCCAACCTTGTAAAAAAAATGATTTTGTAAGAATGTAAGAAAGACAGAGTAGGTATTTGAGAAAATTCCTCTCATCTAAGAATTGATACATTAGAAAATTTCCATGGGTAGGATATGGCACAAGGTCAATTTTTGTAAGTGGAATACAACTGGTTTGAATTCAGTCTTCTTTTTCATGGACTGGTTATCTAAGCAAGACTCAAAGACCCAGTCTGCCCTATTATTTACCCATAGCTGGGAGGGGAACAGATGAATTCATGCTTTTCCCAAGGGCATTGGCACAAAGAGAGTTATCCAGATTTTGAAGTTGGCTTCTATTTCTGAAGATGATAACCATTACGATAAGCACGCAACTGATCATTGTAAAAAAATGATTTTGTAAGAATGGCTTTGAAGACAAGTAGGTATTTTAGAAAATTCCTCTCATCTCAGAATTGGTATATTAGAAAATTTCCATGGGTATGATATGGTACATGGTCAATCTTTGTAAGTGGAATACAACTGGTTTAAATTCAGTCTTTTTTTTCATGGACTGGTTATCTAAGCAAGACTCAAAGACCCAGTCTGCCCTATCATTTACAGGAGAACAGATGAATTCATGCTTTTTTTCAAGGGCATTAGCACAAAGAAAATCCAGATTTTGAAGTCGGGTCACTGCTTCTATTTCTGAAGATGATAACCATTACGATAAGCATGCAACTGATCATTGTAAAAAATACATGATTTTGTAAGAATGTCTTTGAAGACAAAGTAGGTATTTTAGAAAATTCCTCTTGTCTCAGAATTGGTAAAATTCTTGTCGTCTTCTAATTAAGGAACCTTGTCTTGGATTGCAGACTGTATAGCCTCAAGCCGTGGACTTGTATCACTAAAGTCAATCCCTGTTCACTTCTAACAATCATCTTTCATTCAAATGGGAATAACAAAAATGATTCCGTCACAATTGACTTTCTCTTACTGAATTTGGCAACATGGCTGACACTTTATATTATTTTCATTCCAAATTGATCATTTGAGATTGGTCAGTTCTTTTCCATGTGACTGATCATGTGACTGATCATGTGATATTATATGAATTTGGCAACATGGCTGACACTTTTTGTTGTGATGTTAATCCAACAGTAAAAAAGAAGTCAAGTCGAGGTAGGGTAAAATAAGACAAGTGTATTTACAATAATGGTACAGGAACGGCTAGCTTGCCGCTAAACGGTAACAGTACAACCTTTTCACTCGGTGTCTCACTATTTATAGTGAGAACCGGTGTATATTCTCCACTGTAGGAACGGCCGGTACAACACTTTTATTATTATTTTCATTCCAACTGATCATTTGATATTGGTCAGTTCTTTTCCATGTGACTGATCACATGACTGATCATGTGACTGATCATGTGATATTATATGAATTTGGCAACATGGCTGACACTTTTATTATTTTCATTCCAACTGATCATTTGAGATTGGTCAGTTCTTTTCCATGTGACTGATCATGTGACTGATCATGTGATATTATACTGAGCCTTTTCTTTTTTTATCCTACAAAAAAGCTTTCTTGTTTTTATTTTATTTTTTTTTTTAATTTTAAAGGTGTTTAGTTTTCTTCCAAGTCAATTTTTATCTAGATTTATACCTGTAACCTGATTTCATCATTGGGACACTACTTGGATACTCTGGGACATTCTTAAAATGGACAAAAAAGTAACTCTGACGGATATATCAAAAGACAAAAAAATTAACCACGGTGCACAAGGCATCTCACCCGAGAGATGAGACAGACTATATGTATCAAAAAAAGAAGGTGGAAGAGGTCTCATCAGCATTCACTGACACACACACACACACACACACACACATACATATATATATATATATACATATATATTATGGATTTAATATCCTGTAAGGTATTAGTAGTATGTGAAATGCAAACAGACTCGTTCAGAATTTGAAAGTTGGGTTGTCCTGGCCATTTTTGTTGACTATTGCTGTTGCACCACAAGCACCTTATTAATACTAGACTGGTACTTCTAGTATGTTTATAATGCATGTATTAGATGTTACTATATATGTAAATGCACTTATCTTGTCTTTCCTTCTGTCCATTCAGTATTAATATATCATTGGATATACTAATGCTAATATTGGATCACCATCTCAACGAAATATCCTCCCCACCGGCAACACCACCAATAATAATATCAAATTTGTTTAGTTCTCTATCATAATGTTACATTCTCGGCTGGGGCGTTAGAATGCACCAACTGCACCTCTGCAGAGGGGAAAGACTCCCCAATGGGGCCACCTGTTGGCCGTGGGTGGCGACCCGTGATGCTTAAGGATAGAGCCCAGGTGGATGAGCAGTTCTTAACTTGCAATACTCCACTTTGGCCCTATCTTGGGCTAGACGGGCGGTCGGAGAGGCCCCCTCCGATCAATCGGCTGGTCACGTCAAGCCCTAGCACCTATATGATTTTCCCAACCCTATTGCCTTCATGGCAAGCCCCAACCCCTTTTTATCATATGGGTGCTAGAAGGCGGTGGCTGCGGGTCTACATGTACTGGGAATGATGTTAAACTCTATCTGATGGTGAGGTTCCAGTTTTAGAGGTTTGGGGAATGTGGAGCACCCCTTCATTACCATTGATCCCTGGTCCACTCTGACCCGGAGTGGTAGTACCTGTTAGGGTCCCATCTATGGGTTAAATAGAAAAATGACATTTCTGATGACTATTGTTGTTGCACCACAAGAACCTTATTAATACTAGTTCTGGTACTTCTAGTATGTTTATAATACATGTATTAGATGTTACTATATATGTAAATGCGCTTATCTTGTCTTTCCTTCTGTCCATTCAGTATTAATATATCATTGGATATACTAATGCTAATATTGGATCACCATCTCAACGAAATATTCTCCCCACCGGCAACACCATCAATAATAATATCAAATTTGTTTAGTTCTCTATCACAATGTTACATTCTCACCTTAAAGCCTCTCTATTCACTGAATTACGAATAGAGCCTTCATCATATACCTTACTGAGTTAGGATAGCATACAACTACACTTGGTAACTGTCCGTTTCTCATCTTTGCAATCAGTAGACAAAGTAGCACTAAAATGTGCCTTTATATATATATATCACTTATATATATATTCTGTCACTGATATCAAGCACTGTGTATTTATAAATGTCTAAATGTAGCAAACTATATGAATTTTATCAATATCATATATATATATATATATATATATATATATATATATATACAGTAAATGAAGGAAAAACTCTAAACTTGCTTCATTACAATAATTTAATTCAACTGTATTACTACGGCATCTTCAGGTAATCACAAGAACATGAAGAGTCATGTTCTTGTGATTATCTGAAGATGCCGTAGTAATACGGTTGAAATAAATTATTGTAATGAAGCAAGTTTAGAGTTTTTTCCTTCATTTACTGAATATCTAGCTCTGTCCTTCCATTCACTGGTATTAGGCACATTGAGCTCTCCCTTATGGTCTACCTACTTCAGCTTGGTTAAACCACACATGGAAAGATCCTAACTACAGATATATATATATATATATATATATATATATATCTTATTATAATGGAGATTGTGTGTTTTTCTGTCTGTAACCGAAACTAAATCACTACTCAAGTCACAATTCCCTTAGTTATTGACGTCAATTCACCATGAATTTATCCTTATTTTAACCTCAATTATCAATAAAATTGTTTTACATTATTTATACTGTTAACCATATCTACATACTAATAACATGCAATTATATTTATATATACAACAAAATGGCGGTTTACAGTGTGAACGGGAAAGCTAATTTGCATATTGATATTAAAAATGTAATTTTAATAAATATGTGCTTAGTATTATTGATTTCTAATTGTTTGGTTTTATTTTAATGAATATAAGCAAAAATCTCTTCAATGAATCTTAAAAGAAATCCATTAACAAGAAAAAATAACTGTCATTTTATTCTTTACTTCCTCTTTTCACTAAATACTTAAATTAGAAAAAATAACAATGAAAGACGAGAGTGATGGAAGATTAAATTTCAGTTGTTCTATTTTTCGATTATATCCCCCTCTGTTTCAAATCTTTTTATCTGCATTCTTATTTAGTTTCATTAGCGTTTCTAATTTAATACGATATTTCATTACATTAAAACTTAAATACTTGCACCAGGAGGGTGCATATATTTGCTAGTATATATATATATATATATATATAATAATATATTATACTATAAATGAAAAACTGCAAATAAAAAAAGTTTCTGCATAAAAAGAGTGCTCAATGTTATTATAGCAGAGCAGGCATAAAACATATAAATCATTAAATTATGGATATTATAATTTTGTTCTTTAATTTTCATATGTTTCAAACAATTTTCATATATATATATATATTGTAATACAGGTACAAGTGATAACCTACTCGAGTTTCACCATAAGCTCTTCAAGGTTAAATCCATTGAATTAATCAAGATATTGATTAATTGCAGTCGATTACATGTGTGTGCCTTTCACGATAAAACGGTCCGTATGTAAATTTGTCGGGGTGGCCTAAAGTTGGTATCAGCCAAACAACCAGAGAGTCTATCCCCTTTTCACTAGCGCTAGACCAAAGATATTGTTTTGGCATCTGTGGCAAAGTGCCAAACCTACCATCAGCTCCTCACTTTACTGCACAGATCCCTGTGCTACTCATACGCTGAGTTGGTGAGGGCCGGTATTGAACTGGAACCTTATGGTTCCTAGTCGATCAGTCTACCGACTGAGCTTAACTGGCCCTATATATATATATATATATATATATGTTTAATAATAATAATAATAATAATAATGATAGTGTTGTGTATAATGTATAAATATGTTTCTTCAACCACACAGATCCCTGTGCTACTCATATGCTGAGTTGGTGAGGGCCGGTATTGAATCTGGAACCTTATGGTTCCTAGTCGATCAGTCTACCGACTGAGCTTAACTGGCCCTATATATATATATATATATATATATATATGTTTAATAATAATAATAATAATAATAATAATAATATAATAATAGTGTTGTGTATAATGTATAAATATGTTTCTTCAACGCTGAATGCATCTTGTATAGTTTGAGGATAATTATTGACAGCCTTATTAACAATGTACCCAGTTTCACCTGGCTATTCATTGTATTCATGTCACCTTTTGTGCAAGGTAAGTGAAAGTAAGGGGGGAAGGGGGGAAGGCAAATTCAATGGTCTGTTTCATTCCTCCCTGCAATTCTACCATCTCCTCCCCCCCAACCCCCCAAGATTAGCATCAAGTAACACAAAGACTAATGCACAAGATGGCTGACGGCAGAATCTTGCATTACCCACTCCCCCCCTCATCCTTACTTACACATACTGGAATATATTCACCTACTTATCAACTACCCATGAATACAAGGGGCTAGCTATAAAAATAAGTCCTCAAACACACACAACACACACACACACACATATAATTATATATACATATATGTACATATATACATACATGCATATATATATTATATATATATATACACACACATATATATATATGCATATACATATATATATATATATATATATATATGCATGTATGTATATAGTCATGTATCCATGAAATGAAAGGTGTGCCAAAAAAGTACAGAAATTTTTTGTACTTTTTGACACACCTTGTATTCTGATATTTTTATTATGATAAAAAATGTCAGTATTTTTTTAGCACACCTTTCATTTCATGGATACATGACTACACCCATGTAGTACTCTGAAAAAAATTACATTCAATTCATTAATTTTTTCAGAATACAAGGTGTGTCAAAAAAGTACCAAATTTAAAGCCGTATTTACCAAAATAGAAATGAAGAATGAACGGAACATTATTTTTTTTTTGAATACAAGGTGTGTCAAAAAGTACAAAAAATCTCGTTACTTTTTTGACACACCTTGTATATGGACTCTCTGACTCCCTGTTGGCAATAGTCTTTTTGCAGTTTCTTTTCAAATATCTTTATTACCTTTATTATTCAAATAACAAGTTCATATTTATTTTCTGTTTTCTTCATTCTACATTTTGCTTTCTATGTCTACTGAGTCAAACAATCACATGCAAAACTGGAATTTCTGCAAGAACCAGTGCCAAATGTTTGGGGTGTATAATAATAATAATAATGCATAGAAATGGAGGAGGATGAAGAGGAGGAAGAGGAGTAGGAGTAAGAGTAGGAGGAGGAGGCCCCTATAAGTATATCGATGAATATCAATATAAATATTCATATATAAATATGAATAAAGGTTAAAAATAAAATAAATAAAAAACTATGAAAGACATAATTATCAATAAGCAATATTGGAATAAAAACAAGAAAATATAATTAATTGTTTTTTTGGGAGGGTTGGTTTAGTTTTATAGATAAAAAGGAGGAAAGTCATTAAAAAACAAAACAAAAACATATTTCAGATAACATTTTTTATAGTTTCCAAGGATGTTTGAATAAAGTTTGTGTATTTTGCTCCCCCCCCTTACATTACTGTAAGTCCTTTATACAACATGGACTATCCTTTAGTTCCATGTCTGTGACATTTATATGTTAGGTACATTTGGGTATCTTGTTTATACCTAAATATTGTATATGTATTTACATGTTCTATTCTCCTGTACATTTGTATCTTATCGTTTCCATGTGCTGTTATATATATTAAATGTTTTGTCTCACAACGTGTCGGAGCTGTTATTCAATTATCAACCTTGAATCTTACTGTTACATAATTATTGGATCCCTAAAATTTATATAAGGTAGTGTAGAAACATAATGGCGATTAGTGCAGCTGATGGCCTTGAGAGTGAGTGACGGCGCTTGACCTCACTCTCACCTTGCCTTCCGGGAATAAATCGTGAGAACCGGAAGGCATAGAAGACCCGGTCTTCCGGTTTAAGGAGAGTAACTTTCAGTCAGTTAGAAGTTAGAAGCCGAGCTCGTAGGATGTAAGGATCTGCGCAGACGTCTGGTTTGGGGATTAACCTTATTTATGTTTCCTAACCAAGGCTAAAGGACCCAGCCTGCCTAACAATTAACCCACAGCTCGAGGGAGAACAAATGGGTTCCTGGTTTTCCTGTGAGCATTAGCGTAAAGTGAAACAGCTTATCCAAGATTCCATTTCTTATGAAAATATCTATTATATTAAGTGAACTTAAAAAGTTTTAGTCTTGTATTTCAATAAGATTCTGAAACTTTATGATAAAAATGTATATCAAATTAATTCCAATATATACATATGTATATAAGTGAATCCAATACTCCATAACATCGAGTTCATTCATTTGTTTTTAGATGCTTCGTAATAACGCCCAACTTAAAAAAAAACATAAAAATATATATATATATTTGTATATATATATATATATGTGTGTGTGTGTGTGTGTGTGTGTAAGTTGAAAAATGGAAATTAATTTGACAATATGCTGAAAGGATAAAAAAGTAAAGGAAAGAAAATGTTGAACGGATAAAATTATTTTAATGAATTACCAACACGTGTTTTGCCTGGGTGTTTGTTCATGTACACATTGTATTCTATTTATTATTAGTTTAAATATGAAATAAAATTATAATAACAGAAAATTATTAAATATTTAAATATATAAAGAAAATGGCCTTCCACAGGGTAAAATGTTTGATATTTATCAATATTATTATTATAAATATGATATTTATCTGTTTTATAAAAGGGATGGAACACTCTATGGCAGCCTTTACATACATACAGATGTGTGTATTAAAACAGTTAAAATCCCCTTCGCATTCTGTGGGTGATGACATGGTTGAGCGGTTAAGGTGTCCGACGGCTGCTGAAACAATCAGATTTCTGCCCTGGCTGTGGGTAGCTCACAAAATATGTAGCCACACTGAAGAGACTTGATAAGTCAAAATACGTGTCGGTGGATGACTATATATATATATATATATATTCCATTCTTAAAATAAATTTATGCTCTACATTGTATTGAGCACTTTGTATTTGTTTTTTCTCAACCTTAACCTCTGGATATTGTGCGCTTCCAACGATCGTTCTTATACCCACCGGTAAGTTAATACTTATACATATACAAATATATATATATTATATATATATATATATATATATATATATGTATTCAATGGATATGAAAAATGACAGTAGATTTGAAAGCTGAGTGAGTTGGTTTTTCAACTAAAGAAGAGTGCATATATTACCTCAAAAATTTAGGACCAATGTAGGCAAATTGATGCTATATTTAGAAACATTGCATTAAAGTTACCAGAAAAATTGTTCTAATATCGTTGATAATAAAATTAGTGTTGACCAATGTTATCAATAATTCAGTGAAAACCAGAAAAATTCCATTGATTGTGAAATTGATTTTCTGGTTGATTGATGGATTTTCATTGATTGATCAAAATTTATTGATTTTGATAGTTTAAATTTGATTGGTTGGTTTTTAATTGGTGGATTTTGATTGGCTGGTTTTCAGAGATGGATTTTCATTGATGAATTTTGATTTGTGCATTTTGATTGATATTGATTGGTTTTTGTTATTGATTTATTTTAATAAAATTTTTTTTTTTTTTTTTTTTTTTTTTTTTTAAATCTCCCTTAGAATATCATGACACAGAAAGATAACATGAAAATATAAGCAAAATCGATCATTTTTTTTATTTTTTAGGTTAGTTAATCAAATGAAATACTGTTAACCTTCAAGAACAGTTTTCAAAGTTATTTTAAGTAAAAGAACTTTTCTCTCAGAAAAAAAGGTTTGACAGAAAAACATTTTTTAGATAAATAATGATATATAAGCACACACACACACAAACACAGTGAAGCATGGCGGTGTACTGATTAGAGTCGCAGGGAATGGGCTCGTCGACCCGAGTTCAATTCCTGGACGAAGCCACAGTTTAACGGCATATCAACCTATCTAGGGTTATGTCATGCCTAACGGTTAAGAAGTAATATATGTTGTGTATTTATATTTATACTTTTTCTGGACAAAGCCACAGTTCACATAGCACTAATACCCCTGGGAAAGGTATGAATCAAACTATTCTCTCTCCAGCTATGGGTATATAGTAGGGTAGACTAGGCTCTTTAACCTTGGTTAGGCAACCAGTCTTGGAGAAGAAAAACTCTGAATTCAAACCTGGTCACTACTAGTATAGACTCAGGCCTACTTAATGATCTATTTCAATTTAAAACATACACACATATACACACATAGCCTATAGCAATAGCATATTCTTTATAGATAACTGCTGTCTCTCACAATCCTAGAACACCACCAAGATGTATAAAGATTGCTTAAAAAGCAACCTCGTAAAAATAAAAATAAAAATAGATCCTGACAACTAGGAAAAGCTAGCATTGAATAGCACTGACTGAAGAATCTATGTGGATAATTGAGCATAAAAACCTTAATTTAAATCATGGCTAGGTAACCAGTCTAGGAGAAGGAAAACTCTGAATTGAAACCTGTTAAACTCCGCTTAAGAAATTGACCTTGTGTCACATCCTGCTCATGCGGAGGGGTTGATAAATATATATTGCACCTGTGCTATTCATACGCTGAGTTGGCGAGGGCCGGTATCGAACCAGCCGAACGCTCTACCCACTGAGCTATACACACCCACATAGGTAATTCTTAACTTGTTCCTCGTAAATTCCTACCACAAAATAAACTGAACCCTCATTTTATGTCCGTGTTATTGCCATAAATGTTTTATATTTCTAGCACCTGTTATTTTACAACTTTTAGAATATAAACATTGAAGTGAATATTAACGGACATAAAATGAGGGTCCAGTTTATTTTATGGTAGGAATTTACGAGGAACAAGTTAAGGATTGCCCTCACATACACATACAAAATAATAGAGACTTGTTAAAAGTTAGAATTTTGGGCAGCCCTATTGCACCTATTCACCCCACTTGTATATAAGTAGGACTAAAAATTCACTTTTGTTTTACTGTACTTCATATATAAGTAAAAGCACATGCTATTTTGTTTATCATTTATGACATCTTGAATTTGTATAAAGTTTTTATATGTATAGAAGGAGTCAGCTTTTATAAATATAAGTTATCAATATATCTACATGGTGTATGAATGTATATTGTTGGAGAGAATTTCGGTTTATGTTAGAATAATTTTGTTTAACAATTATTTGTATATGTTTACTTTGTTTCAGTTGTAATGGATACCACATCCTTTTCCATTGCCAAAAATCAACTCTTCTTTTTCATAAACAATAAAAAAGAATACCCCCCCCCCGAAATCTCTCTCCTTTTCTCTCTCTATCTATCTCTATCTCTCTCTCTCTATCTATTTATCTATCTTTGGACGACTGTATATTATTCCCTTTTTTTTCTCTCTCTCTCTTTCTGGACAACTGTCTGTTATTTTTCTCTCTCTCTCTCTCTCTCTCTCTCTCCTCTCTCTCT
>CM042169.1:62041341-62048841 GCA_023376005.1 Doryteuthis pealeii
CCCGCACACTCCAGGAACTACAGTGATGAGCCGTGAAATGGTGAAACAGAATTGTAAGTGGATTACAATACATGCATATTATATATATATATGTTTGTTAAAATCAACTGATGATTCTTGTCGGACAAGTTTTTGTTTGATCCTTTCTAACTGTCTGGCCATCTTTTTGATATCTGGGTGGAATTGATGCAGCAATCCATCAAGGGTTTTTTTCACAAGCGCTTTCTGCACATCTTTGTGCCATCATCAGGAGTGAAACTGGTGGAATGTTTCCGTTGTCTCTCTTTTAAAACAAGCAGTAGCAGTAGGAATTAGTAGTAGGAGGGGTTCACAAGTTCCGTTTAAACAAACCGTTGGCAGTAGAAATTTGTTATATATTATGTAAGGCACCAATTGACTGAATTTTATATGTCCTTATTATGAACAACTTTTGCTTGTCATCAGAAATGTAAATATTTTTTAGCTTTTAGATATATAAGTCCTGTCAATGAGCGCTCTGATGAATATGGCAAACTATATTATCAATATTAATGTATATATATATATATATATATACATATATATAATACATATATATAATACATATATATGTGTATATATAAAAGGTACGAAAGGACTGAATCTTATATGTCCTTATTAAAAACATTTTATTAAAACATCCTTTGCTTGTCAAGCGAAATGGGAATATTTTTTAGCTTTTAGATATATAAGTCCTATCAATGATATATATTGAGCATCTTTACTAATGAATATTGTCAATATCATATATATATATTATAATATATATATATATTATATATATATAATACATATATAATATATGTGTATATATAAAAGGCACCAAATGACTGAATGTTTTATGTACTTATTAAAAACATCCTTTGCTTGTCAACAGAAATGGGAATATTTTTGGGCTTTTAGTCTACTTTTTCTTCATCCCTATATAATTTCTTCATGCACTGCTGCCGTTTCTATTTCTATGATGTTTACCTGCGTTAAATTCTTAGAGGAGTAATGATCATTTCATGCATTTTGATGCTACGTGTTTGATTTTCTTCTCTTTTTTTTTTTAACAGCTTTACTTTTTTCATTTTCCACAGTCGTTTAAATATCAATATGTAAATAGTTTCTGTAATCAATATTTTTTGCTGCTATTGATTTTGCCAGGAATTGGATTTTTTTCTTTCCTTTATTGTATCTATAAAAGAGTTTAGTTGTTGCCCTATTTTATGTCTCCATGGTCAGCATGTCATGAGTGAAAGTAGCATATATATATATATATATATATATATATATATATATATATATGAGGGGTGAAACCCGAAACGCGCGTCTGCAGATCACTTTATATACGCTTCCCAATTTTCAGGTTGAGCACTCTGTGTAGAAGGGACTAATTGCAAAAATTCACCGCTTCGGCGAAATGGTAATCCCACTTGTTTACAAGTTAGAGACCTCTGGTGAGTTTATTTCCGGTTTAGGAAATATAGCGATTATTCTGCCTTCTATTCTAGGCAGCTGCTTGTGGACCCATCGGTAAGAGACTTGACGAGCGAAAGTTCGTTCGGGTCTCGATCCCGACCAGAGGTAGCTGCTGAAAAATAAGTCTAGCTGCACTGATGAGGGGTGAAACCCCGAAACGCGCGTCTGCAGATTACTTTACTTTATATATATATATATATATATATATATATATATAGTGTGGGAATTGTCACTGTTTTAGCTTTTACTGGAACGGTGTGTCAAATGCAGTATTATTGGATGAGTGCTCAATATAGAATAGAGCTGTTATATAATATAATGAAATAAATATATAAAGGTTTTACATATCTATTTATTTGGTGACAAAGGAACACTCACAACCATTTTGGTTTCATGCATCAACAATCATCAGGTGAACTTGTTGCATTTGAACCAAGTTCACCAGATCATTGTTGACGCATGAAACCAAAATGGTTGTGACTCTTCCTTTGTCACCAAATAAATAGTAAATAGATATGTAAAACCTCTATATATTTATTTTATTATATTATATATATATATATATATATGTGTGTGTGTGTGTGTGTGTGTGTGTGTGTGTGTGTATTTGGGCAGTATTCTTTCATTTATGCATGTTGAATTAATGAGAAGACAAATCTCCTAATGCATAGGCAGGGCTATCATTTTTGTAAGATATAGATGTAGATTTCCTTTTTGTTATTACGGATTTTCGACTAGTTTTTCTGCAATCTTACTTTTGTTGCTTTCATCTTCGATTGAGACATAATGCATAGGTATAGCCTATCATTTTCGTAAGGTAGTGTAGTGTAGATTTCCCTTTTTGTTATTACTAATAAGGTTAGAGACTCTCAGTGCGCTATTTAAATTGGCAAATTGAATTGGTGGTCTGCTTGTTGCCATCTTTGCCAGTGTCAAATGGATAGCCTAGCGGGTTTTGCACCAATATGCATTCTCTTTGTATTATCGGACAGTGAAGACATGAATGCTTGCCTGTGGGTTGCATATTATTCAACCATTTCTTATAGACTTACCGAATCAAGATAAAGCAGAATATATATATATGCCAACCCCTCTGCATGAGCAGGATGTGACACAAGGTCAATTTCTTAAGCGGAGTTCTACAGGTTTGAATTCAGAGTTTTCCTTCTAGACTCGTTGCCTAACCAAGGTTAACGATCCCAGTCTGCCCTACTATTTATCCATAGCTGGAGGGAGCGTAGGATTCATACCTTTCCCAAGGGTATTAGTGCTAAGGGAAATACAATTACCACATCCAGGATTTGAACTTGGGGCGATGGGTCAATTGTTTAAGCAATGTTTAACAGGTTTGAATTCAGAGTTTTCATCCTCCTAGACCAGTTGCCGAACCAAGGTTAAAAAGCTCAGTCTGCCCTACTATTTATCCATAGCTGGAGGGAGAGTAGGATTCATACCTTTCCCAAGGGATTAGTGCTAAGTGAAATGCAATTACCACATCCAGGATTTGAACTTGGGGCGACGGGTCGATTTCACATGACTTTAACCATTACACCACACTTTTCCCACAGAAAGCAGAATAGAGATATTGATAAGGACATGTACATTTATTTAAAGAGTTTACTTGGCTAAGCCATGAAAAGAAATTAGTCAAAGAGAGAAACCATCTAAATAATTTTGTGGTGTGGGTCAGTTGGTTCGGAGTTAACCCTTTTCAGTGCATAAAACAGAATTGGTTGACTATGTACAAATTCTGTCTGAAATTACTTCTAATCACCGACTACAACTCTATAAAATCCCCCCTAATGTGGCCACGTGTTGGTCGTGGATAGTGACTCATGATGCTTAAGGACGGAATCCATTAAAAAAACAATCTCAGAGGATCTTCACACATGGTTAAAACAAAATATCAACTCTTAAGAAACAACTACACAAAATATCAAAAATCATCAAAAAAACATTTTTAAAAAACATCAAAAAACATCAAAAATTATTTAAAAAACATCAAAGAACCTTAAAAAATACAATTAAACAAAAATAAATGGCAGAACTCTTACTTTCTAACCTTCTTTCTTTCTTTTTCTTTCTCTTTTCCTTTTAGTTCTTTATTTCTTTTTTTACTTTTACGTTCTACACTTCTTTCTTTTAAATATGAGGGACAAATAACTACTACACAAAAATATAAATGTAAATATAAAAGCCCAATATTCATGATCTAACTTTAGGCATTAAATAACCCCAGATGGGTGAGCATGCCATTAAAATCAATCAATCATTATTTTCTATCGGTTCAAATCAAATGGCATGTGGGGCCTCTTATTTAAGCCCATTCAGCTTCCAGTACCGGACATTTTATTTACTCTACAAATCTTCTGTCTGTACACAATGACATAGGGGTCATTTCCAGGTTATTATTGATGATTGTATAAAGAATAGTTTCTAGGAGATCATTGAAGTTAAGCATATATATGCTTTTTCAATATTTAATTGGGTGATTAGTAAAGCAACAGCAGGTAATGTAAGCAACCTCGTTTGCTTATGAAAATGACTTCAGTTGGCATGAAATAAAATAAACAAACAACCAAAAAACCTGATTTAACTCATTGGAAACCTACTTTTGCTTCACCCTGTGTGTATATATATATATATATATATATATATATATATATATAGCTCTGCTGATGAGGCCTAATAGGCCGAAATGTACATACAGAGATTGATTTTTTTTTATTATTATTTAAATAGGTATGCCCGCCTAATTAATTAATTATTAATCAATTAACTTTCAAAATTAGGTACGACTTCAATTAAGCACAAATTCTCCCAAATATATATATATATATATATATATATATATATATAATGGTATAAATAATCTTGAATAATGTTTATAATATATATATATATATATATATATATATATATATAATATAAAAAGGGTATGAATAATCTTAAATAATGTCTGTATGATATATATATATATATATATATATATATATATATTATATATATATATATAATGGCAGAGTACCCATAAGAAATAGGGAGATTATTTATGGGTGAATTGGCACTTTTCTGCCTCAGATAAGAATGTAATATCAGAGGGTATTCTGTGAAAAGTGTTTTGTATGCAAAAATCTGTATGCATACATATTGCATTTTGCACCCCCCCTCCCAGATGCACATTCATATATATACATACATATATACATGTATATATATATATGTGTGTGTGTATGTGTGTGTATATATTCAATACCTATATACGTGAGTATTTATATATTTATATTATATCTATTTCATTGTGCATATATAAATCAATCAATCTATGTATGCCTTTTCTTTTCTTTGATCTGTTATTGAGATATTTTCAAAACTAACTTGCACAATGTCATATTGAACAGTTCGTTTTTTTTTTTTGCCTGAAAAGCATTCCCAAGACTTGCAAGTGAATATTTTAAGCAGCTGTGAATATTTTATAAACTTTTCACCAACCTGAGTGGGAGAACCTAGTTTCGTCTTGAAAATGAAGAGGATTCCAAAGAGTGTTGTTGTGTTGATTTGCTTCTTGTTCCACAAAATAAAAAGGTTTGTAATCCTGCAAAAGAGAAAAGAAATTAAAACGTTTATTTTAGGAAGGCTGAAATATTGTCTTTCTTATAATAGAAAATGGAAATTAGAAAAAAAAAAAAAGAAGACATTTTTTTTAAACATTTGAATAAAATATCAATATTTAGTTTTGCTTTTATAAAATGAATGCAGAGTGATAAGTACAAATAAGTGTAAGTAAAAAGTCGTTGGGGTGGCCTAATGTCGGTATCAGCCAATCAGCGAGGGAGTCTATCCCCTTTTCACTAGAGCTAGACCAAGGAGATTATTTTTATAACTTAATTTTACAGTGTTTTTTATTAAATATTTTATATAATTTTTTTTGTTTTTTAGTCAATTTTCTAACATTGGTTTTGTTGATATTTTTAGTCTCTGAGGAGAGCCATACACCTACCATCAGTTCCTTACTTTACCACATAGATCCCTGTGCTACTCATATGCTGAGTTGGCGAGGGCCAGTATTGAACTAGGAACCTTGTGGCTTCTAGCCGAACGCTCTACCAACTGAGCTAACCCCAATAAGTGTACATATGATATATCTATGTCAAAATAAGTCATTCAATCTATCTATCTATCTATCTATCAAGGTATGATAAAGAAGACAGCTTACCAAGAATAGAATATTAGGTTAAATTGAACTTAATGGACCTAAATTCCACCATCGTAAATCACCCCGTTGAAAGAAAAAAAAATATCCAAAATCATGGAATTAACTAAATTTAATGAAATTTTCAGTGTTTATATATTAATGAATGAAAGATATAATGCACCAGTTATTTATTTAAAACTTTTACATTTTTTTCAGGTCAGTTAACTTTGAACCATGTATCTTTGAAGCGTTACACAGATTCTCAAATATCGAATTAATCGCAATATCGACATATCTATTTTTCTATCTATCTTGATAGATAGATAGATAGAATAGAAAGGCATAGATACATAACCTACTTAAGTGTCATAAAAATGGATCATCAGAGTTAATGGATCATTGGCCAATGTAATTTCATCATATGAACTTTTCAGTTTATCACCCTTTCAGCCCATCATTGTATATATATATATATATATATATATATATATATGTGTGTGAAGAAAGGAAGTGAATCCGACGGTATGTAGTATATTAGGAAAAATGAACAACAACTACCACTCGCTTTTCTTGTTATTCTGTGATAAATAATTTCTTATCACCTTCCATATACCAACAAATGCCCTGAAAATGATCTAATTAATAGATCGAAACACTGCAGCGTCGGCCAATAAACTCACCACTTAACCCATTTAAACCTGTGTTTTATCATTTTTCTTAATATACTATATATATATATATATATATATATATATATATATATATACCAATTCTAATGAGTAGGATATGATACAAGGTTAGTTTCTTAAGCAGGGTTTAACAGGTTTAAATTCAAAATTTCCTTCTCTGAGGCTAGTTGCCTAACAAAGGTTAAAGATCCCAGTCTGCCCTACTATTTACCGGTAGCATGCCTTTTGCAATTATCACTATGTCAAATGCAGTCTTGTTCAGGATTTCAACTTGGGTCGTTGAGTCCATATCCTACATATATATGTATATATGCCAAGTTATATCTATCTATATACTAATCTCTCTGTCTTTTTCTCTATTTCTCATTATATATATATATATATGTTATATATATATATATATTATATATATTGTCTCATCTCAGGTATTCCTCTATTGAGTCATCAGAGAAGCATGTTTTTCTATTTGTTTTTATTTTTTTTCCAGCTAATGTATTCCAAGTCCTCTCTGACTTATTTACTTCTGCTTTTGGGAAAATGCGCTATGTGCGCGGCATGTGTGTATGTAGAGTCATGTAAATACGAGTGTAGAATGATTGTAAGTTAATCTGAGTTTGTTGAAAATTATTCATGTTTTGTTTTGATCAATATTCATGGCTCAAATATCTTCAAACATCAAATGAACAAAAAACAAAAAAAAAAAAAAAAATTTGCCATTTACCGAAATGAAGCCCAACATTTGTCAAAATGAACCGCATCCAATTTATTGATGTTTTCCAAACTAATTATGATTTATAATCTGTGCAAAGATGAGAAATTCATTTGTAACAATATATATATATATATATATATATATATATATATAACATGTGGCTATTTCATATTTTATAAGAACAGGAATGTACTGACTGCAACTGGAAGATGAGAATATCATGTTTATACCTGCAATATCAATGTTTAAGAAACCAATTTATTAATAAATTTCAATCATTTAAAATTATTTCAAAAAGATAGAGTAGTCGAAAAACTTTATTTTCTGTCTCAGAAATTAAGTGAAACTCAGACTGGTCTACTGTAAAGTAGGATTGGTTGGATTCTACAGCATATCAACCCATTGGGTTATTTTATACCGAA
>CM042169.1:62053841-62073841 GCA_023376005.1 Doryteuthis pealeii
TAGCCTTCAAAACCAACCACCAAACCAATATAAACACAATGCTTCAAACAAATTATGAAACCCTTTTATTTATTTATATAAATTAGAGGTTAACAAACAACACATAGTTACCTCATTTTTCTTTACACTTGCATTGTGATAGCCTTCAAAACCAACCACCAAACCAATATAAAGATTAGTCTATTAATGACTTTTAATTAGTCTAAAAATTAGTCTGTGGCAAAATTGTTTTTCTAAATATCTGAAATCTTAGTGTTTAGTATTTCGTTGTAGTAAAGAAAGCTGTGCATCAAGAAATTCACTGTGTAAATTGATTATTAACTTGACAGAGCTTCTCATTAACTCAGACAAATGTCTATCACATAAATTGTCATTTTGCTTCAGGCAAACCACATTATTTCTTTCCGTGTTGTCACATGAGTAAGTTTAAGACCTGTGATTACAACCCTAGCAACACAGATTTCAATAATGGTCTGACTCACTCAATTTGGAAACTCTGAAACTTTTAGAAGAATTTTCCTCCATTATAAATGAATCTACATTTAAGATGGTTTAATCTTCTTAGATTTTAGTTTTCATCATCCCTATCATGTTGCACAAACAGCACAGATATACATGACAATCTCTCACCAACCATCCCTATCATTAATTAACCCCAGGAGGTCCTCCGCACAACATGAAATTTTTGCTTCATCTTATCAGAGAGATAATCATCATCATCATCATCATCATCATCATCATCATCTCGCACTAGCAGTGCAGATATCCATGACAATCTCTCACCAACCATCCCTATCATTAATTAACCCCAGGAGGTCCTCTGCACAACATGAAATTTTTGCTTTATCTTATCAGAGAGAACAGTATCATCATCATCATCATCACCATCATGTCACACCAGCAGCACAGATCTACATGACAATCTCTCACCAACCATCCCTATCATTAATTGACCCCAGGAGGTCCTCTGCACAACATGCATTATTGTGTATTTCCCAACAAGGTATTTTTTAAAGTATTTCATTAGAGTCCAAGGGGTGCATCCATACAGTAGCACTGACATGGCTAAAGTTTGGAAACATTCTTGCTTTATCGTATCAGAGAGATCAGATTTTTCTCTCTTTCTCCCAAAACTATTCTTGCTTCAATAGGTAAATAGGAGGGCAGACTAAGCTCTCTAATGTTGGTATGTTGGTATAGAAGAAGGAAAACCCTAAATTCAAACCTGGTAAACTTTGCTTAGAAATTGATCTTGTGTTGTATCTTGCTTGTGGGGAGGGGCTGGGCAAATACCTACAGTAGACCAAAAGTTTTATAGTGATGTGGATTAGGGGCTGCGAAATTTAAGCTTCATTAGTTTCTGAGTTGATCCGCCCCCGTGCGATATCTAAGCAGTATTTACAGCTTCTCTGTTCAGATATTTTATCTAAAATGGCCTCTTTTGTGCGACTCTAACACAGTTGTTAAACTCATCATTCTTTAAGTGGTGATCACTTTGTTAAGAACTTGACAGCAACTCTAAGATTACTTTAAGTTTATTACTGATAATAGTGATGTGTATTTGTTGATTATAGAGAAAACGAAAAAAAACAAAAACGTTTTGGCTTTTATAGAGACGGAATTCTTATGTTTCAAAGACACCCACTGTCCATTCTTCAAATTCACTAAAATATATTCCAAATCTTTTATCATTGGCAAAGATCAATTTTTCCTCAAAGCATCAATTTTTGATTGGAAATCAAATTCACTACATGAACACTTTAGATTAAAAACCGAATTTGATTTCATCGTATTGTTTTTTTGTTTTGTTTTTATTTGTTTTTCGTTTTTATCTTTGCAAATCATTTGTGCTTTGATCAAATCTGTCGATCAATTCTTTTCAAATGGCTAAAACCATTTTATTGAAAAGGGGACAAAATTGCTCAATAGTTTCACCCATTGAGACCTTTGTCAATTTACATGAAAAGAAATGCCATCAATGTAATGACTTCTCTTCAAAGAGAAGGAAGTTACACTTTTTTACTGCTATCAATAGTTGAACAGTTCACAGCTTAAAATAAAAACTAAAAAAATGACTGGAATATTAAATTGAATAAAAAAAATGTTACGAAGCTGATGGAGGCATTACTGAGAGTAAAAAACTCATCAGAAAGTCTTCCTCTGATCCTCGCTTTGTTGTTATAACATAATTCGAACGCAGAGAATTGAATGCACGGCCAAGACAAATACTTTTCTATTCACAGACGTTTTAAAATGACTGAGAAATTTAAGAAAAGAGGAAGTGAAAAATTCCAAAAATATACTCCATGATTATTTTTGTGTTTTCTGAACTGCCTCTTTATTTAAATATCTCGGTAAAGATATATTTTCGAAACTAAAGAATCATGATGTATCAGTAACAAACTACTATTTATGACCCATATTTTTCTATAATTCATTAAATGTTGGTTAGTTAGTTGATTTTAACGGCATATCAATCCGTTGGGCATATCTCTTCATGTAAATTGTAAATTTTCCTTCTCTTAGACTAGTTGATTAACCAAAGTTAAAGAGCCCAGTCTGCCCTACTATTTACCTATTGTTGAAAGGAGAATAGTTTTGGTCTGCTGTATGAGAAAGAGAGGAACATCTAATCTCTCTGATAAGATAAGATAATATGGGGTTATGTCATGCCTAGTGGTTAGGAAGTAATATATATATTTACCAACCGCTCCGCATGAGCAGGATGCGACACAAGGTCAATTTCTTACATTTAACAGGTTTGAATTCAGAGTTTTCCTTCTCCTAGACTGGTTACCTAGCCATGGTTAAAGAGCCCAGTCTGCCCTGCTATTTATCCATAGCTAGAAGAAAAATTGGATTCATACCTTTATGATCCACATTTTTCTATAATTCATTAAATGTTGGTTGGTTGGTTGATTTTAACGGCATATCAACCCGTCTGGGGTTATGTCATGCCTAGTGGTTAGGAAGTAATATATGCATGAGCAGAATGCAACACTAGGTCGATTTCTTACGTGGATTTTAACAGGTTTGAATTCCTAGTTTTCCTTCTCCTAGACTGGTTACCTAGCCATGGTTAAAGAGTCCAGTCTGCCCTGCTATTTACCCATAGCTGGAGGGAGAATTGGATTCATACCTTTATGACCCACATTTTTCTATAATTCATTAAATGTTGGTTGGTTAGTTGATTTTAACGGCATATCAACCCATCTGGGGTTATGTCATGCCTAGTGGTTAGGAAGTAATATACGTTGTGTATCCATTATACACTTTTTTGTAGTAATTGGTTTTAACAAGGTGTTAGCATCATTGGGGATCATGTTGTATGATATTCATTAGGGTCATGTCTATATTCTATGGTATTATTTTATTTCCTTCAAAAAGAACAGAATGTCATCTATGTTGATATTTTCAAATAGATATTTCATATTGTTTGCATTAAAATAACGGTTTCTGATGCGAGCAAAAACCCTTCATTCTATGAATAAGGGTTTAACAGTTTAAAGATTGTTGTTCTTGTTTGAGTATATAGGAGTGCATTAGTCTTGTATAACCAATGCATAATTGGGACGCAATGGCTTGTTACTTTTTGGACTTCCATAAGAGTGGTTTTTGATTAGGAAAAGTTTATTGTGGATGTTGTTATTCCAGCATTATTGCCATTTTGTATGAAGGAATCTATTAATTTTAGGTTTCAAGTCAATATATATATTTACCAACCCCTCTGCATGAGCAGGATGTGACACAAGGTCAATTTCTTAAATGGCATTTCTCGGGTTTGAAGGACTATTTCCTTTTTGACCAGTTGTCGAACCAAGGTTAAAGAGTCCAAAAATCCTACTTTTAACCCTAATGTTAATTGGGATGCAATAACTTGTTCCTTTCTGGACTTCCTTAAGGCTGGTCTCCAGTCTCCCAGAGTTGGTTTGATTAGGAAGAATTTATTGTGGATGTTGTTATTCCAGCATTGTTGCCATTTTGTATGAAGGAATCTATTAATTTTAGGTTTCAAGTCAGTATATATATTTACCAACCCCTCTGCATGAGCAGGATGTGACACAAGGTCAATTTCTTAAATGGCATTTCTCGGGTTTGAAGGACTATTTCCTTTTTGACCAGTTGTCGAACCAAGGTTAAAGAGTCCAAAAATCCTACTTTTAACCCTAATGTTAATTGGGATGCAATAACTTGTTCCTTTCTGGACTTCCTCCAGTCTCCCAGAGTTGGTTTGATTAGGAAGAATTTATTGTGGATGTTGTTATTCTAGCATTGTTGCCATTTTGTATGAAGGAATCTATTAATTTTGGATATAATTCATTAAAGTATCCAAGTTCAGTTTTGCAAGAAGGTTATACTATTGTTCTTGAATTATTTATGAAAAGATAATTACAAAAATTTCTTTTTAATATTATATTATGAAATAATTATTTCTTACATGAATAAACAATTTGTATTAAATTCGGTGATGATTAGAATTTCTCAAGATTTCTTTGATTTAAATTAATAGACATAATTCTTTAAAAGTCTGAGATGTGTAAATATTTTTTTTCTCTGATGAACTCAAATTAGTGTATTTATCTACAAAATATGATCAAAATGTATTGAGATTGAAGCTTTAATTTTTTCCAAATTTTAAATTTCCAAATTTAAAATTTACCTGAAAAGATGTGCACAACTGACCAGCTCATATTATCTTATCTTATCAGAGAGATTAGGTGTTCCCCTCTTTCTCAAACAGCGGACCAACACTATTCTCCCTTTGTTGCATACTCTCTTTTTACTTTCTTACTTCTATTCTTCTAGCGTCTCTTCTAGCGTCTGGACTTCGTCTTGGGGACTTTGTGTCTGGTCTTCCATTGGGGATTTCTCTTTATCAGAAGCCCTGTGTCATTGGTAGTTTTTAGATAATAACACAAGACTTCAATTTAACTTAGATCATATTTTATTCTGAAATCCCCACCAGACTACCTGCACAGATTGAGTTGGCGGCGTTCATAACATGACTTACCACCATCGTGGTTTTGGCCGATCTGACTAAAATCTCTTTCTAATCTAAACTGGAAGAGGGTCTTCTCCACCGATTCTCATGGTATCCACTGGAAGGAGGATCAGGACTGAGGTCAAGCCTTGTCATTCAATCCTTAAAGGCCATTTTGGTTTCTACACTACTGTACATAAGTATTAAGAATCTAATAATCATGTAACACCTTCAACAATAGGTAAATAGTAGGGCAGACTAGGCTCTTTAACTTTGGTTAATCAACTAGTCTAGGAGAAGGAAAATTTACAATTTACATGAAGAGATATGCCCAACTGAGTGGCTTATATGATAAAGTGGTGGAGGCATGTGGTTTAATTGTTACCATCGTAAGAAATAGACACAAAGAAATGGAGTTCAAATCCTGAACAAGGCTGTTTAGATTTTACATAGTGCTGATACACTTGGGAAAGGTATGAATCCAACTACTCTCCTTCCAGCTATGGGTAAATAATAGAACAAACTGAGCTCTTTAACCTTGGTTAGTCAACCAGTCTAGGAGAAGGAAAACTCTGAATTCAAACCCATTAAACTCTGCTTAATTAATTGACCTTGTGTCACATTCTACTCGTGTGGAAGGGCTGGTAAATATATATATGATAAAGAGGCGATTAGTTGTCTAGTCAGCAGGTTAACCAAGTCACTGTCAATTTAAAAAAAAAATTATGAAGCCTGTCAGGAAAGTTTTTTTGTGTCTAGACATCATCACTTTATTTTTATAAGTTTCACATCTGCGGAACATCTGCATTTAAGTTTTCAAACTTTAAAAAAATTAATGTTTTGAGTCTTGGTATTTTTTATCACATCTTTTATATATAATGAATGCAAAGTGATAGGTACAAATAAATATACATATGATATATCTAAATCAAAATCATTCATGTTTATCTATCTATCTATCTATCTATAGATAGATAGATAGATAGATAGAACAGACTAAGAAAGATAGAAAGGCCGAAAGGTACAAATAATATACGTATGATATATCTAAGTCAAAATCATTTATATATCTATCAATCTATCTATCTATCTAGATAGATAGATAGATAGATAGATATTATAATTTATAATTATTATGAATTTATAATAATATTATTATTATTATTAATTCATAATATATTATAATAAATTTGCTCTACTTAGTATTGAGCACTTTGTATTTGTTATATCGCTGACTTACCCCTCTGAATTCCACACTTATAACCATCGTGACCAAATTCACCGGTAAGTCAACTTTTCCTTTATAAATATAGATAGATAGATAGATAGATAGATATGAACAGACTAAGAAAGATAGAAGGCCAAAGGGTACATCGGTTGAAACATTGTGCAGCTAAGAATAAAGATAAGGACAATAGTCCGAATGATCCAAATAATACAAAGAAAAAAAACAGACCTCATAGGACTTATTAATTCAACCAAGCGATTGCTAATTACTCAGTTCACCTTGAATTTTTGCTTAGTAAACCTTTTTCCCTATTTTCAATTCTTGTATTTCTTCTAACTATTTTTATGATACTCTAGTTAAACACAGACATTCAAGCAAGCCAAATGAATGATCGGTGCAACATATTCTTCTCTCCTCCACTTGTCCTAATCTAAGCTGAATCCAATTTCTATTAATTTTGTTAGTCCAGTTTTATTTTTCTAGTTCACTAAACATATTTATCAATGTTTTAATTCTGAAAATTGGATGATATTTCAAATGAGGAAATGTTTGATAAATGAGCGTCGAGAAAAAGGAATGATATTTTTTTTTTTACTTAACTCTTCGCCCATTGAATGAAATGAAACAAATTTCCTTTTTTGAAACAGACGTTCTCAATTAGCGAGATTTATGGAAGAGAATGTTTGGGACATTTGTCAAAATTGTAATTAATTATCTGGGAAAAATTATTCAACATTCTTTAAAAAAATCAAAATTAAAAAAACTAAATAATATAATGAAAAAATTATTTAACATTCTTTAAAAAAATCAAATTAAAAAAACTAAATAATATAAGTTTATGTTAAGTTTATGAAAATTATTTAACATTCTTAAAAAATCAAAATTAAAAAAAAAATAATATAAAGTTTATGAAAATTATTTAACATTCTTTAAAAAATCAAAATTAAAAAAATGAAATGATGATATGTATTTACCAACCCACACATGAGCAAGATGTGACACAAGGTCACTTTCTTAAAGCAGAGTTTAACAGGTTTGAATTCAGAGTTTTCCTTCTCCTAGACTGGTTACCTAGCCATGTATAAAGAACCCAGTCTACCCTGCTATTTACCCATAGCTGGAAGGAAAATTAGATGTATACCTTTCCCAAGGGTATTAGCGCCATGTGAAATGCAAACAGCTTCGTCGAGGAATTGAACTTGGGTCAACGAGTTCATTTCCTACTACTCTAACCATTAGACCACGTGCCTCTATGAATTGATATAATCGTTGTTGTTTTATGATTTTGGAGAAATAAAAAGTTTTTAAAAATTGTCATTCTATGCTTAGATTCTTAGATTATTTCATATTAGACTTTACTTAAATGCCGCCTTAGGTAGTCAATAATCTCAATGTCAAATATATATTTACCAACCCCTCCGCTCGAGCAGGATGTAGCACAAGGTCAATTTCTTAAGCGGAGTTCAACAGGTTTGAATTCAGAGTTTTCCTTCTCCTAGACCGATTGCCTAACCAAGGTTAAAGAGCCCAATCTGCTCTACTATTTATCCATAGCTGGAGGGAGAGTAGGATTCATGCCTTTCTCAAGGGTATTAGCACTAAGTGAAATGCAATTATCACATCCAGGATTTGAACTCGGGGCGACGAGTTCATTTCCCATGACTTTAACCATTACACCACGTGCTTCCTACTCAATGTCAAATTGCATCCTTTTAGAGAATCTATTATTATCATCATCATCATCATCATGACTGCACATATTCCATGATTCTCTCTCTCTTGCCACACATCCCTATCAATCATTGCTCTTGGCAAGTCCTCCTCACGACATCCAGTATCTGCACAAAGCCGATCAATGTAAGTCTTGGTTTGTGTTGTGGACTAGCCTAGCGTACCTTGTGTAGAGAGTGAATGCACTGGTCCAAGACTATTTATACACGGCTGTCTGAAAATATCAGAGTGATTACTAAGACTGCAAGGATTAAGGAACCATTATGAGAACAGTCTACTTCGAGGTTTTAGCACTCTATTGCAAGTTACTATATGTCTGGTGCACATGTAGTTTGAATGTACTAGTATACTGAATACTGTATAATCCAGAATACAACAGTATGTCAGCCCAATCTAGTGTCTCCATGGTAAGATACTGGTAATCTTGAACTTTAAGTGACTAAATTCTTGCCATGAAATTGTGCTTGCGCATTATTTGAAATGAAGTTAACTGTTACTAAAAACACTTTTTATGATATTTTGGTGTAAAAAAATGCATTCAATTGGATTTAAAACAGGCGTGTTTTCTCTGTGAAAATTACGTTGAATCAAAGATGGCTGCCATTGTTTACAAATGATTCGCCACAGAAAAGAGAACCAGAAGGAAGGGGAGACAACAGCAACTCCAGTAAGCATCCCTGCTTGTTTGCAGTCACTGCCATTCAAAAATTGGACTGTTCAGCCACTCACACAGTCGCAGATAGAAAAAAGTGGACACTATGGACCATTTATTTAAAATTATGATAAATCAAACACAGCCTTGATCAGAGTTCTGTCATCAAAATTTAGGTGGCTGAAAAATGTAAACCATCTGAAATCTATTTTGGTGTAAAAAAAATGCATTCAATTGGATTTGAAAACCGGCGTGTTTTCTCCATGAAAATTACGTTGAATGGCTGCCATTGTTTACACTTGCTTCTTCTCAAAATTCATGGAAAAAGAACAAGGGACTTCACTCCAATTGCCTCATCAATTAATTCATTTTATATAGGCACTGCCAAATTTTCAAATCCACTTTAATGCATTTTTTTACTCCAAAATATCATAAAATGTGTTTTTAGTAACAGTTAACATCATTTCAAATAATGCTCAAGCACAATTTTATGGTAATAATTTAGTCACTTAAAGTTCAAGATTACCAAGATGTCCATATGAAAAAGCCCCTTATGGATTCATCCTTACTTCTCCTGCAGTGTCCAGCATATCTTGTTTGTCTTACTTGTATGGTTTGTGTGATAGGTGGCAAGTGGCAATGCAAGTGCTTTTTTGTGGGGTTTTGCTTCTAGGATTTATTCAGGACAGCACACAGCATTCTTGTGTAATTCTTATAAGCTTTTTTTTCTAATCAATTGGTTTTATATCATAATTAATTGCAAGCAAATCAGTAATTAAAGGAAGGAGGTGCTGTATAATTAGCATTGAATAATTATCTCCCTTTGGTAAATCATAATAATCAGGATGAGAGTAAATGCAGACATCACACTGTAATTAAGTTGAAAATTATAATGGAAATTACTGTATTCCCTCGGAGCATTTTAAAGAGCATTCACTAACAAAAATCTTAATAAGATTTTTGAATTTGATATATATTCCTCTCTTCATATACATACATCCATATATATATTCATTATCTATCTATTAGATTTATTTACATCGATCTATATCACACAATTCAGACATATCTATGTATGTATCTATGTATGTATGTATACATAAATTCATGGAAGAAACAATGTCCTGTGCAATCTATAACAAAGTCTGTAAGTCAGTTTCTGGTCTTAAGAGACATATGGTGGTGCATAAGCATCAAATTTTATCATCTGATTCATCTGATACAACGGGAAGGACGTCCTTCCTTTGTCATATTTGAATCAAACTTTGTGGATCTGCAGCGGGTTTGATAAGTCATTTGAGGGCTCATGAGGGGAAAGGTTCTGGTGGTGTAGTTATAGGATTGTGAGGGACGGCAATGATCTGTAAAGATTATGCTATTGCTATGTATGTATGTATGTATGTATCTCTCTCTCTCTCTCTCTATATATATATATATATATATATATATATATAGAAAGAGAGAAGGAGAGAGCTCAGTCGGTAGAGTGTTTGCCTTGAAACCACAAGGCACTTAGTTGATACCAGCCCTCGCCAACTCAGCGTATGAGTAGTACAGGGATCTGTGCGGTAAAGTAAGGAACTGATGGTAGGTGTGGCGCTCCACCTCAGGGGCAAAAACAATCTCCTTGGTTTAGCGCTAATGAAAAGGGGATAGACACCCCTCGCTGATTGGCTGATACCGACTTTAGGCCACTCCGGTGACTTTACTTTACTTACTATATATATATATATATATATACACTCTTCTTATATATATCATTCTCTTCATATCTATCTATCTCACTCTATTCATGATCTATTTATCACATTATAGATCAATCTATCTATCACTATCACACTATTTAGACCGCCCTGTCGGTGGGCGTTAGAATGCACCGACTGCACCTCTGCAGAGGGGTAAGACTCCCCCAATGGGGCCACCTATTGGCCGTGGGTGGCGACCCGTGATGCTTAAGGATAGAGCCCAGGCGGATGAGCAGTTCATGACTTGCAATACTCCACTTTGGCCCTATCTTGGGCTAGACGGGCAGTCGGAGAGGCCCCCTCCGATCAATCGGCTGGTCACGTCAAGCCCTAGCACCTATATGATTTTCCCAACCCTATTGCCCTTATGGCAAGCCCCAACCCCTTTTTATCATATGGGTGCTAGAAGGTGGTGGCTGCGGGTCTACATGTCCTGGGAATGACGTTAAACTCTATCTGATGGTGAGGTTCCAGTTTTGGAGGTTTGGGAATGTGGAGCACCCCTTCATCACCATTGCTCCCTGGTCCACTCTCACCTGGAGTGGTAGTACCTGTTAGGGTCCCATCTATGGGTTAAATAGAAAAATGTATTTATAAAAAAATTGTATTATCCATTAAGAATTAATTTATTTCAAAACTTTATCGGCATTAAATGACCCACTGAGGTTGATATGTCGTAAAACAAAACAAACCAAACCAAACTATTTAGAATATTTGAATATCACACATTTTTGATTTGTTATGTATGTACAAAAATCAGAACATTATAAATATAGAAACTGGAGAAATAGAACTCTGCAAGATTCTTCCATTTCAGCATTAGCTTATTGAATATGGCATTCTTAAGATATAAACATTAATAGAATTTTCCTTTTCAAAAATGAATGAATGAACTTAGGAGTCTGAGTAAATGAAACACTTAGAAATATTATCTTGGCTTATATTATAATATATCACATAGCTTATAAATCCAAATGTATGAGATAAAAGAAAGTCTTAATGGGACAGCAAGAAACATCTACGTTCCAAATTCTGGCAAAATAGATATTTCGTTAAGCAATGAGTGTCAGAACCTTGTGTATTCAAGTATGTATTGTAAGTGTGTAATAAATGGGGAGGATATTTTGCTGCATGTACTTTACTTTTATTCATCATTCTAAGGAAAGTTGTCTATTGTAATTAAGGATAGAATTGTGAAGCACCTACTGATGAAAGATAACCTGATAACCTAAAGAAACACTCAATTTTAGTTTGGAAGGTATTCTTATACATGTGCTATATATACATATATATTTATATATACACTACACAAAGTTATAAGTTGATCATTTTAGAGGCCAAACTAGTATTAAGAATAAAAATAAAAAGTGATTTATTTGGATACATATATATAGATATAAATATAAAATATAAATATAAATATATATATATATATATATATATATATATATATATATATATATATATATATATATAAAGAAGGTTTGCAAAAAGGATTATGTTTTTAAAAAATTAACTTACGTATGTCTTTTTTAAAAACATAATCCTTTTTGCAAACCTTTTTTATAGAATATCTAATTTTCTGCCGTTGGACCCATAACAACACTTTATATATATATATACATATATATATATATATATATATATATATTTATATTTATTTGTGTATGTAGTAAATTACCGGTGGGTATGAGTACGATCGTTGGAAGCACACAGTATCCAGAGGTTAAGATTGAGAAAAAACAAATACAAAGTGCTCAATACAATGTAGAGCAAAAATTTATTTAATATTCCTTTCCATTGTTAAAATATATATATATATATATATATATATATAAATATATGTTATTTTAATATTCCTTTCCATTGTTAAAATAAATAAATATATATATATATATATATATATATATATTCTCTCTCTTTCCCTTTTTCTCTCAGTCAGTCAGTCTCTCTCTCTCTCTCTCTCTCTCTCTCTCTCTCTCTCTCTCTCTCTATTTAGGAATAAAAAAAAGCTTTTTAACTAGACCTAATGGGTGAACTTAGTTTTCAGGTATCTCTGAAGTAAGAATCATGCAACCTGCTCTAAATAATATATATACCCATCCCCTTTGGGTAATATTGATCTTAAGGTAGATCAACAGATTTTGTATAGAGGAAAGGTTGGTTAGAGGTATTGACTTAAATTTGAAATTTCTATGAGTGTAATCAACACAGTTAAATTGTAGATTACAAAGTAGCAAGAGAAAAAGCCAATACTTGGTGTAGAGTGAGGGTGGTGTAGTGAAAACTTTGCGGGGAAAGCAAGACAGAAAACGGTTGTAATGGAATTTGGACAGTGTACTCCATCTTGAATTTTTAAAGAAATTTTAGAAGAATAAAACTAATGAGCTTAAATTGAATCTTAAAATGTCATTTTAGATTTTTCAAAAAACTGAATCTAATTTTTTAAGCAGTATTCAAGATTGGAATTCATTTTTATTGATGAATTAATGAAAGCACGGAAGACACAGGATAGATTATTAGTTCAGGTATTATTAGACAGTTGGCGATCATTATCGAGTGTGTGTGTGTGTGTCGCTGTTATGTGCTGCAGATGACCCACTTAAGACAAATTACGCACAAGTTTCTCTATGGTCGGTTCAATGAAAGTGTCTGCTTTTCAGAAATAGAAAGTCGGGAAAAAGTGTGGACGAGACGATTTGAGAGTTAATCTAAAAAAGAAAAAAATCCCCTCACCCCCCAAAAAGGAAAAAGCAGTTAATTAGGTGTTGGAAAAATTAAGGAAAGAAATTCTTTTTTTTTTTCTTTTAGTTTTGATCTATTTGATTTTCTTAGTTTTGTTGAGAAGGTGAAACTTTGAACGAATGGAGGGAGAGCTTGCTTCTATGAAAGGATCAATTTGGGGTTTTCAGCAAAACTTACTGAATATTCAACAAAATTAAAAAAAAATTTTTACTCTATAAAAATATCCAGCAAAGAAAAATCTTTTTAAAAAATCCCCTCACCCTACAAGCCCCCCCCAAAAGTTAATTAGGTGTTGGAAAAATTAAGGAAAGAAATTCTTTTTTTTTAGTTTTCATATATTTGATTTTCTTAGTTTCATTGAGTAAGGCGAAACTTTGAAAGAAAGGAGGGAGACTTTGTTTATATGAAAGGATCAATTTGGGGTTTTCAGCAAAACTTACTGAATATTCAACAAAATTTATTATTTTTAATTTTACTCTATAAAAATATCCAGCAAAGAAAAATCTTTAAAAAAAATCCCCTCACCCTACAAGCCCCCCCCAAAAAAAAGTTAATTAGGTGTTGGAAAAATTAAGGAAAGAAATTTTTTTTTTTTAGTTTTCATATATTTGATTTTCTTAGTTTCATTGAGTAAGGCGAAACTTTGAACGAATGGAGGGAGACTTTGCTTCTATGAAAGGATCAATTTGGGGTTTTCAGCAAAACTTACTGAATATTCAACAAAATTTTTTTTTGGAATTTTTAATCTATAAAAATATCCAGCCAAGAAAAATCTAAAAAAAAAAAATCCCCTCACCCCCACAAAAAAAAGAAAAAGCAGTTAATTAGGTGTTGAAAAATTAGGGAAATAAATTTTTTGTTTTAGTTTTCATCAATTTGATTTTGTAAGTTTTGTAGAGGAAGGCGAAACTTTGAACGAATGGAGGGAGACTTTGCTTCTATGAAAGGATCAATGTGGTTTTTTTCAGCAAAACTTATTAAATATTCAACAAAATTTATTATTTTTAATATTTACGCTATAAAAATATCCAGCAAAGAAAAATCTAAAAAAAAAATCCCCTCACCCTACAAAAAAAAGAATTTCTTTCCTTAATTTTTCCAACACCTAATTAACTTTTTTTTGGGGGGGGGCAAAAGTTAATTAGGTATTGGAAAAATTAAGGAAAGAAATTCTTTTTTTTTAGTTTTCATATATTTGATTTTGTAAGTTTTGTAGAGGAAGGCGAAACTTTGAACGAATGGAGGGAGAGCTTGCTTCTATAAAAGGATCAATTTGGGGTTTTCAGCAAAACTTACTGAATATTCAACAAAATTTAAAAAAAAATTTTTACTCTATAAAAATATCCAGCCAAGAAATATCTTTAAAAAAATCCCCTCCCCCCACAAAAAAAGAAAAAGCAGTTAATTAGGTGTTAGAAAAATTAAGGAATAAATTTTTTTTTTTTAGTTTTCATATATTTGACTTTCTTAGTTTTGTTGAGGAAGGCGAAACTTTGAAAGAAAAGGAGGGAGACTTTGCTTCTATGAAAGGATCAATTTGGGTTTTTCAGCAAAACTTACTGAATATTCAACAAAATTTTTCTTTTGAATTTTTACTCTATAAAAATATCCAGAAAATTTTTTATGATAGAAATGGATGTTTGAATAGGAAGATGTTTCAAGGTGAAGGTTCAAAGTTATGTGTGTAAAACTGTATGAAATTACCGACTTGAAAATGTAATATCATTCATAAAAAAAAAATGCACGCATTTCATTAATAAACAAATAAACAAATGAATATATTTATAGAAATAAAAAGAAGATCCAGGAAAATTTTAGCAAAAATCTTTTTAGATGAAGTATTCATGACTTATTATCATGTTGATGAAAAATAAAACTGAATGAAGAAAAAAAAAACACACATAGAGTAAAAAGTATGGTGTTCGTTCATGTGCGTTGGTTAATGCGATATCAATTCAACCGTGACCGTTCATTGCAGAGTTTGAAAAGTATCGCTAAATACAATTGAATTCGTTAGAATGTGAATGCGTTCGAATGTCAAAGGTTTGTTGACAGAATTTGCTCATGAATACTCATGGAGGCGTGAATATTTGTAAATCTATTCATTCACATGCTGGCGTGTGGTTCTGTAGATAGTTGAATTATTTCCAGTTATCTTTATTCTTTGGCATTGGTCTGACCCTGTTTGAACCCTCATGTCATTTTAGCTTGAACTTTCTTGGGTAGGGGCGGTGGAAATATCGACTATTGTTAATGGCTGCTAAGAGGGAGTGAGTAACAGCACCAAGTGAAAAAGTAACGATATATTGTCAGGTTTTCTGTACAAGTTTATCTGCGCCTGTTAGACAGATGTTTTATTGTAATTACCAAATTTGTGAGACAAATTCATCTCTTCTTTCATTAAACTCTCTTTTGCTGTAAAAGATTTGTGCAGAAAGAGGAACGTTACGATTGAACTTATGTTTTCTGTCTTCTTAGAGTCGGTGGATGATTGAAAATCAATCAAATGTGAACAATAGATTTCGATGCACAGGAAACAATGCCAGGGTCAAAGAGGAAAAACGAAGCGAATTGAAAGTCAATACATCTCATTGTGATTAATTCTCGTTAATTTTAACAAAGAAAAAACTTGGTGCTTTTTCTTTTTCTAAAAAAAAGACAAAAAGTCATTATAATGACTCTTCTTTCGAAATGAGATTATTATGCAAATAAATTCAGAAAAAGAATCAGATATGCAAATTTGCACATCTGGACCGATTTATATATATAAAAAAAAAAACTATAGAAATAATCTTAAAGAATTTTGTATTTTGAAACTTGTTTTTCAGATGTTACATATGGGGGTGGGTGGTTTGGTTCGTTATTATTTGTGTCCTATCCCCAATACATCTGGTTCTTCCTTCTTATATATATATATATATATATATATATATATATGTTATATATATGTATATATATATATATAGCTCACTGGATTATTCTTGTGGATTTACCTCTTTACCGTGCCTTTTCACTGGATTGCATCTTCATGGAGAAATTTACCCCGGAATATTCCCTTAAAAATATTCCCTACCCCACTCTACATTCCTTCACTTTATCCCTCACTGAAAAAATCTAGGATATGCTTGTCCATAAGTGAATTGAGACCCATCTGATGAGGCGAAAATTTGGGGAGCCGATTTAAATCAACTTAGATTTATATGGGCCCCAATTTTCGTTGAAATAAATTTATTATGGGATTACTGTATTGAGTTCTTCCTTTATTGATATATATATATATATATATATATATGTATATATATATATGAAAAAGTGAATGGAAGTTAATCCGACAGTATGAAATAAATATTTTTAGAAAAAACAAACACATGATGTTATAATTCGCTGACAGAAATCTGTTTTGACCCTTTATTGTTTCGTTTGTACCACTTTTGATTTTGTAACGATTTAATCACACCGGCTCTCTATCACACACATCTCGCTCTTGATGAAGACCACATCAATAAAGGGTCGAAACAGATTTCTGTCAGCGAATTATAACATCATGTGTTTGTTTTTTCTAAAAATATTTATTTCATATTATATATATATATATAATATATATATATATAGAGAGATATAGATATAGATATAGATATAGATATATAGCAATATTCACCGGAAGTTAACCAGACAAGATTATATATATATATATATATAAAAATTCAAACCCATTCTCAACAGATATTACAAAGGTAAGAGACGGATTTTATCTTCTCTAATAACTTATAGAATAATTATATTAACTTGATGCTTCAAAGGAGTCTAATAATAGATGAGAAAAACTTTCTATCAGGGAACTCACTCTCAAAAAAGTGTTTTAATACTTTTTATAAGGGTCCGTTGGAAAGAATTTTTCATTTATCCCCCTCATTTCATTCATTTTTATTTCATCCATTCATTCATTTTACCATTCATTTTTAACTATATATATATATATATATATATATATAAGGATATCTACTGAGTTAGCTCTACTTAGGTATCGAGCACTTTTTACAAATTAGCTTCTCCTAGCGGTTATATGAATATATATATATCTTATATACATATATATACATATAAATTGTTTTTTCTTTTGGCCAAATACTGTACCAATAGATTATTTTTTGTTGGTACGAATATCTTAGTTTTTTCTTTTTTTCAAAAATTTTTTTCTTCCTGGTTGATGTTTGGTAGTATATTTTTACAATCAAACTCTCTGCCGGTTTTTTCTCTCCGCAAGGATCTACCAACACGCTTGGTATATTATTATATATATATATATATATTATATATATATATTGATAATATAGTTCATTATGTTTATATGAAAATAATGCTCAATATCATTGATAGAGTATGTATATCTAAGTTAGGACGACAGTTTCTTACCCAAGCAATTTTCAATCCAAATCAAACTTCATTTGAAAATAGCATAGGCAAGAAATTGACAGTTACTCCAGTGCCAATAGACATACATATATATAGGGATGTATATATATATATATATATATTATACCAACCCCTACGCCCGAGCAGGATGTGACACAAGGTCAATTTCTTAAGCGGAGTTTAACAGGTTTGAATTCAGAGTTTTCCTTCTCCTAGACCGATTGCCTAATCAAGGTTAAAGAGCCCAGTCTGCCCTACTATTTACTGATAGCTGGAGGGAGAGTAGAATTCATACCTTTCCCAAGGGTATTAGCGCTAAATGAAATGCAATTACCACGTCCAGGATTTGAACTCGTGTTGATGAGTTCATTTCCTATGACTTTAACTATTACACCACGCGCTTCCTACATATATAGGGATGTATATATATATATATATATATATATATGAATAGATATGTAGATCAACAGACACACATGCATACACGCAGAAATATGAGTGTATAGTCATAAAATATTTGATTTATCTAGATCTGTATGTAGGTAAAGAAGTTTCTCAAGTAAATTTTCAAGTAGAAACAAAGAATGAGGACTCGTTTCTTTGACACTCACAATGTCTTAAAAGTCCTTAACCTGAAATTCAACTTTTCTGGTTCAATTCTAATGTGCGATTCTTCAAAATCCTTCACTGTAACATGTCATCACATCCCCTACCCTCAATAGATCCACAGTTTTGTTATCACAGGCCACTTAAGGTCCGTTCCCTTAATGTAGGCATCAAAAAATATATGCTGTCTTATATTGCTGCATATGATTTATGGTAAAGGTTTTCTTTTACCTCAGCTGCCAAAAGAGGAGGATATACTTTGTTAATGGATTGAGTCAATTGGTTTATGTTGAAGAACCTAAGATGCTGAACCATGTTGAAATGAAGAGGTATTTGATATGCATATTGAGCATCTTCAAAGCCAGATGTAAACGACTGGAAAGTGACAAATGTATTTAACGAATGAAAACATTTAAAATTGTTTAAGGCTTTTTCAAGGGGAAGACATTTTGGTTTTGGAATTTGGTTTTTGATATAGAAATATCATTGAAGGTCAAAGAATGATTCCAAAGAATTTCTAGGCATTTTGGAATTGAATTCTGGTGATGATCTGAAGAATTCAGTGACACAAAGTTGAAAATGAAAATATCATTTTGCAATCCCTCAGGAAATTTAAAGCATTTGTATGTATTTACCCAACCCCTACACACAAGCAGGATGTGACACAAGGTAATTTTTTAAGCAGAGTTTAACAGGTTTGAATTCAGAATTTTCCTTCTCCTAGACTAGTTGCCTAACTAAGGTTAAAGAACCCAGTCTGCCCTTCTATTTACTCATATCTTTTAAAAATTGAAATAGATAACTAAGTAGGACTGAGCCTATTCTAGTAGTGACCAGGTTTGAATTCAGAATTTGAATTTTTTTTTTTCTTCTCCTAGACTGGTTGCCTAAGCAAGGTTTAAGAGTCAGGGGTGCTGCTCTACTATCTATCCATAGCTTAGTAAATACCTTGTATGAATTTGCCCAACTCCTCCAGGATGTGACACAAGGTCATTTTCTAAACAGAGCTTAATGGGCTTGAATTCAGTTTTCTATTTTCTAGACTGGTTACCATACCAACGTAATATATATACATCTGGATGTAAAATAGTTGGATTCATACCTTTCCCAAGTGTATTAGCGCTATGTCAAATTCAAACAACTTCCTCAAGGATTTGAACTCGTGTTGCTGTGTCATTTCCAAGAGAATCTGACTCCGAGATTCTTGCCCTGATGAGCTAGTAAGCAAAACTATTAGTAGGTATATCTGACTCATTAGGATTAAAATTAATATATATATATATATATATATATATATATATAGAATGTGAACTTGCAGACACATCAGAGGGATTAAATAGTGTCCTGAAGAAGGCAAAGCCTGAAACCTTAGGAAGATGCTCACGAAAACCTTTGTATAAACAGTTATATTTAATAAATAAAGCTCTTACATTTGTAATTGAGCACTTTATTTTCCTTTATTTCATCTCGGAAAAATTACCAATATATCAGTATATATGTATAATATATATATATATAAGAGAGAGAGAGAGAGAGAGAGAGAGAGAGAGAGAGAGAGAGAGAGAGAGAGAGAGAGAGAGAGAGAGAATCTTTTATCATAAAATAGGAAAACCATTTTAGCATTTGACCAAAATTTCCTTTTCTTTTAATTTCAACATTTCCTTCCACGTTTCAATTCATTGTTGAACTTGGAATATCAGTAAAAATTTACTTCCCCTTCTGAAGAATCGCTTTTGAAATTCTTCTTCTTCTTCTTCTTCTTCTTCTTCTTCTTCTTCTTCTTCTTATTATTATTATTATTATTATTAGTAGTAGTAGTAGTAGTAGTACTATTATTATTATAATTATTATTATTATTGTATTTAATTTTCAGCTTTACGTTCGGTTTCTTAAAATCCG
>CM042169.1:62078841-62118841 GCA_023376005.1 Doryteuthis pealeii
TTTATAGCGGACCATGTCTTTCCTATGCGTGCATTAATATCGTTTTCTGTTGAGGAGATGTTACTGCCTAAGTTCCTAAATTGTTCTACGTCCATTACTTTCTAAAAATGGTTGTCTTATAATCTTGAATGGCATTCTAAAATAATTAATCCAGATGTACAATAAGTTAGAATTTTGGACTCTTCCCAAATCAAATATATTAAAACTAGAATTGGCTATCCAGAATCGCCTGGGTAGAGGGGAGATTTTTTTTAAAATTTAGTCTCATAGATCTATTATTACTGAATCGGGAGTTGCTTTCCCCACAGGATGTCCCCTTAAAATCACCACATAAAAAAGACCTTCTGTTGCTCTAGCCACTCTGAAAAGAAAAATTAATGTCTACTATTTACAACATTAAATACAAAAAATGATTCTATGCTGCTATCATTTAAATTTTATTTTTTAATCATCTTCACGAATATAAATCAAATCTTCATTATTTTTGCTCAAAAACCAAGATATGATGATAGTGAATGTTTATATATATTTACTTTGTCGTTAATTGTTTTATTTTCATACGTTTCTCCGGACATACATACATATCAACTGCCCTTTATATATACATAGATGGTTGATATTCTAATTCTTTATCTTCATTTGTACACGACCCCCCCCACATATGTATGAGGTCAATTTGGAAAATATCCAGCTATTTAATATTAATAAAAAAAGTAGCCTGTTTCGGTCAATGGCGCCTTAGTCCTATTCAAAGTACTTCCTTTTGGGACTTCATCCACTAATCCCAGCATCCCTTTCACTTTTCTAAACAGTATTGTGGGATTGTCATCAGCTGCCACATCACAATCTCTTTAATCTCGTTCATGGTCTTTGAATAGCTATTTTAGCTGTAATAGCTGAATGAAATGAATTGACAAAGAAAATGTGCATCCCCACAAAATATAACAATGTATATGTTTAATTTCTGGACCACGTGACCTTTAGGCACCCCTTTTGCGATCTCGATTCATAAGGACCTTTTTTTTCCATTTACATCGTCAAAATCCGGTTGTTTGTTAACAGATGATTTTTAGAGTTTTTTTTTAAATTATAAAACTAACCCCTAACAAATAAATGGGTTCTGACGGTGTAAATGAAAATATTTTATATCGAAAATGGATCTGATTCACTAAACAAATTATGCTCCGTGATAATAATAAATTCTTTGACTATAAGTCGTTTAAGAACACAAACATGACTCTGTTAGTCTTTTTACAAGAAACTGAATTATAACCAATTAAAAATGTTGGCACTCTTGAACTTTCTTGTTCATGGAAGCAGTGTTCGGTAAATTCTTAAACCTTAAAAAAATAAGACTATTAAGCAATAGACAGGTTTGAACAATGGTTTATAGTGAGGCAAACAATCTTCCTGGTCTAGCGCTAGAGAAAAGGGAATAGACTTCCTTGCTGTTCAACTGATACCAACAATAGGCCACTCCGCAGACCTTTTTTTTTATTAAATATTAATTAACTCAAAGGATTTGAAAATATTTTGTCTGCTCAATGAAATTTAAAAAAATTAACATGCCAGGCACATTGTCATAACACATGTAACATTCACACAATACACAAGCCTGTATTTAAGTTTTAAAGTAATAAAATATCATAATGAAACTAAATAAGAATGCAGATAAAAAGATTTGAAACAGAACTGGGTACAATTGTAAAATAGAACCGCTGAAACTTACTCTTCCATCACTCCCGTCCTTCATTGATAAATTTTCCTAATTCAAATATTTAGCTAAAACAAGAATTAAAGAATAAAATTGCAGTTATTTCTTCTTGTTAATGGATTTCTTTTAAGATTTATCCCCAAGATTTTTGCTCATATTCATTAAGATAAAACCAAACAATTAGAAATCAATAATACTAAGTACATATTAATCAAAATAAAATTTAACTATTTAGTTAAAATAGAAATTAAAGAATAAAATTGCAGTTATTTCTTCTTGTTAATGGATTTCTTTTAAGATTTCTTTCCAAGATTTTTGCTCATATTCATTAAGATAAAACCAAACAATTAGAAATCAATAATACTAAGCAAATATTTATCAAAATCAAATTTTTTATATCAATATGCAAATTAGCCTTCCTGTTCACACTGTAAACTGCTATTTTGTTGTATATATAAATACAATTGCATGTTATTAGTATGTAAGTATGGTTAACAGTATTAATAAGGTAAAACAATTTTATTAATAACTGAGGTTTAATAAAAAATAAAATCATGGAGAATGTGACATAAATAACTAAGTCATTATGACTTGAGTAGTGATATAGTTTCAGTTACAGACAGAAAAACACACAATCTCCATTATAATAAGATTCAATAGGACCTCATGCAAAACACCCACTTAGGAAACAACTACTCAAAATATGTAAATCTAAATGTACAATTAATGCAATTCCCTAACCTTGAGGCATAATATAATCCTAGATGAGTTGATATGCCGTTAAACTTAATCAATCAATCATATGCTCACTGATACATTCAAAGCTACATGAATTCCCATTTATATATCAACAAATTTCCCCAAATCTATTTATGCAGGTGCAAAAATATATGGTATACAGGTTTTCTGGAATAATATATAAGCTTATATAAATTCCATGTGTTTATTTCTATCCATCTGTCAGTCTTTCTGTCTCTCTCTCTCTCTCTGTCTTTATATATGTATATGCATATACATACACACACGTATATATAATTTTCATAAGTATCTTTGTAGATTGCAGATATTTATCATATAAAATCCATGTTAGTATTTTCAGTTCGTCTGTCTGTCTGCCCAGTTTTCCTGTTTGTTTGATTTGGTTTGGTTTTGTTTTACGGCATATCAACCTCATTGGGTCATTTAATGCCGATAAAGTTTTGAAATAAATCAATTAATGGATAATACAATTTTTTTATGAATACATTTTTCTATTTAACCCATAGATGGGATATTCAGTTTGTCTGTCTCTGTCTTTATATATATATATATATATATATATATAATAGATGATACATTCATCTATCAATGCTCTATCACAGATATTGAGCACTCTTCTAATAACACTGTACATTGGATTACTACTACTTTTTCTAGTATAATAGTGCCAACCATACACACTAATAATATGTGAAGAAAGGAAGTGAATCCGACGGTATGTAGTATATTAAGAAAAATGAAAAAACACAGGTTTAATTGGCTTAAGTCGTGAGTTTATTGGCTGACACTGCAGTGTTTCGATCTATTAATTAGATCATCTTCAGGGCATTTGTATATGGAAGGTGATAAGAAATTTTTTATCACAGAATAACGAGAAAAGTGAGTGGTAGTCCTTGTTATTCATCTGTTTAAAATTTTTTGAGGTTTGAACTAATAATATATATATATATATATATACATATATATAATATATATAATATATATATATATATATATATGCATACTCATAAACACACACATTTATTAATTTTCATAAGTATATACATATAAATCTTTGTAAAGTGCAGATATTTTTTTCATGCATTATTTTTTATACAAGCTTTTATATATGCATTATATTGTTTGTATAGATCAGTATACATACATATATATATATATATATATATATATATATATATATATATATTTAAATAATCCACTCACACACACACAGTATATATATATATATGTATATATATATATATTTGAAGATCTTGTTTATATTTAAGATTCCACATATTCATCTAGAAAAAACTCTTTCCTGTCTCAACTCGATAAATAAAAAAATTACTAACAGAGACAACAAAGACTATTTATTACATATGAAAGGATAAACACCCTTCCGTGCCACATCCACCCTCATTGTAAGCCACTCTCTCACATCAAGACATTTCTATCTACCTGCCCAGACCCATCTACCTGTCTCTACCTAAACAGATGGACTGACAGTAGAAATAGAGTATCTATTGATATTTAAAGAGAGAGAGACAGACAGAGAGAATAATATACAGTTGTTGAGAGAGAAAGAAAGAAAATAATATACAGTCGTTCACCGAGAGAGAGAGAGAGAGAGAGAGAGAGAGAGAGAGAGAGAGAGTAATATATAGTCGTTGAGAAAGAAAGAAAGAGAATAATATACAGTCGTTCAGAGAGAGAGAGAGAGAAATAATATACAGTTGTCGAGAGAGAAAGAAAGAGGGAATGAGGGAATAATATATATAATATATAATATATATATATATATATATATAATATATATATAGAGAGAGAGAGAGAGAGAGAGAGAGAGAGAATAATATACAGTCGTCCAGATATATATATATATATAGACAGAGACAGAGACAGAGTGAGAGAGAGTGAGAGAGAGAGAATGTGTGTGTGAGAGAGAGAAAGAGAGAGAGTGAGAAAGAGAAAGAGAGTGTTTTTGAGATAGATAGATAGATAGATGGATAGAGAGAGAGAGAGAGAGAGAGAGAGAGAGAGAGAGAGAGAAAGAGAATAATATACCAAAGATAGATAGATAGAGACAGACAGACAGACTGAGAGACAGAGAGAGAGAGAGAGAGAGAGAGAGAGAGAATGTGTGTGTGTGAGAGAGAGAGAAGAGAGAGGAGAGAGATTGAGAAAGAGAGTGTTTTTGAGATAGATTGATTGATAGAGAGAGAGAGAGAGAGAGAGAGAGAGAGAGAGAGAGAGAGAGAGAAAGAAAGAAAAGCAATGGCGTGAGTGTGAATGACTCCTTTTTAGAAGATATTTGTGGCACATTGAGAATAAATCTAGTGTGAAAATGTTTTCTGCTTGAATCTAGTTGTAAATGTTAACTTATCAGCAAGACTTGAGCTTTTATACGAATCTGCTCTCATGTGAAATACTCAAGAGAAAAAAACGAAAGACCATATGTGAAATAAGAATAGAAGCATTCATGGTGCAATGGTTATCATTATAGGAAATGGACATGGTGAACTGATTTCAAATCATGGACAATACTGTTTGTATTTCACATAGTGCTAATACCCTTATAATAGGTATGTATATAATTATTGTCAATTCAGATATGGGTAAATGGGTTCTTTAAACTTGGTATGGCAACCAGTCTAGGAGAAGGAAAACTCTTGGGCAATACTGTTTGTATTTCACATAGTGCTAATACCTATATGAAAGGTATGTATATAATTATTGTCCATCCAGATATGGGTAAATGGATTCTTTAAACTTGGTATGGCAACCAGTCTAGGAGAAGGAAAACTCTTGGGCAATACTGTTTGTATTTCACATAGTGCTAATACCCTTATAAAAGATATGTATATAATTATTGTCCATCCAGATATGGGTAAATGGGCTCAGTAAACTTGGTATGGCAACCAGTCTAGGAGAAGGAAAACTCTTGGACAATACTGTTTGTATTTCACATAGTGCTAATACCCTTATAAAAGGTATGTATATAATTATTGTCCATCCAGATATGGGTAAATGGGCTCATTAAACTTAGTATGGCAACCAGTCTAGGAGAAGGAAAACTCTTGGGCAATACTGTTTGTATTTCACATAGTGCTAATACCCTTATAAAAGATATGTATATAATTATTGTCCATCCAGATATGGGTAAATAGGCTCTTTAAACTTGGTATGGCAACCAGTCTAGGAGAAGGAAAACTCTTGGACAATACTGTTTGTATTTCACATAGTGCTAATACCCTTATAAAAGGTATGTATATAATTATTGTCCATCCAGATATGGGTAAATGGGCTCATTAAACTTGGTATGGCAACCAGTCTAGGAGAAGGAAAATACTTGGACAATACTGTTTGTATTTCACATAGTGCTAATACCCTTATAAAAGGTCCATTCCGATATGTGAAAATGTTTCTTTAACCTTGGTATGGTAACCCGTCTAGGAGAAGGAAAACTCTTGGAAAATGCTGGGGAAGCATGGTGGTGTACTGGTTAGAGTCTTAGGAAATGGATTCGTTGACCTGAGTTCAATTCCTGGACGAAGCCATGGTTCACATAGTGCTAATACCCTTGGGAAAGATATGAATCCAACTATTCTCCTTCCAGCTATGAACAGGACAGACTGGGCTTTATAACCTTGGTTAGGCAACCAGGCTAGGAGAAGGAAAACTCTGAATTCAAACCTCTTAAATCTCTGCTTGTGGTGATCACTATTAGAATAGGCTCAGGCCTAAAAAAAAAAATTGCTACTTGTTTTTGCACATAGTGGTAATACCCTTATGAACAGTATGTATATAATTATTATCCATCCAGATATGGGTAAATGGGCTCTTTAACCTTGGTATGGCAACCAGTCTAGGAGAAGGAAAACTATGAATTCAAACCTCTTTGTGGAGGGGGTTGGAAGAAACATATATAAAATGATAAAATATGTGGTTCATGGACATTTGTGTGCATAAAGATAGAATCAGATTCAAAAATAAATTATTTTTTTATTTTTCAGAAATGAAATCCAAAGAGATGGTTAGTGTTCAATAAAGAAATTTGATGTACAGAAAGAAAGAGTGCAGATAATTTTAGAGATATTATCATCATCATCATGATGTGCTGGCAGCATGGTTACCCATGACTTTCTCTCACTAACTGTCCCTATTGGTCAGACCAGATTTTCAGATACTCTAAAAATGTAGGAGAGTCTGGAAATAAAATACCTAATGAATTCTGTATGAAGATTGTTATTGTTAAGAGATGTTGAGTGATCATCATCATCATCATCATCATCATCATCATGTCATGCTGGCAGCAGGGATATCCATGACTCTCTCTCACCAACATTCCCTATTGGTTATCGCCCCTTGGATGTCCCCTACTCAACATCTAGAATACACACAGAGCTTATTGATGTAGGTTTTTGTTGGTTGGTTGACACTGATGTGTACATACATGGGATTCTAACAGCTACAACCACTCTGGGTCAGAGTGGACCTGGGAGTAATGACAATAAAGAAGTACTCCACATTCCCCAGCTCTCCAGAACTGGAGCTTCACCATCAGATGCAGTTAGTGCCATACCCAGGACACACACACACACACACACACACACACACACAAAATAATTCGTAAAGTTAAAAAAATTAAATGACATTGAGCTACAACCACTCTGGGTCAGAGTGGACCTGGGAGTAATGGCAAGGAAGGAGTACTCCATATTCCCCAGCTCTCCAGAAATGGATCCTCACCATCAGATGCAGTTAGTGCCATTCCCAGGACACACACACACGCACATACACATACACACACACACACACACACACACACATTCTTACACACATACACATACACAGACACACACATACACACACACACACAAAATAATTTGTAAAATTTAAAAAAATCAAATGACATTGAGAAATATTGTAATTATTTATAACAAATTAATTTTCAATTCATTTGTTATTTTGGTTTTTGCTTTTGTTTTAGCTTTTCCCAGAAAAAAAAAACTTGCTCAGTCGATGAATATATTGTTTGTTTTTTTTTTTAAGTTCACACTTGAATATTTATGTCTGGGGATTTAAAAAAAAAAAATTTGTTTATTCTATTTTTTTTAGATGAAGTCAAAGATTAATATCAACTTTGACTTGTATTCTCTTTCATCTTTTGATTTTTACATTTCATTTGAAAAAATAATAATCACAATTTTTAATTCTTTATTTAAAGATAAAATAAAAAGATAAAATATTCTATTAATAAAGCTATCTGAAAAACAATAACACGTGATTTTCAAAAATATTAAGAAACAGAATAAGAGTTGAGTTTAAAGCATTGGTTTGGTCTACTACAAGGATAATAGCACGTTGTAGCTCAAATGCTAGAGCAGCAGGTGTATTTATCTAGACTTTCTTTATTTAAAGATAGAATAAATACATAAAATATTCTATTAATACAATTATTTGAAAAACACTAACACGTGATTTTGAGAAATATAAAATTAAATTGAAATAGGTCACTAAGTAGCCTATTCTAGTAGTGACCACCCCAAGTGGAGATTTAAGAGGTTTAAATTCAGAGTTTTCCTTCTCCTAGACTGGTTGCTTAACCAAGATTAAAGAGCCCAGTCTGCCTTACTATTCAAGTATATATGAGTCCATTTCCTGCGACTTTAACCAGAACACCCCCACGGTCTCCTACACCACTGCACTCTCTATTAATAAACAGAATAAGAGATAAATTCAACACACATCAGAGAAGGAAAATAATTTCAAGTAGAAAGCTGTTACTTTATTTTCTCTTACAAAAAATCTTTATAATCTACAAAACATAAAACATGTAAGAATCCCTTGAAGAAAGGAAAATTATTTTAGGGTTGCTTCTTACAAATGCAGGAATATATAATAACCAGAAGGACCTATGGATATACCACAGTATGATAATTTAATTATTACAACGAGATTTAAGAGGTTTAAATTCAGAGTTTTCCTTCTCCTAGACTGGTTGCTTAACCAAGGTTAAAGAGCCCAGTCTGCCCTACTATTTAAGTATATATGAGTCCATTTCCTGTGACTTGAACCAGTACACCAAGACAGTCTCCTACACCACCGCACTCTCTATTAAGAAACAGAATAAGAGATAAGTTTAAAGCATTGTTCTGATCTACTACAAAGATGATAGCACATTGTAGCTCAAATGCTAGAGCAGCAGATGCATTTATCTAGATCTTCTTGTAATAAAGAAAAATCGGTGTGAGTGTTATTTATTACTAACAGGACCTTTGAATATACTACAGTATGATAATCTAATTATTATAACATTTAATCTGTTTTCTTAAGAGCTATTGCTAAATAGTTCAATATGTAAAAAGTATAATAATCTTGATTTGACTCTCTCTCTCACTCTTTTTCCCTTTCTTTCCTTCAATTGAAACAGTTAGCACTATCGCTTCCACATTCTCACCCCTCTCTCTATCCCCTGCTTTCTTTCTACTAGCAGGACCTATGGATATACCACAGTATGATAATCTAATTATTGCAACATTTAATATGTTTTCTTTAGTGCTATTGCAAAATAGTTAGATATGTAAGTAAAAAAATGTAAAGTCGTTGGGTGACCTAATGTCGGTATCAGCCAATTAGCTTGGGAGTCTATCCCCTTTTCACTGGCGCTAGACCAAGGAGATTGTGTTTGCATCTGAGATGGAGCGCCACACCTAGTATGATAATCTAATTATTACAATATTTAATATGTTTTCTTAAGAGCTATTATTAAATAGTTCAATATGTAAAAAAGTATAATAATCTTGATTTAACTCTCTCTTCTCACACACACTTTTTCTTTCTTTTTTCGAGGACCAGTATCAAAACCAGGAACCTTGTGGTTCCTAGGCTGACACTATATACCGATTGAGCTAAACTGACCCTAACAATAATAATAATAATAATAATAATGGATAATAATAAATAATGATGATAATAATAATGATAATAATATAAATGAATTTTGTAGTTCCAGCCCGATCACAGGGTGAAGAAGAAGGAAAATGAAAAGATGGACAAATACCTGGACCTTATCAGAGAACTGAAAAAGCTATGGAATATGAAAGTCAAGTGATACCAATTCTAGTTGGTGCACTTGGAACAGTCCCAAAAAGTTTAGAAAAAAAGACTGGAAAATCTGGAAATCAGAGGAAGAATTGGGACCAGAGGAGACTTGTTGTCACTCAGACTCCTGTGAAATACCATCAGCTAACGCTGATGTGAAAAACTCAAAAGGAGGGAACAATAATAGTAATAATATAATAATAATAAATAATAAATAATAATAAATAATAATGAAAATAATAATGATGATGATTATGGTGATGATGAGGATAAATAATAATAATAATAATAATATAATATAATAATAATAATAAAAAGCAATTCTCGAGTTGCTGTAAATATTTGAATTGTTAATCTGAGTCTCCAATCTAATTAAAAATCACGAGGTTTTCCCTTTGAGAGTATAATCCCTCATTGCAACGAAATTGATAATAAATCCCATAAACAAGTGACGATGCTATTTGAAGATCTTATGGGATCCTTAGAATTCAGTTTGGACCATTTTAAGATTATCTTCCAATGGAGTCGTCCAGATATAACGTGGCAACTTTCAATGAGAAATGGGAGATTTCGCTTTCAGATAATCAGCTGTGCACTCGCTCACCTTCCTGTGCAAAGGACACATGAAACCACGTTGCAGGCTTCCTACAAATATTATTCAGATGTACAAAGACTGGTTATCCATTGCAGTTGGATGTGACTTGCATGCCCGATATATATATATATACGCTCATAGGCAGGGCTATTATTCAACTTGGGCAACACTCTCTCTGACAACAGATCATGTTTTGATGGGATAGAAAACTTCAATTAACACGAATATTTAGTTTTCTTATTTCCGGCCTTTAGGACTAGGAGAAAGAAGAAAAAAACAAAAAACCCCCAAAAAAAACAAAAAAAAACACGTGTCCATAAAAAGTGTCATTTTGACTCTGAAAAAAAAAAATAGATCAATGACAATATTAAATGGGAAATTCTAAACTGAATATTCAAGGCAAGTCTTTATTCAAAATGACCAGTCATTAAACCCCCACACCCACACCCACACCTAAATCATCATCATCATCATCATCATCATCATCAGTAGTAGTAGTGGTGGTGGTAGTAGTAGTAGTAATATGAATAGCTCCAGTTATAAGAGTAGTATTTCTTCTTTCTGCCATAATATAATTACTACTACTACCACCAATACTACTACTACTACTACTACTGAATTTTCATCATCATCATCATCAGTATTATTATTAGTAGTAGTAGTATGAATAGTTCCAGTTATAAGAGTAGTATTTCTTCCTTCTGACAAAATATACTACCGCAACTACTACTACTGAATTTTTTCATCATCATCATCATCATCTTCATCATCATCAGTATTATTATCATTATTATTATTATTAGTAGTAGTAGTATGAATAGTTCCAGTGATAAGAGTAGTATTTCTACTTTCTGCCAAGATATACTACTACTACTACTACTACTACTGAATTTTATCATCATTATCATCATCATCATTATTATTATTATTATTAGTAGTAGTAGTAGTAGTAATAGCAGTATGAATAGTTCCAGTAATAAGAGTAGTATTTCTTCTTTCTGCCAAAATATACTACTACTACTACGACCAATACTACTACTACTACTACTACTACTACAGAATATTTTTTCTCATTTTTGGAAATTATAATTAAGGGCAGTTTTTATGCAAAATAACCAGTCATTACCCCCACCACCCGAATCATCATCATCACCATCATCACCATCATCATCATCATCATCATCATCTGATTTCCAATTTGAGTAGCACAGGGATCTGTACTGTAAAGTGAGGTGTGGCGCCTCACCTCAGACGCCAAAACAATCTTCTTGGTCTAGCATTAGTGAAAAGGGGATAGACTCCTCGCTGTCTGGCTGATACCGACTTTAGGCCGCCGTCGAATAGGACTAATATTATAGGACCAGTTTAGCTCAGTTGATACTGGCCCTCACCTCACCAACTCAGCATATGACTAGCCCGGGGATGTGTGCAGTAAAGTCAGGAGCTGATGGTAGGCGTGGCACTCCATCTCAAATGCTCAAACAATCTCCTTGGTCTAGCACTAGTGAAAAGGGGATAGACTGTCTATCTGATATCGATTTTAGGCCATGCCTCCGACTTTACTTTATATAAATGAAACAGCAGAGATTTTTTAGTATTAAATCATTTTTAGCAATAAACACATCAATTTATTTAAGGTCACTTTAAAAATAAGACTTTTTCTACTTTGACCTCTTGGTGTTTTAGGCCCTCGGACACTGCCTGATTGTTGAACACTGCCCACCTTTGATTTGAATACACTTGTTATGGACTGCTCTGGTTCTTTGGAGCCAGGATCCAGTGGCTTCAACCCTGGACCACAGAAGTAATTAACAACATCAATCCCAGGGAGCCATCCCCCCAGGCCAAACCTGCCCCTCGATTTAAAGGGGAAGGGCTGGGTTTATAGTCCACTACCTAGAGGGGGAATGCTGACGGGATTAATGTATTTTTTGCATCCACCTACCGTAAGCTTTGGTTCATGGGTCGTCCCACATTAATAAGGCCTTGTGCCCAACCCGTACATGTGGGGTATGTGGTAAATACACACTAGTTATGGAATGCTATTACTAAGAATTTTGTTTCTTTTTTCAAGTTCCCTTTCTATAACCATTTTGCCTGAAATTTAAGATTTTTTCTGAAAATAATGGCTATTTCCTATAAGTCTAACATAAAAAAGGGGAACCACTCTTGACTGATAAATTATTTATTTTTCCATTAAACTAAGCCTAACCCTAATCTTAACACTAACCCTAAAACCTTGAGTAATTCCCCATAAAGATGATAGAAGTAAGTATATGAACAATGTTCTAGAGCTGTGGGGAGTATAGAGTTATCTATGGATTGCCATTACTCCATTTCCACTCTGACCGGGAGTGGTAGTCCCAGTTAGTGTCTCATCTATGAGTCAAATAAATCTGTCTAAAAATTATTCATATTTAATAGGAACACTTGTTGCTATATATAAAAGTAAGTTATTTGGGTAATTTCCTGTAAATCTAACATGATCAAAGGGGAACCACTCTTGACTGATAAATTATTTATTTATTTTTCCATTAAACTAAGCCTAACCCTAACCTTAACCCTAAACCCTAACCCTAACCCTAACCCTAAACCTTAAACCCTAACCCTAAACCCATCTTCTTTTTTTCTAGGAGATCAATAAATAAATAGATAATTTATCAGTCAAGATTGGTTTCCCTTTGTTTATGTCGGAGTTATAGGAAATAACCGAAATAATTTTTTATTAATTCAAGAAAATAAAAGATGTAAGTTCTAAAATAAAATTTCTCTTAAAAAAAAAAGAAGAAAAAAAAAAAAAAGTAATAGTTTTTTTTTTTTTTTCTAATTTCTTTTTTTTTAAGTAAAAAAAAGATCAAAACAAAAATGTCATGGGACAAACATTGTGACAGGAAATATCCAAACTTTTGTCAAAGTGCACGACATTCTAAGCTTATGATTATATTATAATGAATTTCTATGCAATGTTGGAGGGTGTGTGGAGTGGTACCGATTGAAAAGAAAAGGTCTGACCCCAGATTATAGTTGCAAAGTTTGCAATTACCAAAGCTACATTCCCTTATTATATTTTCGTTTCTGATGGTTTCCAAGTTTAAAGTCTATCAAGTATTTGAGCTGGTCAGATCTCCAGATCTAATGTTTTACAATCACATAATAAACAGTAATTATAAAATTTTAATGGTTACCCATATACCCTTGCCCCCTTTCATTTGGTCAAAAGAAATCGGAAAAACAAATTAATGTCAATCCAGGTAAAGAATAGAGGTTTGGGCCTTCCCCCCCCTTTTAACTTGCACACCTTCAACCCTATTCCTGTGCCTGACTTCCCCTAAATGACAAGGGAGACAAAATAAGTGTCCCAAACCTCTTCCGCCCACAAGCAGTAATTTTATTTGATGCGGAAGTCTAGGTTATAAAGGTGTAAATTGATGTCTCACCTTTGCAGGATGACTACAGCCCCAGGTAGACATCAGAACAATATTTCTTATCTTAATCTATTTCCACCTGTAGGTAGGTGTTGGGGTGGGGGTGTTGATGTTGGGGGTGTGGGATGGGATAGGACTTGGCGTCTACTTGTCACTTCCCTTACACAGTTCATCCCGCTGTGCAACAATTCAACCCAACTTCACAGGGGACTAATGAAAGTAATTAAGAATTTATGTACAAGACCTTCATAAATCTTACGCAGGTAACATAAAAAGGTGAGATGAAATACTGGAGGAATATTAAGGAGTTGTAAGAAAATAAACAAAAGATTTAACAATGACTTTGATTATCTGAGGTGGTGGGGGTGAGGTGTCAAAAGTGTGGGGGTGGGGGTGGTAAAGGGGAAGAATGAAGGAACTGAATGGGAATCTAATTATTATTGGACTTATAACAGAAATGGATTATTTTGATTTTCAGACTGTTGTCTGTAAAAATAATGTTATTAAATATATTAAATATATTTATATAAAAAATAATGTTATTAAAAGTAAAGTCGTCGGGTGGTCTAAAGTCGGTACCAGCCAGTCAGCGAGGGAGTCTATCCCTTTTCAATAGCGTTCGACCAAGGAGATTATTTTTAGGCATCTGGTGGAGTGCACACTACCATCAGCTCTTACTTTACCACACAGATCCTGTGCTTGGCAAGGACCGGTATCGAACTAGGAACCTTGTGGTTTCTAGCCAAACGCTCTAAACGACTGAGCTAACACACTGTACCACTTCCATTATTTCAACTAGCAAAATAAAAAAAAACGCCCTCCGACGACGTGTAAATAGATTTTTGAAACATATTGGCCTGGGAGTTTAAAAAATTCAAATGCAAGCAAGTTCTGTACCACTAAGTAAGTAAAAAATCATTCAAAAATTCATTAAAGGATTTAAAAATAAAACATGTTTGGTTTAGTTCAAAATTGTGGGCATTCCACCACTTCCTTCCCTCGCACAGCACACGTTATTCCGGGATACGCTTTGTTTGTGGGGTGGGAATCTGCTCGTACCCAGTTCTGCCATTTCAATGTTCGCTAAACACTTTCTTAATCTTAAATTATATTTTTTACATAAAAAACTTAACACTTATACATTAAGAGGGTGCATATTCTTGTTAATTTATTATATAATGGAGATTTGCTTCCACGTTTTGATCTGTTAAAAAAACTACAATCACCACTTACCACTATATCCCCGTATGAATTCGTCATAACAGAATAAATACACTCAAAATTTTGAGCATGCATACAATTAGACACAGCTCCTCAAATTGTTTTTAAATAAACAAGTTTTTAGGTAAATACATCCGCCAGTATCATATATTTATTATATAGTCTTTGTTTTATTTTTAATAAATATTCAAAGTTAATAGAACTTAGTTTCGAATTTCAATTTTGTTTTATTTTTTTTACGTTCCTTTAATAAATTTGATGATTTCATGATTTAATGGTTCAAACTCTTTCGGCATTTAATTTTTACTTCCACCTCCTCAAAGCAATATCTTTTCAAAAATGTATTTTACATCACCGGAAGGTGTTTTTTTATTTTGCTAGTACAGTGTAATGCCTTATCTGTACAATAATGATCCTAAGCAAATACAGATGTAAATAAAACAAGGCTATATTAAAAAGTATAATAAAGATAAGTATGTAATAGGTATTTTACATTGATCCAAAACTAAAAATGATAAACATCACCAAACAATCTGACAAATTGTACAGATTTAATTATTAAAGTCCTCTGACATTTTAATAAACTTTACCATTGTTATGTTATAATTTTAGAATCTAAAATTTCAATGAAATAAAAAAACTGTTTAATTAATTAAATTAAAATGTCATTACATAAAATTATGAATCAAGTTGAATTAATCTCAAATTTCTTAGAGGTTATATCCATTAATAATGTGATGTTATACAATAGAAAATATTGTGTAGCAATTCTATTCAATTTGTTGCTGCAAGATTAAAATGGAATAATAATGAATATCAATTTGATATTACTTTACAGAACTGGTCAACTATGTTGTAGTGAAATAGTCCACACCTTCTCACCAAATGTGGTCTTGACTCATATATTTTTTTTGATTTTGAGCATGGCATTATATGAACTGGCTTGGTGAGGATTAGAGAACTGGGTCCAAACTATGTTGTAATGGAATATAGTCCACCTTCTCACACCAATGTGGTCTGACTATATATATTTGTGAGCAATGGCATTAATACTGAAATTGGTTTGGGGATTAGAGAACTGGTCAACTATGTTGTATGGAATAGTCCCACGACTTCTCACAACATGTGGTCTGACTATATATATAATGAAGCAGCGGCATTATACTGGACTGGCTTTGAGGATAGAGACTGGTCAAATATTTGTAATGGAATAGTTCCAAACCCTTCTCATACCATGTGGTCTGACTATATATATACTAGTGAGCAGGCGCATTACTGAAACTGGCTTTTGAGGAATTAGAGAAGCTGCTCAAATATGCTTTGTAATGGAATAGTCCACAACGTTCTCACACTCAATGTGGTCTGACTATATATATAGTGAGCATGGCATTACTACTGAACTGGCTTTTAAGGATTAGTAGCCATCGCCCTCACTATTCATTGCTTCTGTCTTATTGTATTTCTCTGCAATCAAACTATTGTATGGAATATTCCACACTCTCTCTCAACCCATGTGGTCGACTTATATCCTGGGCTGGCTTGAGGATTTAGTAGTGTAACTACTATTCCTTGCTGCTCTTATTAGGTATCCTCTGTAATAAAGCCCTCTAATTCTTAAAATCTACAAACCGTGTTTGTGGTCCCCCACTCGACTACAACCATGTCTGATTGTAATCCCTTTTTAAGACTTAAAGTGGCTTTGAGGATTAGGAAGCGTAATCTGCACTAATTCCTTGGCTGCTTATTGTAATCTCTCTGCATAAAACCTTCTACTTAAATCTATGAAGTGTGACTGGTTTTTCCACTCAAGCTACAACTGTCCGATTGTATTCCCTTTTAAGGAGACCCATAAATAGATCTCTGATTAGGCTTTAATGCATTATAAAGTACTGAACACTGTGGTTTTCCCAAATTTATTATTTAATATTAGTATACTAAGGCAAAATAAAAGACACCCTCCAGGGCGAGTAAAATAGATTTTTGAATGTATTAAAATAAAACAAACCTATATATAGATATATAATACCATCATGTATTTATTAAACTTGTTTTATAAAACAATGAGGATTGTCTAATGATGCATGTTCAAAATTTTGAGTGTATTTCATTCTATGCTTATGACGAATTTTGGGTAATGTGACGTACAGCAGTAATAGTTTTTGTTCAGAGAAAACCAGAAGTGAATCCCATTATAAAAGGATTTTTATATTAGTTCATTGAAAGTTTGTTGGACCAAGCTTTCTTCTCCTAGATAGGTTTTGCCATACTCCAAATCAAAGAATCCAGTCTGTCATAACTAAATTTACCGCGAAAAGCTGGAGGGATAATGTTTTTATTCATACTTTTTCACTGGTTATGCTATGTGAAATTAAACTGCCGCTGGCATTTCCTATGGCCAATCACCATTCACCACTTTGAGTGACACCTATCTCCTGTGTTCAGATTATTTAAAGTTATGTCAAGTATTTCTGATTGAGAAAGAGTCATAGTTATCTGTCATTTATTGTAATCATTGTTTTTTTTTCTTTTTCTTTTTGATAAGACATTTTTGCTCCTTCAATACGTTAAATATTGGATATTTTCCATCCGTTAAGAAACAAAAAAGCCCAACAGTTTTCATCTCAAACAAGTACAAACAGATCAGGAACCCAATTTCTAGAATTCATAAAGTCCAGACAATTTCTGAATTCATAAAAGTCCAGACCAATTCTAGAATCATAAAAGTACTGAACAAATTTCTAGAAATTCATAAAAGTCAGACTTCTAGAATTCATAAAAGTCTGGACCAATTTCTAGAATTTCAATTAAAGTCCCAGACAATTTCTAAAATTCATAAATCTGGACCAATTTCTAGAATTCATAAAAGTCTGGACCAATTTCTAAAATTCATAAATGTCTGAACAATTTCTAGAATTCATAAAAGTTGGACCAATTTCTATAATTATAAAAGTCCAGACCAATTTCTATAATTCAATAAAAGTCAGCAGACAATTTCTAAAATTCATAAAAGTTCTGGACCAATTCTAAAATTCATAAAATCTGGACCAATTCTAAAATTCATAAAAATGCTGGACGCAATTTAAAATTACATAAAAAGTCTGGAACAATTTCTAAATTCAGTAAATGTCTGACCCAATTTCTAAGAATTCATAAAGTCTGACCATTTCTAGATTAATAAAAGTCTGGACCAATTTCTAGAATTTCATAAAAGTCCAGACCAATTTCTAGGAATTAATACAAAATCTGGACCAATTTCTAGAATTCATAAAAGTCTTGGACAATTATCTAGAAATTCATAACAAAATCTGGACCAATTTCTAGAATTCATAAAAGTCTGGACAATTTTAGACTTCATAAATGCTAACACACATAGCCTGACTTATTTTGATTTTCTACTCGCAGAATATTCTCCACTTCCAGGTGCAAGTATTTAATATTTAATTGTAAAGTAAAGCATCACTGTTTGTTTGCAGTTACTGCAACAGAGATGCAATTCAAAACTTGAACCTATTCAGCACTCGTACAGAATGCAAGTTAAAAGAAAAACATGGACAACTATGACATCATCTTTAACAGACGAGCATGCCAAAAAAGTAAAGTAAAAGGTGGCTTAAAGTCAGTAACAGCGCGCACGACAGCGAGGGAATCTATCACCTTTTCACTGGTGTTCAAAAAGTGTGGGGGTGGGGGGGGTTTAAAGGGAAGAATGAAGGAACTGAATGGGATGTAATTATTATTGGACTTATAATAGAAATGGATTATTTTTGATTTTGTCCAACTGTTTGTTCCTAATCTTTATTGTTATATGAAAAAGGTAAAGTCGTCGGGGCGGCCTAAAGTCGGTCCCAGCACCGTCAGAGGGGAGTCTATCCCTTTTCACTAGCGCTAGACCAAGGAGATTGGTTTTGGCGTCTGAATCGGAAGTGCCACACCCTACATCAAGTTTCCTTACTTTCTAGGCCGCCCGACGAGCTACTTTTCATATAACAAGAAAGATTTAGGACACAGTTGGGAAAAATCAAAAATAATCCATTTCTATTATAAGTCAATAAATAATTACATTCCAATTCAGTTCCTTCGTCTTCCCCTTTAACCCCCCACACACTTTTGACATCAGTGAAAAAGGTGAATAGATTCCCTCGTGTCTGGGGCTGCGATACTGACTTTAAGCACCTTTACTTTACTTTTGTTGCATGCTTCCGTCTGTTAAAGATGAATGTCATAGTGTCCATTTTTTTTTTTAACTGCATCTGTACGAGTGAAGCTGAATAGTTCAATTTTTTGAATTGGCAATCTCTGTTGGCAGTTAACTGCAAACACACAGTGATGCTTTATTACATTAATTAATTAAAATCTTGCACCTGGAGTGGAAATATTTCTGCGAGTAGAAATAATTCAAATAAGTCAAGCTATGTTGTTTGTTGCTATTTATGAAATACTATGAAATTGGTCCAGACTTTTATAATTCTAGAAATTGGTCCAGATTTTTATGAATTCCTAGAAATTGTCCAGAACTTTTACTGATTCTAGAAATTGGTCCAGACTTTTATTATTCTAGAATTGGTTATGATTTGGGGGCACTTTGGACTTTTTATGAATTCTAGAATTGTCCAGATTTTTTATTAATTCTAGAATTGGTCAGACTTTTATGATTCTAGAAATTGGTTCAGACATTTATGAATTTTGAAATTGGTCCAGACTTTTATGAATTTTATAAATTGGTCCAGAATTTTTATGATTTTGAAAATTGGTCCAGACTTTTATGAATTTTAGAAATTGGTCCAGACTTTTATGAATTTTAGAAATTGGTCTGGACTTTTATGAATTAATAGAAATTGGTCTGACTTTTATGAATTATAGAAATTGGGTCCAGACTTTTATGAATCTCTAGAAATTGGTTCAGAAATTTATGAATTTTAGAAAATTGGTCCAGACTTTTATGATTCTAGAAAATTGGTCCAGACTTTCATTGAAAATTTTTACGTTTTATGGAATTCTAGAAATTGGTCCAACTTTTTATGAATTCTAGAGAATGAATTCAAATTGGTTCAGACTTTTATGAATTCTAGAAATTGGTCTGGACTTTTTATGAATTCTAGAAATTGGTTCTGGACTTTTATGAATTCTAGAAAATTGGTCTGATCTTGTATCTTTTTGTTTGAGTTGACAATCTTTGGGGCTTTTTTTTTCTTGAACTGATGGAAAATATCCAGATATTAACGTATTGAGGATCAAAATTTATCAAAAAGAAAAAGAAAAAAAAAATGATTACAATAACTGACAGATAACTATGACTCTTTTCTCATATCAGAAAGTACTTGAATAACTTTGAAATAACTGACCAGGGAGACTAGGTGGCACTCAAGTGTAATGTATTGCCATAGGGAAAATTGCCAGGGCAGTTTGAATTTCACATAGCATAACCAGGAGAAAAGTTGAATAAAACTTATTATCCCTCCAGCTTTTGGTAAATAGTATGACAGACTGGATTCTTTGAATTTGGTATGGCAACCTATCTAGGAGAAAGAAAACTTGGTCCAAACAAACTTCCAAGAACTAATATAAATCTTTTAATATGGAGATTCACTTCTGGTTTTCGTCTGTAACAAAAACTATGTCACTGCTTACGTCACATTACAAATCGTCATAACATAGAATAAATACACTCAAAATTTGAACATGCATCATTAGACAATCCTCATTGTTTTATAAAAAATTTTTAATAAATACATGATGGTATTATATATCTATATAATAGTTTGTTTATTTTAATACATCAAAAATCTATTTTTTACATCGCCCGGAGGGTGTCTTTTATTTTGCTAGTATAACAATATAACAATAATAATTGGGAACCACAGTTTCAGTACTTTATAATGCATTAAGACCTATATCAAGATCTATTTATGGTGTCTCCTTAAAAGGGATACAATCGCAAGGTTGTAGTTGAGTGGAAAAACCAGTCAACACTTCATAGATTTAAGTAAGAAGGTTTTATTGGCAGAGAGATACAATAAGACAGCCAAGGAATAGTGAGATACCGCTTCCTAATCCTCAAGCCACTGTTAAGTCCTTAAAAAGGGATACAATCAGACCATGGTTGTAGTCGAGTGGGAGGACCAGTCAACACGTTTTGTAGATTTAAGTAGAGGGCTTTATTACAGAGGGATACAATACGACAGCCAAGGAATAGTGAGGTACACTACTAATCCTCAAAGCCAGCCCAGTATAATATAGTCAGACACATGGGTGAGAGAGAAGTGTGGAATATTCATTACAAGAGTTTTATTGGCAGAGAGATACAATAAGAGACATGAATAGTGAGGCATGCTACTAATCTAAAGCCCAGTTCAGTATAATGCCATGCTCACTATATAATAGTCAGACACATTGGTGTGAGAAGTTGTGGACTATTCCATTACAAACTATTTGACCAGTTCTCTAATCCTCAAAGCCAGTTCAGTATAAGCCTGCTCACTATATATATATAGTCAGACTCACATTGGTATGAGAAGGTGTGGACTTATTCCATTACAACGATATTTGACCAGTTCTCTAATCCTCAAAGCCATTCAGTATAATGCCCTGCTCATTATCTATAGTAGTCAGACCACATTGGTGTGAGAAGGGTGTGGACTATTCATTACAACATAGTTGACAGTTCTCTAATCCGCCAAAGCATTTCAGTATAATGCATGCACAATATATATAGTCAGACCACATTGGTGTGAGAAGGTGTGGACTATCCATTACAACATAGTTGACCAGTTTTCTCTAATCCTCAAAGCCAGTTCAATATAATGCCATGCTCACACATATATATGTCAGCCCACATTGGTTGTGAGAAGGTGTGGACTATTCTACAACATATTTGACCAGTTCTGTAAAGTAGATATCAATTAGATTATTCATTATTATTCCATTTAATCTTTTGCAGCAACAAATTGAATAATAATGCTGACACAATATTTTCTATTTGTATAACATCACATTATTATTGGTAGTAAACCTCTAAGAAATTGTGATTAATTCACTTGATTCATAATTTTATAATGACATTAAATTTAAATTAATTAAACATGTTTTTATTTCATTGAAATTTTAGATTCTAAAATATAACATAACAATGTGTAAAGTTATCTAAAATGCTCAGAGGATTTAATAAGTAATCTTTACAATTTTCAGTTGTTTGGTGATGTTTATCATTTTTAGTTTTTGGATCAATGTTAAAAATTACCTATTACATCTTATCTTTATTTATACTTTGTTATATAGCCTTGTTTTATTTACATCTGTATTTGCTTAGGATCATATTGTACAGATATATCATTACACTTACTAGCAAAATAAAACACTTCGGGTGTGTAAAAATACATTTTTGAAGATATTGCTTGAGGAGGTGGAAGTTAAAAATTAAATGCCGAAGAGTTTGAACCATAAATCATGAATCATCAATTTATTAAAGGAGTAAAAAAAATAAAACAATTTGAAATCGAAACTAAGTTCAATTAACTTTGAATATTTATTAAAATAAAAAACACTATATATAAAATATATGATACTGGGGATGTATTTACTAAAACTTGTTTTTAAAAACAATGAGGACTGTCTAATGTTGCATGCTCAAATTTTGAGTGTATTTATTCTGTTATGACGATTTCGGGTATAGTGGTAAGTGGTGATGTAGTTTTTGTTACAGATCAAACTGGAAGCAAATCTCCATTATTAATAGATTAACAAGAATATGCACCTCTATGTATAAGTGTTTAAGTTTTTATGTAAAGAAATATATTAGATAAGAGTGTAGCGAAATTGAAAGGCAGAACTGTGGACGAGCAATTCCCAACCCCCACAAACAAAGCGTGTCCGGATACCGTGTGGCCTGTGCGAGGGGAAGGATAGTGGTGAGTGGCACAGATATTTGAACTCACAAACATGTTTTATTTTTTTAATCCTTTAATGAATTTGATGATTTTACTTACTTAGGGTAAACTTGCTTGCATTGAATTTTTAACTCCCAGGCAATATGTTTCAAAAATCTATTTTTACATCGCTCGGAGGGCCGTTTTTTTTTATTTGCTAGTTGAAATAATGGAAAGTGGGTACAGGTTAGCTCAGTCGGTAGAGCGTTTGGCTAGAACCACAAGGTTCCTAGTTCGATACCGGTCCTTGCCAAGCACAGGGATCTGTGTGGTAAAGTAAGGAGCTGATGGTAGGTGTGCACTCCACCTCAGATGCTAAAAATAATCTCCTTGGTCGACCGCTATTGAAAAGGGATAGACTCCTCGCTGACTGGCTGGTACCGACTTTAGACCACCCCGACGACTTTACTTTTTATATAACATTATTTTATATAAATATATTTATATATATTTTATATAACATTATTTTTCAGACAACAGTCTGAAAAATCAAAATAATCCATTTCTGTTATAAGTCAATAATAATTAGATTCCCATTCAGTTCCTTCATTCTTCCCCTTTACCACCCCACCCCCACACTTTTGACACCTCACCCCCCACCACCTCAGATAATCAAAGTCATTGTTAAATCTTTTGTTTATTTTCTTACAACTCCTTAATATTCCTCCAGTATTTCATCTCACCTTTTTATGTTACCTGCGTAAGATTTATGAAGGTCTTGTACATAAATTCTTAATTACTTTCATTAGGTCCCTGTGAAGTTGGGTTGAATTGTTGCACAGCGGGATGAACTGTGTAAGGGAAGTGACAAGTAGACGCCAAGTCCTATCCCCATCCACACCCCACACCCCACCCCAACACCTACCTACAGGTGGAAATAGATTAAGATAAGAAATATTGTTCTGATGTCTACCTGGGCTGTAAGTCATCCTGCAAAGGTGAGACATCATTTACACCTTTATAACCTAGACTTCCGCATCAAAATAAAATTACTGCTTGTGGGCGGAAGAGGTTGTTGGGGACACTTATTTTTGTCTCCTTGTCATTTAGGGGGAAGTCGGCCACAGGAATAGGGGTTGAAGGTGTGCAAGTTAAAAGGGGGGGGGAAGGCCCAAACCTCTATTCTTTACCTGGATTGACATTAATTTGTTTTCCGATTTCTTTTGACAATGAAAGGGGGCAAGGGTAGGTGGTATTGGTGGGTACCATTAAAATGGCAGCTAATAATTACTGTTTATTATGTGATTGTAAAACATTCAGATCTGGAGATCTGACCAGCTCAAATACTTGATAGGACTTTAAAATTGGAAAACATCAGAAACGAAAATATAATAAGGGAATGTAGCTTTGGTAATTGCAAACTTGCAACTATAATCTGGGTCAGACCTTTTCTTTTCAATCGGTACCACTCCACAACCCCAACATTGCATAGAATTATTCATTATATATAATCATAAGCTTAGAATGTCGTGCACTTTGACAAAAGTTTGGATATTTCCTGTCACAATTTGTCCCATGACATTTTTGTTTTGATCTTTTTTTACTTAAAAAAAAGAAATTAAAAAAAAAAAAAACTATTACTTTTTTTTTTTTTTAAATTTTCTTCTGTTTTTTAAGAGAAAATTTTATTTAGAAACTTACATCTTTTATTTTTCTGAATTAATAAAAAATTATTTCGGTTATTTCCTATAACTCCGACATAAACAAAGGGAACCACTCTTGACTGATAAATTATCTTTTATTATTGATCTCCTAGAAAAAACGGAAAATGTGGTTAGGGTTAGGGTTAGGGTTTAGGGTTAGGGTTAGGGTTTAAGGGTTAGGCTTAGTTTAATGGAAAAAATAAATAAATAATTTATCAGTCAAGAGTGGTTCCCCTTTGATCATGTTAGATTTACAGGAAATTACCAAATAACTTACTTTTATATATAGCAACAAGTGTTCCTATTAAATATGATAATTTTTAGACAGATTATTTGACTCATAGATGAGACACTAACTGGACTACCACTCCGGTCAGAGTGGAAATGGAGTAATGGCAATCCATAATAACTCTATACTCCCCACAGCTCTAGAAATTGTTCATATACTTACTTCTATCATCTTATGGGGAATTACCTCAAGGTTTTAGGGTTAGTGTTAAGATTAGGGTTAGCTTAGTTTAATGGAAAATAATAAAATAATTTATCAGTCAAGAGGGGTTCCCTTTTTATGTTAGACTTATAGGAAATAGCCATTATCTTTAAATTTCAGGCAAAATGGTTATAGAAAGGGAACTTGAAAAAAGAAACAAAAATTCTTAGTAATAGCATTCTGTGTATTTACCAATACCCACATGTACGGGTTGGGCACAAAGGCCTTATTAATGTGGGACGACCCATGAACCGAAAGCTCACGGTAGGTGGATGCAAAAAATACATTAATCCCGTCAGCATTCCCCCTCTAGGTAGTGGGCTATAAACCCAGCCCTGTCTTTAAATCGAGGGGCAGGTGTGGCCAGGGGGCATGGCTCCCTGGGATTGATGTGTTAATTACTTCTGTGGTCCAGGGTTGAAGCCACTGGACCCTGCTCCAAAGAACAGAGCAGTCCATAACAAGTGTATTCAAAACACCAAGAGGTCAAAGTGAAAAGTCTTATTTTAAAGTGACCTTAAATAAATTGATGTGTTTATTGCAAAAATGATTTAATACTAAAAATCTCTGCTGTTTATTTTATAAAGTAAAGTCGGAGGCATGGCCTAAAATCGATATCAGCTAGACAGTCTATCCCCTTTTCACTAGTGCTAGACCAAGGAGATTGTTTGAGCATTTGAGATGGAGTGCACAACCTACCATCAGCTCCTGACTTTACTGCACCATCCCCGGGCTAGTCATATGCTGAGTTGGTGAGGTGAGGGCCAGTATCAACTGAGCTAACTGGTCCTATAATATAGTCCTATTGACGGGGCGGCCTAAAGTCGGTATCAGCCAGACAGCGAGGGAGTCTATCCCCTTTTCACTAATGCTAGACCAAGAAGATTGTTTTGGCGTCTGAGGCGAGGCGCACAACCTCACTTTACAGTACAGATCCCTGTGCTACTCAAATTGGAAATCAGATGATGATGATGATGATGGATGGTGATGATGGTGATGATGATGATTCGGGTGTGGGGGTAATCACTGGTTATTTGCATAAAAACTGCCCTTAATTATAATTTCCAAAAATGAGAAAAAATATTCTGTAGTAGTAGTAGTAGTAGTAGTGTAGTAGTAGTAGTAGTAGTATTGGTCGTAGTGTAGTAGTATATTTTGGCAGAAAGAAGAAATACTACTCTTATTACTGGAACTATTCATACTACTACTACTACTAATAATAATAACAATAATAATGATGATGATAATGATGATAAAATTCAGTAGTAAGTAGTATAGTAGTAGTAGTATATCTTGGCAGAAAGTAGAAATACTACTCTTATCACTGGAACTATTCATACTACTACTACTAATAATAATAATGATAATAATACTGATGATGATGATGATGATGATGATGAAAAATTCAGTAGTAGTAGTTGTGGTAGTATTTTGTATATTTTGTCAGAAGAAGAAATACTACTCTTATAAACTGGAACTATTCATACTACTACTAAATAATAATAATACTGGATGATGATGATGATGATGAATATGAAATTCAGTAGTAGTGTAGTAGTAGTAGTAGTAGTATTTGGTAGTAGTAGTAATTATATTATGGCAGAGAAGAAATACTACTCTTATAACTGGAACTATTCGTACTACTACTACTACTATACCACCACCACTACTACTACTGATATGATGATGATGATGATGATTTAGGTGTGTGTGTGGGTGTGGTTGTTGGTGGGGGTTTAATGACTGGTCATTTTGAATAAAGACTTGCCTTGAATATTCAGTTTAGAATTTCCCATTTATATTGTCGTTGATCTATTTCACGTTTTTTGGGTTTTTTTTTTTTTTCAGAGTCAAATGACACTTTTTATGGACACGTGTTTTTTTTTTTTTGTTTTTTTTTTTCTTTCTCCCAGTCCTAAAGGCCGGAAATAAGAAACTAAATATTCGTGTTAATTGAAGTTTTCTATCCCATCAAAACATGATCTGTTGTCAGAGAGAGTGTTGCCCAAGTTGAAAATAGCCCTGCCTATGAGCGTATATATATATATCGGGCATGCAAGTCACATCCAACTGCAATGGATAACCAGTCTTTGTACATCTGAATAATATTTGTAGGAAGCCTGCACTGTGGTTTCATGTGTCCTTTGCACAGGAAGGTGAGCGAGTGCACAGCTGATTATCTGAAAGCGAAATCTCCCATTTCTCATTGAAAGTTGCCACGTTATATCTGGACGACTCCATTGGAAGATAATCTTAAAATGTGTCCAAACTGAATTCTAAGGATCCCATAAGATCTTCAAATAGCATCGTCACTTGTTTATGGGATTTATTATCAATTTCGGTTGCAATGAGGGATTATACTCTCAAGGGAAAACCTCGTGATTTTTAATTAGATTGGAGCTCAGATTAACAATTCAATATTTACAGCAACTCGAGAATTGCTTTTTATTATTAATTATATTATTATTAATTATTATCCTCATCATCACCATAATCATCATCATTATTATTTTCATTATTATTTATTATTATTATTATTATTTATTATTATTATTATTATTACTATTATTGTTCCCTCCTTTTGAGTTTTTCACATCAGCGTTAGCTGATGGTATTTCACAGGAGTCTGAGTGACAACAAGTCTCCTCAGGTCCAATTCTTCTCTGATTTCCAGATTTTCCAGTCTTTTTTCTAAACTTTTTGGGACTGTTTCAAGTGCACAACTAGAATTGGTATCACTTTGACTTTCATATTCCATAGCTTTTTCAGTTCTCTGATAAGGTCCAGGTATTTGTCCATCTTTTCATTTTCCTTCTTCTTCACCCTGTGATCGGCTGGAACTACAAATTCATTATTATTATTATCATTATTATTATTATCATCATTATTATTATTATCCATTATTATTATTATTATTATTATTATTATTGTTAGGTCAGTTTAGCTCAGTCGGTATAGTGTCAGCCTAGGAACCAACAAGGTTCTGGTTTTGATACTGGTCCTCGAAAAAAGAAGAAAAGGTGTGTGAGAGAGAGAGAGTTAAATCAAGATTATTATACTTTTTACATATTGAACTATTTAACAATAGCTCTTAAGAAAACATATTAATATTGTAATAATTAGATTATCATACTAGGTGTGGCACTCCATCTCAGATGCAAACACAATCTCCTTGGTCTAGCGCCAGTGAAAAAAGGGATAGACTCCCAAGCTAATTGGCTGATACCGACATTAGGTCACCCAACGACTTTACATTTTTACTTACATATCTAACTATTTTGCAATAGCACTAAAGAAAACATATTAAATGTTGCAATATTAGATTATCATACTGTGGTATATCCATAGGTCCTGCTAGTAGAAAGAAAGCAGGGGATAGAGAGAGGGGGTGAGAATGTGGAAGCGATAGTGCTAACTGTTTCAATTGAAGAAAGAAGGGGAAAAAAAGAGTGAGAGAGAGAGTCAAATCAAGATTATTATACTTTTTACATATTGAACTATTTAGCAATAGCTCTTAAGAAAACAGATTAAATGTTATAATAATTAGATTATCATACTGTAGTATATTCAAAGGTCCTGTAGTAATAATAACACTCACACCATGTTTTTCTTTATTACAAGAAGATCTAGATAAATGCATCTGCTGCTCTAGCATTTGAGCTACAATGTGCTATCATCTTTGTAGTAGATCAGAACAATGCTTTAAACTTATCTCTTATTCTGTTTCTAATAGAGAGTGCGGTGGTGTAGGAGACTGTCTTGGTGTACTGGTTCAAGTCGCAGGAAATGGACTCATATATACTTAAATAGTAGGGCAGACTGGGCCTCTTTAATCTTGGTTAAGCAACCAGTCTAGGAGAAGGAAAACTCTGAATTTAAACCTCTTAAATCTCGTAATAATTAAATATCATACTGTGGTATATCCATAGGTCCTTCTGTTATTATATATTCCTGCATTTGTAAGAAGCAACCCTAAAATAATTTTCCTTTCTTCAAGGGATTCTTACATGTTTTATTTTGTAGATTTATAAAGATTTTTTTGTAAGAGAAAATAGAATAACAGCTTTCTACTTAAAATTATTTTCCTTCTCTGATGTGTTGTTGAATTTATCTCTTATTCTGTTTATTAATAAGAGTGGGTGGTGTAGGAGACCGTGGGGGTGTTCTGGTTAAAGTCGCAGGAAATGGACTCATATACTTGATAGTAGGGCAGACTGGGCTCTTTAATCTTGGTTAAGCAACCAGTCTAGGAGAAGGAAAATTCTGAATTTAAACCTCTTAAATCTCCACTTGGGAGGTCACTACTAGAATAGGCTACTTAGTGATCTATTTCAATTTAAATTTCATATTTCTCAAAATCAGTGTTAGTGTTTTTCAAATAATTGTATTAATAGAATATTTTATGTATTTATTTTATCTTTAAATAAAGAAAGTCTAGATAAATACATCTGCTGCTCTAGCATTTGAGCTACAATGTGCTATTATCCTTGTAGTAGACCAAACCAATGCTTTAAACTCAACTCTTATTCTGTTTCTTAATATTTTTGAAAATCACGTGTTATTGTTTTTCAGATAGCTTTATTAATAGAATATTTTATCTTTTATTTTATTTTAAATAAAGAATTAAAAATTGTGATTATTATTTTTTTTTCAAATGAAATGTAAAATCAAAAGATGAAAGAGAATAACAAGTCAAAGTTGATATTAATCTTTGACTTCATCTAAAAAAATAGAATACAAATTTTTTTTTTAAATCCCCAGACATAAATATTCAAGTGTGAACTTAAAAAAAAAAACAAACAATATATTCATCGACTGAGCAAGTTTTTTTTTTCTGGGAAAAGCTAAAACAAAAAGCAAAAACCAAAATAGCAAATGAATTGAAAATTAATTTGTTATAAATAATTACAATATTTCTCAATGTCATTTAATTTTTTTTAAATTTTACAAATTATTTTGTGTGTGTATGTGTGTCTGTGTATGTGTATGTGTATGTGTGTGAGAAATGTGCGTGTGTGTGTTATGTGTGTATGTGTATGTGTATGTGTGTGCGCGCGTGTGTGTGTCCTGGGAATGGCACTAACTGCATCTGATGGTGAGGATCCATTTCTGGAGAGCTGGGAATATGGAGTACTCCTTCCTTGCCATTACTCCCAGGTCCACTCTGACCCAGAGTGGTTGTAGCTCAATGTCATTTAATTTTTTTAAATTTTACGAATTATTTTTTTTGTGTGGGTGTGTGTGTGTGTGTGTGTGTGTGTCCTGGGTATGGCACTAACTGTATCTGATGGTGAGGCTCCAGTTCTGGAGAGCTGGGGAATGTGGAGTACTTCTTTATTGTCATTACTCCAGTCCACTTGACCCAAGAGTGGTTGCACCTGTTAGAACCCATCTATGTACACATCAGTGTCAGCTAACCAACAAAACCTACATCAATAAGCTCTGTGCGGATTCTAGATGTTGTGTAAAGGACATCCAAGGGGTGATAACCAATAGGGACCAGTTGGTGAGAGAGAGTCATGGATATCCTGCTGCCAGCATGACATGATGATAACTATGATGATGATGATGAGCACTCAACATCACTTAACAATAATAATCTTCATAAGAATTCATTAGGTATTTTATTTCCAGACTCTCTACATTTTTAGAGTATCTGAAAAATCTGGTCTGACCAATAGGGGACGGTTAGTGAGAGAGAGTCATGGGTATCCATGCTACCAGCATGATGGATATTAGCACTATGTGAAATACAAACAGTATTGCCCAGAAGTTTTCCTTTCTCCGAGACTGGTTGCCATATCCAAGTTTAAAGAAGTCCATTTACCCATATCTGGATGGACAATAATTATATACATACCTTTTATAAAGGTATTAGCACTATGTGAAATACAAACAGTATTGCCAAGAGTTTCCTTCTCCGAGACTGGTTGCCATACCAAGTTTAAAGAGTCCATTTACCCATATCTGATGGACCAATAATTATATACATACCTTTTATAAGGTATTAGCACTATGTGAAATACAAACAGCATGGTCAAGAGTTTTTCCTTCTCCTAGACTGGTTGCCATACCAAGTTTAAAGAGCCCTTTACTCATATCTGGATGGACAATAATTATAATACATACCTTATAAGGGTATTAGCACTATGTGAAATACAAACAGTATTGTCGCAAGAGTTTTCCTTCTCCTAGACTGGTTGCCATACCAAGTTTAAAGAGTCCATTTACCCATATCTGGATGGACAATAATTATATACATACTTTTTAAGGGTATTAGCACTATGTGAATAACAAACAGTATTGTCCATGTTTGAAATCAGTTTCACGCATGTTCCATTTCCCTATAATGATAACCATTGCACCATGAAATGCTTCTATTCTTATTTCACATATGGTTCTTTCGTTTTTTTTCTCTTGAGGTTTTCACATGAAGAGCAGATTTGTTTTATAAAAAAAGCTCAAGTCTTGCTGATAGTTAACATTTACAACTAGAATTCAAGCAGAAAACATTTTCACACTAGATTTATTCTCAATGTGCCACAAAAATACTTCTAAAAGGAGTCATTCACACTCACGCCATTGCTTTTCTTTTCTCTCTCTCTTCTCATCTCTCTCTCCTCTTTCTCTCTCTCTCTCTCTCGTCTCTCAACACACACACACACCACTCTTCTCTCTCAGTGTCTCTGTTTTCTCTTATATCTATCTATCTATCACCACACACACACACACACCTCACACTCTCTTTCACTCTATATCTCTCTTTCTCACACACATATACTCTCTCTCTTTCTCTCTCCCTCTCTCTCTCTCTCTTTCTCACACACACACACACTCTATCTCTTTCTCTCTCTCTCTCTTATACATACCAGACTCTTCTCTATCTCACACACAACACCACACACACACACACACATCTTTTCTCTCTCTCTATCTATCTATCTCTCTCACAACTCAAAACACACTCTCTCTCCTCTCTCTCTTCTCTCTCTCTCTCTCTCTCTCTCTCTCACTCTCTCTCTATCTATCTATCTCAAAAACACTGTCTCTCTTTCTCTCTTCTCTTTCTTCTCTCTCAACGTACACACATTCTCTCTATCACCCCCTCTCTATATATCTATCTATCTATCTATCTATCTCTGGACGACTGTAATATTATTCTTCTCTCTCGATGACTGTATATTATTCTCTCTTTCCTTTCTCTCTCAACAACTGTATATTATTCTCTCTCTCTCTCTTCTCTCTCTCTTCTCTCTCTCTTCTCTCTCTCTCTCTCTCTCCTCTCTCTCTCTCTGAACAACTGTCATATTATTCTCTTTCTTTCTTTCTCAACAACTGTATATTATTTTCTCTCTGTTTCTTCTCTGTCTCTGTCTCTGTCTCTCTGTCTGTCTGTCTGTCTGTCTCTCTCTTCTCTTCTCTGAACAACTATATATTATTTTCTTTTCTCTCTCAACAACTGTATATACTTTCCTCTCTCTCCCCCCTCCTCTCTCTCTCTCTGAATACAATAGATACTCTATTTCTACTTGCAGTCCATCTGTTTAGGTAGAGACAGGGTAGATGGGTCTGGGCAGGTAGATAGAAATGTCTTGATGTGAGAGAGTGGCTTACAATGAGGGTGGATGTGGCACGGAAGGGTGTTTTATCCTTTCATATGTAATAAATAGTCTTGTTTGTCTCTGTTAGTAAATTTTTTTATTTATCTAGTTGAGACAGGAAAGAGTTTTTTTCTAGATGAATATGTGGAATCTTAATATAAACAAGATCTTCAAAATATATATATATATATACATATATATTATATATAGACTGTGTGTGTGTGAGTGGATTATTAAATATATATATATATATATATATATATATATATATATATGTATGTATACTGATCTATACAAAACAATATGATGCATATATAAAAGCTTGTATAAAAATATGCATGAAAATAAATATCTGCACTTTACAAAGATTTATATGTATAATACTTATAAAATAATAAATGTGTGTGTTTATGAGTATGCAAAAATATATATATATATATATATATATATTATATATATATATATATATATATATATATATTAATTAGTCAAACCTCAAAAATTTTAAACAGATGAATAACAAGGACTACCACTCACTTTTCTGTTATTCTGTGATAAAAAATTTCTTATCAACTTCCCATATACAAATGCCCTGAAGATGAATCTAATTAATAGATCGAAACACTGCAGCGTCAGCCAATAAACTCACCATTAAGCCAATTAAACCTGTGTTTTTTCATTTTTCTTAATATACTACCATACCGTCGGATTCACTTCCTTTCTTCACATGTTATTAGTGTGTATGGTTGGCACTATTATACTAGAAAAAGTAGTAGTAATCAACGTACAGTGTTATTAGAAGAGTGCTCAATATCTGTGATAGAGCATTGATAGATGAATGTATCATCTATTATATTATATATATATATATATATACTATATAAAGACAGAGACAGACAAACTGAATATCCCATCTATGGGTTTAAATAGAAAAATGTATTCATAAAAAATTGTATTATCCTTAATTGATTTTATTTCAAAACTTTATCGGCATTAAATGACCCAATGAGGTTGATATGCGTAAACAAAACCAAACCAAATCAAACCACACAGAAAAGCTGGACAGACAGACAGACGAACTGAAAATCAAACATGGATTTTATATGATAAATATCTGCAATCTTACAAAGATACTTAGAAAATTATCTATAAACGTGGTGTGTATGTATATGCATATACATATAAAGAAGAGAGAGAAGAGAGAGAGAGACAGAGACAGAGACAGAGCAGAAAGACTGACAGATGGATAGAAATAAACACATGGATTTATATAAGCTTATATATTATTCCAGAAAAACCTGTATATCATATATTTTTGCACCTGCATAAATAGATTTGGGGAAATTTGTTGATATATAATGGGATTCATGTAGCTTTGAATGTATCAGTGAGCATATGATTGATTGATTAAGTTTAACGGCATATCAACTCATTTAGGAATTATTTTTTATGCTCAAGGTTAGGGAATTGCATTAATTGTACATTTTAGATTTACATATTTTGAGTAGTTGTTTCTTAAAGTGGGTTGTTTTGCATGAGGTCCTATCAAATCTTATCTTATTATAATGGAGATTGTGTGTTTTTTCTGTCTGTAAGCCAAAAACTATTTCACTACTCAAGTACAATTCCCTCAATTATTTTTTCATGATTTTATTTTTATTCAAACCTCAATTATTAATAAAATTGTTTTACATTATTAATATTGTTGACCATTCTACATACTAATAACATCCAATTGTAATTTATATATACACAACAAATAGCAGTTTACAGTGTGAACAGGAAGGCTAATTTGAATAGTGATATCAAAGATTTGATTTTAATAAATATGTGATTGGTATTATTGATTCTAATTGTTTGGTTTTATCTTAAGGAATATGAGCAAAAATCGGGATAAATCTTAAAAGAAATCCATTAACAAGAAAATCTGCAATTTTATTTTTTAATTTCTATTTAACTAAATAGTTAAATTTTATTTTGATGAATATGTACTTAGTTTTTTTGGATTTCTAATTGTTTGGTTTTTATCTTAATGAAATATGAGCAAAAAATCTCGGGGATAAATCTTAAAGAAATCCATTAACAAGAAGAAATAACTGCAATTTTATTCTTTAATCCTGTTTTAGCTAAATATTTGAATTAGGAAAATTTATCAGTGAAGACGGGAGTGAGGGAAGAGTAAGTTCAGCGGTTCTTTTTTAACAATTGTACCCCTCTGTTTCAAATCTTTTTATCTGGCATTCTTATTTAGTTTCATTATGATATTTTATTACATTAAAACTTAAATACAGGCTTGTGTATTGTGTGAATGTTAATGTGTTTATACAATGTGCCTAGCATGTTAAATTTTAAAAATTTTATTGAGCAGACAAAATATTTCAAATCCTTTGAGTTAATTAATATTTAATTAAAAAAAAGGTCTGCGGAGTGGCTTATTGTCGGTAAATCAGTTGAAGCACAAGGAAGTCTATTCTTTTCTATAGTGCTAGACCCAGGAAAATTGTTTGCCTCACTATAAAGCATTGTTCAACTGTCCTATTGCTTAATATCTTATTTTTTAAGGTATAGAATTTACCGAACACTGCTTCCATGGACAAGAAAGTTCTCAAGAGTGCCAAAATTTTTAATTGGTTATAATTCAGTTTCTTGTAAAAAGACTAACAGAGTCATGTTTGTGTTCTTAAACGACTTATAGTCGAAGAATTTATTATTATCACGGAGCATATTTGTTTTTAGTAATCAGATCAATTTTCGTATAAAATATTTTTCATTTACCCGTCAGAACCCATTTATTTTGTTAGGGGTTCAGTTTTATAATTAAAAAAAAACTCTAAAAATCATCTGTTAACATACAACCGAATTTTGACGATGTAAAATGGAACAAAAGTCCTTATGAATCGAGATCGCAAAAGGGGTGCCTAAGGTCAACGTGGTCCAGAAATTAAAAATATATACATTGTTATATTTTGTGGGGATGCACAATTTTCTTTGTCATTCATTTCATTCAGCTATTACAAGCTAAAACATAGCTATTCACATCGACCATGAACGAGAATAAAGAGCATTGGTGATGTGGCAGCTGCTGAACAATCCCACAATACTGTTTAGAAAAGTGAAAGGGATGTTGGATGTGGATGAAGTCCCAAAAGGAAGGTTACTTTTGAAAATAGGACTAAGGCCCCTTGACCGAAAACAGGTACTTTTTTTTAATTAATATTAAATAGCTGGATATTTTCCAAATTGACCTCATAACATATGTGAGGGGGGGGTCGTGTACAAATGAAGATAAAGAAATTAGAATATCAACCATCTATGTAATATATAAAGGGCAGTTGATATGTATTATGTCCGGAGAAACGTATGAAAAATAAACAATAACGACAAGTAATATATATAAACATTCACTATCATCATAATCTTGGGTTTTTGAAGGCCAAAAAAATAATGAAGATTTGATTTATATTCATGAAGATGATTAAAAAAAAATTTTAAATTTTTGTATTTAATGTTGTAAAATAGTAGACATTAATTTTTCTTTCAAGAGTGGCTAGAGCAACAGAAGGTCTTTTATGTGGGGATTTTAAAGGGGAAACATCCTGTGGGGAAAGCAACGTAAAAAGATCTATGAGACTAAATTTTTAAAAATCTCCCCTCCTACCACGCGAATTCTGGATAGCCGAATTCTAGTTTTAATATATTTGATTGGGGAAAAGTCCAAAATTCTAACTTATGTACATTGGATTAATTAATTTTAGAAATGCATCTCAAGATTATTAAGTACAACCAAATTTTAGAAAGTAATGGACCGTAGAAACAATTAGGTCACTTAGGCAGTAACATCTCCCAATCAGAAAACGATATTTAATGCACGCATAGGAAAGACATGGTCCGCTATAAAATTATCAATCATTTGGAAATCAAATCTCACAGACAAGTTACAGAGCAATTCTTTCCGGCCTTGTTGTATCAGTACTGGTGTAATAGCTGCACCACCTGGAACCGCAACGAAGCAACTAGAGAAAAAGCTAGAGATGGGATTGCACAAAATGCGGCGTGTGATCGCTGCAACAAAGACGTGGAAAAACACCCACAATAAACAGCTGTAAACGGTCACCTGCACATATCACCCAAACAATCCGAGTAAGACGGACAAGACCATCAGGACACTGCTTGGAGAGCAAGGGATGAACTCATAAGTGCGTCCCCTGTTGAAGCCAGCAAATGGGCCATGCCAGTGTGGGCCGACCAAGCAACAGATGTACATTGATCAGCTCTTTCAGATACAGGATTCTGAAAAAAAAAAAAAACATAGGGAACCTCCAAGAATGATGAGCAACTAGGGAGGATGGAGAGAGATTGCTAATAGAACGCCATGATGATGCTGATAAGAAAATAAAATAAGATTGGAAGGGAGAAGAAGGCAAAATTATTCAATCATTATAAAAACACTTTTTGTGTGTAATGCATATTTACTATATATGAATGTGCGGATTAGGAGCTGCATAGAGGACCTCCCGAGGAATGATGACAAAGCAAATAGGGGAACCGGGGGAAAAAAAAATTTGGGGAAAAAAAGAAAGAAAAAGATTGGTCCATGGATATCTGTGCAACGCAGACATGAGATGCTGATATGAAAATAAAAATAAGATGGAAGGGAAAGAAAGAGGCAATTATTCAATCATTATAAAAATACTTTGTGTGTAAATGCATATCTTCTATATATGAATGTGCGATTTTAGGATGCTGCATAGATATCCATGACAATCTCTTCTCCATCGTCGCTGTCGCTCATCATTCTCGGGAGGTCCTCAATGCAGCATCCTAAATCCGCACATTCATATATAGAAATATGCATTTACACACAAAAGTATTTTTATAATGATTGAATAATTTGCCTTCTTCTTCCTTCCATTTATTGAATGCAGGCCATCATCATGTGTGCTGTTAGCACAGATATATGACAATCTCTCTCCATCCGTCCCTATTGCTCATCATTCTCGGAGGGTCCTCTATGCAGCATCCTTAATCCGCACATTCATATATAGAAATATGCATTTACACACAAAAGTGTTTTTATAATGATTGAATAATTTGCCTTCTTCTTCCCTTCCATCTTATTTTATTTCATATCAGCATCATCATGGCGTTCTATTAGCAATCTCTCTCCATCCGTCCCTATTGCTCATCATTCTTGGGAGGTCCTCTATGCAGAATCCTGTATCTGAAAAGAGCTGATCAATGTACATCTGTGCTGGTCGGCCCACACTGGCATGCCCATGTGCTGGCTTCAACAGGAGGACGTCACTTATGAGTTCATCCTTGCTTCTCCAGCAGTGTCCTGCATGTCTTGTCCGTCTTACTCGGATGGTTTGGGTGATATGTGGCAGGTGACCGTACAGCTGTTTTATTGTGGGGTGTTGTTTCCACGTCTTGTTCAGGATCACACGCCGCATTCTTGTGCAGATCCCATCTAGTTTATTCTCTAGTTGCTTCGTTGGGTTCCAGGTGGTGCAGCTATACAGCAGTACTGATACAACAACGGCCTGGAAGAATTGTCTCTTTAACTTGTCTGTGAGATTTGATTTCCAAATGATTGATAATTTATTTATAGCGGACCATGTCTTTCCTAATGCGTGCATTAATTATCGTTTTCTGTTGAGGAGATGTTACTGCCTAAGTACTAAATTTGTTCTACGTCCATTACTTTCTAAAAATGGTTGTCTTATAATCTTGAATGGCATTCTAAAATAATTAATCCAGATGTACAATAAGTTAGAATTTTGGACTCTTCCCAAATCAAATATATTAAAACTAGAATCGGCTATCCAGAATCGCCTGGGTAGAGGGGAGATTTTTTAAAAAATTTAGTCTCATAGATCTATTATTACGTTGCTTTCCCCACAGGATGTCCCCTTAAAATCCCCACATAAAAAAGACCTTCTGTTGCTCTAGCCACTCTGAAAAGAAAAATTAATGTCTACTATTTACAACATTAAATACAAAAAATTTAAATTTTATTTTTTAATCATCTTCATGAATATAAATCAAATCTTCATTATTTTTGCTCAAAAACCAAGATATGATGATAGTGAATGTTTATATATATTTACTTTGTCGTTAATTGTTTTATTTTCATACGTTTCTCCGGACATATCATATATCAACTGCCCTTTATATATACATAGATGGTTGATATTCTAATTCTTTATCTTCATTTGTACACGACCCCCCCTCACATATGTATGAGGTCAATTTTGGAAATATCCAGCTATTTAATATTAATAAAAAAAGTAGCCTGTTTCGGTCAATGGCGCCTTAGTCCTATTCAAAGTATTCCTTTTGGGACTTCATCCACTAATCCCAACATCCCTTTCACTTTCTAAACAGTATGTGGGAATTGTCAGCAGCTGCCACATCACAATCTCTTTAATCTCGTTCATGTGTCTTTGAATAGCTATTTTAGCTGTAATAGCTGAATGAAATGAATTGACAAAGAAAATGTGCATCCCCACAAAATAACAATGTATATATTTTTAATTTCTGGACCACGTGACCTTTAGGCACCTTTTGCGATCTCGATCATTAAGGACTTTTTTTTCCATTTACACATCGTCAAAATCCGGTTGTATGTTAACAGATGATTTTTAGAGTTTTTTTTTTAATTATAAAACTAACCCCTAACAATAAATGGGTTCTGACGGTGTAAATGAAAATATTTTATATCGAAAATTGATCTGATTTACTAAACAAATTATGCTCGTGATAATAATAAATTCTTCGACTATAAGTCGTTTAAGAACACAAACATGACTCTGTTAGTCTTTTTACAAGAAACTGAATTATAACCAATTAAAAATTTTGGCACTCTTGAACTTTCTTGTCCATGGAAGCAGTGTTCGGTAAATTCTTATACCTTAAAAAATAAGAATATTAAGCAATAGACAGGTTTGAACAATGCTTTATAGTGAGGCAAACAATCTTCCTGGTCTAGCACTATAGAAAAGGGAATAGACTTCCTTGCTGTTCAACTGATACCGACAATAAGCCACTCCGCAGACCTTTTTTTTAATTAAATATTAATTAACTCAAAGGATTTGAAAATATTTTGTCTGCTCAATAAAATTTTTAAAAATTAACATGCTAGGCACATTGTCATAACACATATAACATTCACACAATACACAAGCCTGTATTTAAGTTTTAATGTAATAAAATATCATAATGAAACTAAATAAGAATGCAGATAAAAAGATTTGAAACAGAGGGGGTACAATTGTAAAATAGAACCGCTGAAACTTACTCTTCCCTCACTCCCGTCCTTCACTGATAAATTTTCCTAATTCAAATATTTAGCTAAAACAGGAATTAAAGAATAAAATTGCAGTTATTTCTTCTTGTTAATGGATTTCTTTTAAGATTTATCCCCGAGATTTTTGCTCATATTCATTAAGATAAAACCAAACAATTAGAAATCAAAAATACTAAGTACATATTCATCAAAATAAAATTTAACTATTTAGTTAAAATAGAAATTAAAAAATAAA
>CM042169.1:62128841-62166341 GCA_023376005.1 Doryteuthis pealeii
GAAATAACCGAAATAATTTTTTATTAATTCAAGAAAATAAAAGATGTAAGTTCTAAAGTAAATTTTCTCTTAAAAAACAGAAGAAAATTTAAAAAAAAAAAAAAAAAGTAATAGTTTTTTTTTTTTTAATTTCTTTTTTTTTAAGTAAAAAAAGATCAAAACAAAAATGTCATGGGACAAACATTGTGACAGGAAATATCCAAACTTTTGTCAAAGTGCACGACATTCTAAGCTTATGATTATATATAATGAATAATTCTATGCAATGTTGGGGGTGTGTGGAGTGGTACCGATTGAAAAGAAAAGGTCTGACCCAGATTATAGTTGCAAGTTTGCAATTACCAAAGCTACATTCCCTTATTGTTTTTTCGTTTCTGATGGTTTTCCAAGTTTAAAGTCCTATCAAGTATTTGAGCTGGTCAGATCTCCAGATCTGAATGTTTTACAATCACATAATAAACAGTAATTATTAGCTGCCATTTTTAATGGTTACCCACCAATACCACCTACCCTTGCCCCCATTCATTCGGTCAAAAGAAATCGGAAAACAAATTAATGTCAATCCAGGTAAAGAATAGAAGTTTGGGCCTTCCCCCCCCCTTTTAACTTGCACACCTTCAACCCCTATTCCTGTGCCTGGCTTCCCCCTAAATGACAAGGGAGACAAAATAAGTGTCCCCAACAACCTCTTCCGCCCACAAGCAGTAATTTTATTTGATGCGGAAGTCTAGGTTATAAAGGTGTAAATGATGTCTCACCTTTGCAGGATGACTTACAGCCCAGGTAGACATCAGAACAATATTTCTTATCTTAATCTATTTCCACCTGTAGGTAGGTGTTGGGGGTGGGGGTGTTGATGGGGGGTGTGGGATGGGGATAGGACTTGGCGTCTACTTGTCACTTCCCTTACACAGTTCATCCCGCTGTGCAACAATTCAACCCAACTTCACAGGGGACCTAATGAAAGTAATTAAGAATTTATGTACAAGACCTTCATAAATCTTACGCAGGTAACATAAAAAGGTGAGATGAAATACTGGAGGAATATTAAGGAGTTGTAAGAAAATAAACAAAAGATTTAACAATGACTTTGATTATCTGAGGTGGTGGGGGGTGAGGTGTCAAAAGTGTGGGGGTGGGGGTGGTAAAGGGGAAGAATGAAGGAACTGAATGGGAATCTAATTATTATTGGACTTATAACAGAAATGGATTATTTTGATTTTTCAGACTGTTGTCTGAAAAATAATGTTATATAAAATATATATAAATATATTTATATAAAATAATGTTATATAAAAAAGTAAAGTCGTCGGGGTGGCCTAAAGTCGGTACCAGCCAGTCAGCGAGGGAGTCTATCCCCTTTTCAATAGCGCTCGACCAAGGAGATTATTTTTTAGCATCTGAGGTGGAGTGCCACACCTACCATCAGCTCCTTACTTTACCACACAGATCCCTGTGCTTGGCAAGGACTGGTATCGAACTAGGAACCTTGTGGTTTCTAGCCAAACGCTCTACCGACTGAGCTAACCTGTACCCACTTTCCATTATTTCAACTAGCAAAATAAAAAAAACACCCTCCGAGTGATGTAAAAATAGATTTTTGAAACATATTGCCTGGGAGTTAAAAATTCAATGCAAGCAAGTTTGTACCCTAAGTAAGTAAAATCATCAAATTCATTAAAGGATTAAAAAATAAAACATGTTTGTTAGTTCAAATATCCGTGGCCACTCACCACTATCCTTCCCCTCGCACAGGCCACACGTATCCGGACACGCTTTGTTTGTGGGGGTTGGGAATCTGCTCGTCCACAGTTCTGCCTTTCAATTTCGCTACACTTTCTTATCTAATATATTTCTTTACATAAAAACTTAAACACTTATACATAGAGGGTGCATATTCTTGTTAATCTATTAATAATGGAGATTTGCTTCCAGTTTTGATCTGTAACAAAAACTACATCACCACTTACCACTATACCCGAAATCGTCATAACAGAATAAATACACTCAAAATTTGAGCATGCAACATTAGACAGTCCTCATTGTTTTTTAAAACAAGTTTTAATAAATACATCCCCAGTATCATATATTTATATATAGTTTGTTTTATTTTAATAAATATTCAAAGTTAATAGAACTTAGTTTCGATTTCAAATTGTTTTATTTTTTTTACTCCTTTAATAAATTTGATGATTTCATGATTTATGGTTCAAACTCTTCGGCATTTAATTTTTAACTTCCACCTCCTCAAGCAATATCTTTCAAAAATGTATTTTTACATCACCCGGAAGGTGTTTTTTTATTTTGCTAGTAAGTGTAATGATATATCTGTACAATATGATCCTAAGCAAATACAGATGTAAATAAAACAAGGCTATATAACAAAGTATAAATAAAGATAAGTATGTAATAGGTAATTTTTAACATTGATCCAAAAACTAAAAATGATAAACATCACCAAACAACTGAAAATTGTAAAGATTTACTTATTAAATCCTCTGAGCATTTTAGATAACTTTACACATTGTTATGTTATATTTTAGAATCTAAAATTTCAATGAAATAAAAAAACATGTTTAATTAATTTAAATTTAATGTCATTATAAAATTATGAATCAAGTTGAATTAATCACAATTTCTTAGAGGTTACTATCCAATTAATAATGTGATGTTATACAAATAGAAAATATTGTGTCAGCAATTATTATTCAATTTTGTTGCTGCAAAAGATTAAATGGAATAATAATGAATATCTAATTTGATATCTACTTTACAGAACTGGTCAAATATGTTGTAGTGAAATAGTCCACACCTTCTCACACCAATGTGGTCTGACTATATATATTGTGAGCATGGCATTATATTGAACTGGCTTTGAGGATTAGAGAACTGGTCAACTATGTTGTAATGGAATAGTCCACACCTTCTCACACCAATGTGGTCTGACTATATATATTGTGAGCATGGCATTATACTGAAATGGCTTTGGGGATTAGAGAACTGGTCAACTATGTTGTAATGGAATAGTCCACACCTTCTCACACCAATGTGGTCTGACTATATATATAATGAGCAGGGCATTATACTGAACTGGCTTTGAGGATTAGAGAACTGGTCAAATATCTTGTAATGGAATAGTCCACACCTTCTCATACCAATGTGGTCTGACTATATTATATAGTGAGCAGGGCATTATACTGAACTGGCTTTGAGGATTAGAGAACTGGTCAAATATGTTGTAATGGAATAGTCCACAACTTCTCACACCAATGTGGTCTGACTATATATATAGTGAGCATGGCATTATACTGAACTGGCTTTAAGGATTAGTAGCATGCCTCACTATTCATTGTCTGTCTTATTGTATCTCTCTGCAATAAAACTCTTGTAATGGAATATTCCACACTCTCTCTCACCCATGTGGTCTGACTATATTATACTGGGCTGGCTTTGAGGATTAGTAGTGTACCTCACTATTCCTTGGCTGTCTTATTGTATCCCTCTGTAATAAAGCCCTCTATCTTAAATTACAAACGTGTTGACTGGTCCTCCCACTCGACTACAACCATGTCTGATTGTATCCCTTTTAAGGACTTAACAGTGGCTTTGAGGATTAGGAAGCGTATCTCACTATTCCTTGGCTGTCTTATTGTATCTCTCTGCAATAAAACCTTCTACCTTAAATCTACGAAAGTGTTGACTGGTTTTCCACCAACTACAACCTTGTCCGATTGTATCCCTTTTAAGGAGACACCATAAATAGATCTTGATATAGGTCTTAATGCATTATAAAGTACTGAAACTGTGGTTCCCAATTTATTATTTTATATTAGTTATACTAGCAAAATAAAAGACACCCTCCGGGCGATGTAAAAATAGATTTTTGATGTATTAAAATAAAACAAACTATATATAGATATATAATACCAGTCATGTATTTATCAAAACTTGTTTTATAAAACAATGAGGATTGTCTAATGATGCATGTTCAAATTTTGAGTGTATTTATTCTATGTTATGACGATTTTGGGTAATGTGACGTAAGCAGTGACATAGTTTTTGTTACAGACGAAAACCAGAAGTGAATCTCCATTATTAAAAGATTTATATTAGTTCATTGGAAGTTTGTTTGGACCAAGTTTTCTTTCTCCTAGATAGGTTGCCATACCAAATTCAAAGAATCCAGTCTGTCATACTATTTACCAAAAGCTGGAGGGATAATAGTTTTATTCATACTTTTCTCCTGGTTATGCTATGTGAAATTCAAACTGCCCTGGCAATTTCCTATGGCAATAACCATTACACTTTGAGTGCCACCTAGTCTCCTGTGTTCAGTTATTTCAAAGTTATGTCAAGTATTTCTGATATGAGAAAAGAGTCATAGTTATCTGTCATTTATTGTAATCATTGTTTTTTTTCTTTTCTTTTTGATAAGACATTTTGATCCTCAATACGTTAATATCTGGAATTTTCCATCAGTTCAAGAAAAAAAAAAGCCCAAAGATTTTCATCTCAAACAAAAGATACAAAAGTCAGGACCAATTTCTAGAATTCATAAAAGTCCAGACCAATTTCTAGAATTCATAAAAGTCCAGACCAATTTCTAGAATTCATAAAAGTCTGAACCAATTTCTAGAATTCATAAAAGTCCAGACCAATTTCTAGAATTCATAAAAGTCTGGACCAATTTCTAGAATTCATAAAAGTCCAGACCAATTTCTAAAATTCATAAAAGTCTGGACCAATTTCTAGAATTCATAAAAGTCTGGACCAATTTCTAAAATTCATAAATGTCTGACCAATTTCTAGAATTCATAAAAGTCTGGACCAATTTCTATAATTCATAAAAGTCCAGACCAATTTCTATAATTCATAAAAGTCCAGACCAATTTCTAAAATTCATAAAAGTCTGGACCAATTTCTAAAATTCATAAAAGTCTGGACCAATTTCTAAAATTCATAAAAATCTGGACCAATTTATAAAATTCATAAAAGTCTGGACCAATTTCTAAAATTCATAAATGTCTGAACCAATTTCTAGAATTCATAAAAGTCTGGACCAATTTCTAGAATTAATAAAAATCTGGACCAATTTCTAGAATTCATAAAAGTCCAGACCAATTTCTAGAATTAATAAAAATCTGGACCAATTTCTAGAATTCATAAAAGTCTGGACCAATTTCTAAATTCATAAAAATCTGGACCAATTTCTAGAATTCATAAATGCTAACAACAACATAGCTTGACTTGTTTGATTATTTCTACTCGCAAGAATATTTCCCTCCAGGTGCAAGTATTTAATATTTAATGTAAAGTAAAGCATCACTGTTTGTTTGCAGTTAATGCAACAGAGATTGCAATTCAAAAATTGACCTATTCAGCCACTCGTACAGATGCAGTTAAAAAAAAAAAATGGACACTATGACATCATCTTTAACAGACGGAAGCATGCCAACAAAAGTAAAGTAAAGGTGGCTTAAAGTCAGTATCAGCCAGACAGCGAGGGAATCTATCACCTTTTCAAAGGGGAAGAATGAAGGAACTGAATGGGAATGTAATTATTATTGGACTTATAATAGAAATGGATTATTTTGATTTTTCAGACTGTTGTCCTAATCTTTATTGTTATATGAAAAAGTAAAGTCATCGGGGCGGCCTAAAGTCGGTACCAGCCCGTCAGAGAGGGAGTCTATCCCCTTTTCACTAGCGCTAGACCAAGGAAATTGGATTTTGGCGTCTGAAATGGAGTGCCACATCTACCATCAGTTCCTTACTTTACTACACAGATCCTGCGCTACTCCTACACTTAGTTGGTATCGAACCTGAAACCTTGCGATACCTAGGCAAGTGCTCTACAACTGAGCTAAACCGGCATAAATCACAAGGTGTTATCATTAGTCCAGTATGTTACCTACTATGCCATGGAACTCACCCCTTTTCCCATGGGTATTGGTATGTGAAATGCAAATAGCCTCATCCAGATTTGAATTTGGGTCACTATGCCTATTTCCTATGAAACAACTGTTACACCGCGATTTGAAGTATTGAAACGAGAAAATGAATTATAATAAAACAACTAAAACTAACAGAAACCAAATCATAGAAAGTTGTTTGTAAAAGTTTAAATTGGGTAATTTCACACGTAAACTTAGATGATATTTTTTTTTTTTTTTTAAAGATATCATTAAACAATATTAATTCCTATGAAAATTATTCTATCTTCTAATCTTTACAAAACTAATCTAAAAGTGAAAATTTTGAAAACAAACAAATTTGGAATTCTGCAAGTGAATCGTGGTACTGGTGATGATGATGATGATGATGATGATGGATGGATGGTATTTTTTTTTTTTTTTTTTCATTCGCTGACTCCTTCAAAATTGATGCTAATTTCTGTCTGGTAAATTTTGAATTATGTTATTGATAATGATGTTGATGATAATTGATGATGGTGATGATGATGATAGATTTTGTTTTTTTCATTCACTGATTCCTCGAAATTGATGCTAATTTCTGTCTGGTAAATTTTGAATTATTTACTGATGATGATGATGATGATTTGATGATGATGATGGTTATGATGATGATGATGATAGTTTTTTTTTTTTTTCATTCACTGACTCCTTCCAAATTGATGCTAATTTCTGTCTGGTCAATTTTTAATTATGTTACTGATGATGATGATGATGATTTTGATGATGATGATGATGATGATGATGATAGATTTTGTTTTTTTTTTCATTCGCTGACTCCTTCGAAATTGATGCTAATTTCTGTCTGGTAAATTTTGAATTATGTTATTGATGATGATGATGATGATGATTATGATGATGATGATGATATATTTCTTTCTTTTTTTTTTTTTTTTTTTTTTCCTTTGCCGACTCCTTCCAAATTGAAGCTAATTTCTGTCTGGTCAATTTTGACCTGTTGAACTTTGATAATAAATTTCGGTCTTGAACTAAAAATTTGCATTTCACACCTTGATTGACTTTTATCAAAATAACTTTTTCCTGTGTTTTTCGGAAATTTATTTTCGTTTCGCAATATTTCAATCTTTCCACCATATCATAATGATATGAATTAACATCTGAATGTATTTATACAGGGTGAGCATAAAATACTTATTACATTCAAGAGTATATTAAAAACTACTTTACATAAAAGCATGGTGCTTAGAGCAATAGAATTTTTGTAGAATATTTTTTAGTAAATATAATTTGGAATTAAACATGTCTGTACCTGAGACAGTTTTGTGTAACAGATGTTTACCTTATATATATATATATATATATATATATATATATATATATATAGAAAGGTATAGATAGATAATCTATTTAAGTTTCAACAAAAATGTATCATCAGAGTTAATCGTAATGAATTAATCAAGAAATTTCTTGATTAATTCTTACCATTAACCCTGATGATCCATTTTTGGTGAAACTTAAGAAGGTTATCTAATCTATACTTTTCTACTAAATCTGTTCTACTAACATATTGAGCACTTCTTTATTCTTTTTAACCCTGACTTATTTGGTTAATATTTGTATCCATGGCCAATGTTGCGATTAAGTGGATATTCTATTCCCGGTAAGTCATCTTCTTTATCATATATATGTTTTGTGTCAGCTCCAGAACCGTTTGTCTTGCGTTTCATAATTTCAAACAATCTTTTAAGACATTATTTTCTTGATTCTAGATTAAAAGTAGATTTTGCTTTACTTTTGGTTGTCAAACATTTATTGCTGAAATCAATTTAGCTCAGTCAGTAGAGCGTCCGGCTAGGATCACAAGGTTCCTGGTACGATACTGGCCCTCACCAACTCAGCATATGAGTTGCACAGGAATCTGTGCTGTAAAACGAGGAGCTGATGCTAAAATAATATCCTTGGTCTAGCGCTACTGAAAAGGGGATAGACTCCCTCGCTGTATGGCTGATACTGACATTAGGCCACCCCAATGACTTAATTTACTTATATTATTTGACAGATACAATTCTACAGATTTGTCTTTCCGTTTATTTAAATTGTATTTCAGATTTGTCTTTCTGTTATTAAATTGTATTTCCAGATTTGTCTTTCTGTTTATTCAAATTGTATTTCTAGATTTTTGGTTCCTATGCAGAAGAATTGGATACAGATACAATTCTAGAGATTTGTCTTTCTGTTTATTTAAATTGTATTTCCAGATTTGTCTTTCTGTTTATTTAAATTGTATTTCTAGATTTTTGGTTCCTATGCAGAAGAATTGGATACAGATACAATTCTGGAGATTTGTCTTTCTGTTTATTTAAATTGTATTTCTAGATTTTTGGTTCCTATGCAGAAGAATTGGATTCACCAGGTTTTTGTTCCGATCATCAAGATATCTTTTCAAGTGATTACTGTTTCATTTAAATTTAGATTATGAATTATTTGAGCTTTTTCAAAAAAATAATTTTTCTAATAAATTCTTTATTGAGAATGGCAGAAGTAATTATCAGAGCAAAAATTGTTAAAATCAAATCCTTGTATTTGGCTTGCTTTGTCATTCACCGAAATAAAATAAAAATAACCAAACAAAAAAACTTGCATTACCAACTACAATATTGGTGTCAGTAAAGGAGAAAGGAATTAACAAATCTGATATGAGACGATATTCCTGAAGCTTTTAGTAAGGATTGAAGTTTTTATCAATTGCTTTTAAGATCAGAACACTAAACCGGTTGGATATTGAGTATCTAAGTGGAAATGTTGGTTATAATCTCAAGTATTTAAATAAAATAGTACAGACAGTGCTCTCTAGCCTTTGTGGGCTACCAGTCTAGGAGAAAAACTTGCATTACTAACTGTAATATCAGTATCAGTAAAAGGGGAATGGAATTAACAAATCTGATTTGAGACGATAATCCTGAAGGATTGAAATTGTTATCAATTGCTTTTAAGATCAGCACATTTTCCAGCAATTTTTTTTTTTTGGGGGGGGGGGGTCATTTAAAAAAAAGTTGGCTGTGCATACAAATTTATCATCTAAATTATGGTACAATCTTTAAAATGGCTTCCTAGCTCAGATATATGCTAATTTAAAACCTATGGTTTCCAGAAATGTTCCGATTTTTGGGCAGAAAAGTTTAGTAATATACTTAAAGGGCTATTACATTGTTGAAGACAAGCCAACACACTAAAAGTTTGGGACAATCTTCTAACGAGGTACAGACTCTCAGAAAAAATTCCATTTCTTTCTTGAATTCTCAGACTCGCTGGTTCAAATCCTTGGATAAACGAACAATATACACTATTTTTTCCATCATCTACACTGTTACTCATCCCACTGCCTGCTTTGTTCTGTCTAGTGTGAACAACTACCTGCTTTTATTACATTGGTTATAATCTCAAGTATTTAAATAGAATAGCCTTTGTGGGCTACCAGTCTAGGAGGAAACGTCTGCAACCTCATGTTATATAAATTTTGCCCTTTACTTACTATTATTATTCTACATATATTCTCCCTCCAGCTATGGGTAAAATAGTAGGGCAGATTGGGCTCTTTAAGCTTGGATAGGTAACCTGTCTAAGAAAAGGAAAACTCTGAATTTGAAAATTCTGAGACTAGTCATTGATTGGGCGGGATAATTGATATAATTGCACAATTATAAAATTTAGACTTTAATATCTTTCAAATTCACATCGTCACCATTTAACTTCAATTTCTTGTTGAAAAAGAATATAAAATTGTAAGATTAAGAATAATGACTACGATATAAAAAAATCAATCCTAGAAAAATAAAAAATTGAAATAGCTATATCACATTATAATTTGGAAAACCTCGGAAAACAAATTGAATAAATTTCTAATATATAGATGCAACGAGAAGTTATTTTGATAAATGAATTAGTGATTAAATGAAAAAATGTTCATTAATGCCAGTCAGTTAAGTCTAATATTGTAATAAATTTCAAAGTAGATCACATCTTTGTGAGAAAAACATCAGAGATAAATGTCTTTTATTACACGTGCAAAAAAAAGAAAAGAAGAAAACTTATCTGTGATCGATATTTTCATTCTCACTTATCAAGTCATCGTGGGTCCAACTTTTTGACTGATTCATTTAATTATTTTAGGGGGAATTTTTTTTTTCTGTTTCATATTTTTCTTAGAGTTAATATGTGTTGATTGTTTGTTTGCTTTTTTGGGGAGTTTTTTTTGTTGGTTTTCTTTCTAATTTAAAAACTAATAAAATTCTAATTACAATATTTTTGTGTCAAACCACCAAAGTTTTATTAATCAACAAAAATCTTTAATTTGTTTTTCACATCTGTCTGCATCTCATAAGAAAATGCTTCAAAATTTCCAGCAACAATGAAGAAATATTTAAAATTGATATTGTTGTGTACCTCTTTCTTTTCTTTCTTTTTTACTTCTATTCTTCAAGTGTCTCTTCTAGCATCTGGACTTCATCTGGGGACTTTGTGTCTGGTCTTCCATTGGGGATTTCTCTTTATCAGAAGCCCTGTGTCATTGATAGTTTTTAATAATAACACAAGACTTCGATTTACTTAGATCATATTTTATTTCAAAATCCCCACCAGACTACCTGCGCAGATTGAGTCGGAGCATGCATAACACGACTTACCACCGTTGTGGTTTTTGCCGACTCTAAAATAATCTCTTTCTAATCTAAACCAGAAGAGGGTCTTCTCCACCAATTCTCACAGTATCCAATCCTTCAAGGCCGTGGGCTGCAACTTATAACAGCCATTTTGATTTTTACACTACTGTACATAAATATTAGGAATCTAATAATTATGTAACAATATTAATATCTTTATGTCTTTTGTTTTTTTTAGGGCCAGTTTAGCTCAGTGTAGTGTAGTGGGCCTTGTCAACATGCCTCCAAATTCACGGCACTAAAAAGGTATTTGTTACAGCGGTTGTTTTGTCGATAAAAAAGGTACAACACATGAGATATATCGTCACAAGGGCTTAGCATTTATTTTAGGGCTTGTGTCATGGCTCTGTTCGGAGAGGAGGAAAGGCAGAGGGAAAGAGAGAGAGGACACTGTTAAATTACTGTAATCCAACACTAGGGACCAGAGGCCCGTCCAAACTCTATGCCGCTGGAAAGCAAAAAGAGGCCGATCTTGTTGTTCCTCGTTCCTCATCACCACGTGACTTCCGGTTCTGGTTAACACCAGAAACTTCCAGTTGGCTTCCAATTCTCATCCGGGGGTCATACCTCGGCCAAATTACTGGCAACCCGTTGTGTCTCCACTACTCCTTTTTTTAACCTTTACTTTCTTATTTCTTCTTCCTCTCTTTCTATAGCAGTCTGCCCAAAAAAAACTCCGGTGGACCTTCATAATCCCATTACATCAATCGGTAGAGTGTTCAGCTAGGAATCACAAGGTTCTTGGTTCAATACCGGCCCTCGTGTAAGAGGTGAGATATTGGAGAGAGTCTGGTATGATGTGTTGAGAGTGAGACATGGGTTCTTGCTCTCAGCAGTTTTGACTTGGGAGGAAAATAAAAATCTCATGAGAAAAAAGAGGTGGCCTTGTGTTATTACTAAAAACTCTAAATGGCACTAGGCAAAATATCCCTCAGCACCCAAGTTGGTTTCCAGACTCCAAACATCAATGAAAATTCAGCCAACTAAGCATCAACCCAGCAAACGGATTCAAGCCTCTCCACATAGCACAAAAGATGAGATAAGTATACAATAAATTTTACTATCAACAGAGGTGCAGTCGGTGTATTCTAAAGCCCCAGCCAACAGGCAAATGCAAATCATTAATGGATCCTTGTGTAATAAGGAAACTATAAACACCTGTGTCAATGTTATTTTGGAAGAAACATTTAATACATTATATATATATATATATATATATATATATATATATATATATATATATATATATATATATATTATTAATTACTTTTTTGCCCTCATATACAGCATTTCATTTTTTTTCTCCAGACCGTCTCATATACCATGAAAAAGGGTGAAGGTTCACCTGAAATATCCAAATTGATCAAACCAGGAACAGAACAACAACTGAATATTAAAATTCTGATTTTTGTTCTATTTTTCTTGTTTTTGTTCTTTTTTCCAATGCTTCAAAATACAAAAAAAAAAAACAATCCCCCAAAAAATAACGTTCACAAGAACAAAGTTTATACATAACATACATATATATATATATATATATTATATTTTGGGGGGGAGAATATTATTAATTAATTAACTTTCAAAATTAGGTACGACTTCAATTAAGCATATATTCTCCCAAAAATTGTCGGCTAAAAAAAGCCATATCAAAAACACATCACTTGTGTATTTACTCCTCATATATATGTATATATATATATATATATATATGTATATATATATATATATGTATATATATATATATATATATATATGTATATATATATATATATATGTATATATATATATATAAGTATGAATGTAAATAGTTGTTAATAAGTACATTGACTAATTCTAGTTTGTCCTTCTCCCCCCTCCCTCCTTTTACCCGTTGCTATGTTATCTTTATCAAAAAGTAATGATATTTTCTTTATTAATAAAGATCTTGTTATTTTTTCTTTCTTTCTTTATTTTTCCTGCGTACACCAATAATATAGACATCTACTAAGCTTTACTTAATTGTGGTAGGTATTTATCCAAACTTTATGCCAGGGGTATGATGTGACACTTGGTCGCATGTATGGGGCAGTAAGTGAAGATCAGACTCAGAGTAGCAATGGATCTGCAAGACTAGTTTATTAACCATTAAACCATGATGAGAGTCCCTTATCAGAATCAGTAAAGGGGAATCGAACTAACAAATCTGATTTGAGACGATATTCATGAAGCTTATAAGGTTTGGTTTGTTTTGTTTTCTTTGTTTTATTGCATATCAACACTTGTGGGTTATTTAATGCCAAACTTCTCCTTGACACAGAACAGTAGTGGTACTATCTAACCCATTTCAAGCTAATTGTAAATTCATTTCAATAGTTTCTTAGTAAGAAATTACACATGATAGAATACAAGTTAGAGTTAGACAGCTTTAGTTGGGACCCATAATTTTCCGGGGACTCATTCAAAGCAAGCATGAGTGTCCCAGGATGCACAAAAATCAAATAAGCTATTAGCATCACTGTATGATGATAACCATTATGTCATGAGCACGTTACACATGATAGGTTACAAGGTAGGAGTTAGACAGCTTTAGTTGGGACCCATAAATTTTCTCAGGGACTCATTCAAAGTATATATGAGCATCCCAGAGTCACTAAATCAAAAAGCTATCAGCATCACTGTATGATGATAACCATTATGTCATGAGCGCCTCTTAAACTTAATTGTGGTACAAGGCAAAAAACGATGCTGAACCCAATGAGAATTTAACTTTTTAGTTATAATCTGCTCGACTATCTCCCTAACCATTACGTCAGGTGCCCTACGGCAATAATATCTAAGAAGCAGTTTCACTGAAATTAGTGTATCTTTACAGATTATATTATCTTTAATGAGTTACCCCTACCCCACCATGATTAATATTTTCATCGTTAGCGAGCATTTTACTTTAAGCAAAAATACCAATTACCTCTTTTTTTTCTTTCTTTTTCTAATTCCTTCCTTTCATTCCAATTTTTATTTCATAGAATTAACCTCATGCATTTTTGTCTGTATTTATGTTTTCTTCGTATAATTGTTACTGCAATAATTATTATTATTATCATCATTATTATATTCACATCAGCATTAGCTGATAGTCTTTCACTAGAGTCTGAGTGACAGAAAGTCTCCTCAGGTCTCCTGGACTCTTCTGAGTATGTAAAATCATCAAATTCATTAAAGGATTAAAATAAAACAATTTGAAATGTAAACTTTAAATATGTATTAAAATAAAACAAACTATATATAGATATATAATACCAGTCATGTATTTTATTAAAACTTGTTTTAAAAAACAATGAGGACTGTCTAATGTTGCATGTTCAAATTTTGAGTGTATTTATTCTATGTTATGATAATATTGGGTAATAGGTAGACAAAAACCGGAAGCGAATCTCCATTATTAATAGAGATAATTGTTATTATTATTTGCTCCTTTGAGTTTTCACATCAGCATTAGCTGATAGTCTTTCACTGGAGTCTGAGTGACAGCAAGTCTCCTCAGGTCTCCAGGACTCTTCTGAGTATTCTGGCAGATTGCAGCAATGCAGTGTTCTGAATGGTTTCAATCTTCCTCTGATTTCCAAACATTCCAGACCCTTTTCCAATCCTTTTGGGACTGTTCCAAGTGCACCAACTACAATTGGTATCACCTTCACTTTCATATTCCATAATTTTTTAGTTCTCCTGCAAGGTCCAGGTATTTGTCTATTTTTTCATTTTCCTTTCTTTTTTTTTTCTCAACTCTAGGTCTGGTCTTCTTGCTGGGATAAGGTGATCCGTTTTTATTTCAAAGTCTATTATTATTACTAGCAAATATATGCACCCTCCGGTATTTAAGTTTTAATGTAATAGAATATATTAAATTAGAAAGGCTAATGAAACTAAATAAGAATGCAGATAAAATGATTTGAATCAGAGGGGTGTATAATCGAAAAATAGAACAACTGAAACTTACTCTTCTATCACTCTCGTCTTTCATTGCTAAATCTTCTTAATTTAATAACTTAGTTAAAATAGGATGTAAAGAATAAAATCAGAATTATTTCTTCTCGTTAATCGATTTCTTTTAAGATTTATTGAAGAGATTTTGGATCATATTCATTAAATAAAACCATACGATTAAAAATCAATAATACTAAGCACATATTTATTAAAATCAATTTTTTAATTTCAATATGCAAATTAGCCTTCCTGTTCACACTGTAAACTGCTATTTTAGTGTATATATAAATACAATTGCAGATTATTCATTTGTAGATATGATTAACAGTATTAATAATGAAAAAACAATTTTATTAGAAATTGAGGTTTAAATAAAAAATAAAATCATGGAGAATGTGACGTAAATAACTAAGGGGATTGTGACTTGAGTAATGATATAGTTTCGGTTACAGACAGAAAAGCACACAATCTCCATTATAATAAGATAATTATTGTTAGTAGTATTATTATTGTTGCAATCATTTTTCAGTAAAAAGAGACAAAACTGTTTGTAGATTGTATTTTTACGTAACGTATTGATTATTTTTTGAACTTGTAAAAAGCATACAAATAATCAATAAAAATATTATTTTTGAAAAATCTTACTCGGTTTTTCTTGATCCAATTGGTGTGTTGTGTACTTGTGAGGTTTATAAGCTGTTAAGTATTGATGAAAAATTGATAAAAATATCTTTTTTTTTTTTTTAAATAATAGTTTATCTGGATCAGATTGGCAATGCCGAAACAAAAACAGAAAGATGGTATATGTCAGGAAGAGAGAACAAGTCTTTTAGAAAAAAAAAAAAAATCATTTACGTAATGCTTTATTTCTTCTCTCCTATTTGCTTTTAAAAAGCAAATTTTCCTTTAAGTGCATAAATATTTTGCGATTCTTCTTTTTTAGCAGAAAACTGCACTTTGTATCATGTGATAACTCAAGGTAATTTCATTGTTTCGTAGAATTTAAAAAAAAGATATCACATCATTTCTACTATGATATCAGATGTGTAAAAAGAAGTCAGTTAAAGAAGAAACCAAAACAACAGAGAGAGGAATTATTTTCAAAAACATGACTTAACCTTTATGTAGAGAATTTCAAAATATTAATATCTGGAAAAGTTTCAAGAATTCTGGGAGAATCAGAATTTTTTTTTTTTTTAAAGAAACAGTTTATGATATAATATATTTTCTCTTCACAGACAGATTTTGTTTTTTAAAAATATAACTTAAGATATAAAACATAACTTAACCTTATGTAAAGAATTTCAAAATATCAATATCTGGAAATATTTCTAGAATTCTGGAAAAATCAGAAGTTTTTTTTAAAAGAAACAGTTTACGATATAATATATTTTCTCTTCATAGACGGATTTTGTTTTTCAAAAATATAACTTTACCTTTATGAAGAGAATTTCGAAATATTAATATCTAGAAATGTTTCAAGAATTCTGGAAAAATCAGAAGGTTTTTTTTAAAAGAAACAGTTTACAATATAATATATTTTCTCTTCACAGACAGATTTTGTTTTTTTGAAAAATATAACTTAAAACATAAAACATAACTTAACCTATTTCTCTGAATTTTTAAGATGAGTCTTGACAATTAGTAATTTGGATTATTCAGTCTATTGATCTCATATTTATTGTTATCTGTACAATGTTTCAGACGATGTGTCCTCCAGCCTCCTAACATGAATATCAAAGTTCTGTGATGGCTCCAGATTATGACAAAGTTCCCGAGTTCGAAAAGAAGGATATCATATATGTATTTACCTAACCCTCTGCATGAGCAGAATGAGACACAAGATCAATTCTTAAGCAGAGTTTAACAGGTTTGAATTCAGAGTTTTCCTACTTTTAGACCAGTTGCCATACCAGGGTTAAAGAGCTCAGTCTGGCCTACTATTTACCCATAACAGGAGGAAGAATAGTTTCATTCAAACCTTTCCCAAGAGTATTAGTACTATGTGAAATGCAAACTGCTTTGTTCAGGATTTGAACTTAGATCACCTGAACATTTTCCAGGACAATGACCATTACATAATAAGCTTCTCTTTGATATCATACAAATTAAATTTATCATCAAAAATATCATTTGATCACATTAAATCAAAACACATTTAACTGAAATGAAAAAAAAAGTTTATATATTCTGAATAATTAATTTTAAAAGCAATCTAAATTGTTTCCTGGTTCATAAATTCAAATTGATAATAATAATAATGAAATTTATTGCTCAGGTGCACCAAAATTCATCAAAGTCTCATGTCTAGTACATAGAATAATGTATTAGTGTCAGGAACATAAATAGTGTACAGTAATAATATACATGTATGTGTACAGTGCTCAGGTGCACCACAACTCATCAAAGTCTCATGTCTAGTGCATAGAATAATGTATTAGTGTCAGGAACATAAATAGTGTACAGTAATAATATACATGTATGTGTACAGTGCTCAGGTGCACCACAACTCATCAAAGTCTCATGTCTAGTGCATAGAATAAACTTATTAGTGTCAGGAACATGAATAGCGTACAGTAATAATATACATGTATGTGTACAGTGCTTAGGTGCACCACAACTCATCCAAGTCTCATGTCTAGTGCATAGAATAATGTATTAGTGTCAGGAACATGAATAGCGTACAGTAATAATATACATGTATATGTGCACATGCGTGCATATGTGTGTGGAGGAGGGTATCAGGTATAGTGTTGGCGGATTACAGGAAGCATGGAGACTTTGATTACTTCCCCCTCTTGAAATGATGAGGTTCCAGTTCTGGAGATTTGGGGAATGTGGCACACCCCTTCATGCTCCCAGGTCCACTCTGACCCAAAGATAAAACAGTTTTTCATAAAACGGCCCAATTGGTTGACAGGCTATAAAATCGAACCAACCAGCCAATCAATCTCTTGAAATGTTATAATGTCATTGTTCTTTGAATGTTTTTTGAGAGTTTTCTGGCTTTTTTAATAGTAGAAAAAAGAAAAGACTTATTTCAAGTACTAACTTGAAATATTTGAATGAAGTATATAAAACATATTCTATTTAAAAACCATATCCTGGATATGTCAGATAATTTGATAGAATTAAATTAAAAAACAAGTTTTAATAGAAGCTATGAATCAAAAAATTTAAACATAACTTTTAAAGAATTGTGTAATTATTTTAAGATTTGATTTCTCAACATATATTTTTTCATATCATAGCAATATGTTAAATATCAATATTAGATATATAGATATATACATATAGAATTAAAAATAGCATGTGGAAAGTTTTTTGAATAAGTCATAGGTTTTAGCAAAGTGTTTAGCATTCAATATGGCGGACTTCACAATGTTTTTTTCTAAAAATAATCAACTCAACATTTTATACTTAAAATATTTTTCTTTGAAATTATTGAGTAGAAATCTTGAAAAGTGACAATTCCAGTTCTTTATTTGATAAGTTTTTTTTCTCTCTGTTAAATTGATAGCCATGAGGAGATTTAAAGCTAAAATGGATTACTTAGTTTTTAATTCTTATCTTTTATCATATATATATATATATATATATATATATATATAATATATATATATATATATATATATATATATATATATATATATATATATATATATATATATATATATATATATATATACATATATCTTGTTATATATATATACATATATCTTGTTATATATATATATATATATATATATATATATATATATATATACAGGATATATGTGCATATAAATTTATATATATATATTTATACTTACAGATAGGTAAATTTTCACTTGAAAATATTCATATAGTATTTATATAACAGTCTATATATATATATTATATATATATATATATATAATATATTCATTCACTTGAAAATAACATTTTCTGAAGGAGCTTCATGACATCACTCCTTGATATTGCCTTGGTGATGGTAATGTAATCAATATATATAAAATCCGATATATATATATATACATATGTCTCTCTGCCTCTGTTTGTTTATTAGTGAAATAGATTCCGAATTGAGACTAAGCCTATTCTAGTATTGACCACCCCAAGTGGAATTTAACAGGTTCGAATTCAGAGTTTTCCTTCTCCTTGACTGATTTCCTATGATATGATCCCCAAATCTATCATTCACTCTACAATCTATAATACACCCCCTAATCTATGATATGTCCCCAAATCTATGATATGGTGGCTCCCTATACTATATATCAATTTAGTAGTATTCATTTGCATATCTATGAACACCCATTCTGAATTTGATACACCTCTCAAATTTATGATACCCAAATCTATGATGCACCCCCAATCTATGATATACCCCCCTCCACTGAATCTATGATATGGAGTCCCCTATATTATATATCAATTTAGTAGTATTCATTAGAAAAACCCTCCCTTCCAGTGCCACCAAGCAGGCTTGCCTCCTCCCTAGTTGGAGAGTTCAGGGTTAGCATACACTGGCCCTTCTGAAGATGATTTAGAAAATTACCTCTACCTACCCAGAAGCATTTGGTTAAATTTTCATTTTCAATATTTAAATGTATCAATGAATGTTTTCTAAATGGTTGTAATTTGGTTGTCTGATTAATTACATTAACAACAATTCAGGTTTATATAGCATACAAACCATCAATAGACATAAAACATGTCTGTGTTATTTTTGTGTGTTTGTCCATCAAAAAAAAAATAGGGGGTGGGAGCAGGGCTTATTATCCTTGTCATGTCAGCAAAAATGACTTTGGACAAAATACTTCAAGTTTCTGATCCCCCCAAATCCAAACAAAATATTTACTGACACTTTGACAAACTTTCTTTCTGTTTAACTTTAAGTTGGTGGTATTTTGACAAGATTTGCTTGAAAACATTGGAAAACGTGCAAAACAAGAAGACATTGATAAAGAAAGAAACGTTCATTGTCTTCTTCCTCTTTCACTTACCTGAAAATAGAAAATAAATATTTTTATTGCGAATAATTATTGATTCTTTGAAGCTTTTCCTGCCAATATTATCATCCACATTATCTGACGACATTCTTTGTCTAATTTAGAGTTATTCAAGTACATTTCGTGCATTTTCTTTCGAGAGATAACGTTTAAATCGAGAAAACTTAAATATTATTTATAAAGAAAACATGTTAGGAAAGAAGAAGGTCATTAAGTAAATTATTTTGGTACTAATGCAGAATAGCGCGCAAGAGATAATATCATTAGATTATGTATAAAAAGCATTGGTACTAATGCAGAATAGCGCGCAAGAGATAATATCATTAGATTATGTATAAAAGCTTAGATACTAATGCAGAATAGCACGCAAGAAATAATATCATTAGATTAAATATAAAAAGCTTAGATACTATGCAGAATAGCGCGCAAGAAATAATATATTAGATTAAATATAAAAAGCTTAGATACTAATGCAGAATAGCGCGCAAGAGATAATATCATTAGATTAAATATAAAAAGCTTATACTTAGATACTAATGCAGAATAGCGCGCAAGAGATAATATCATTAGATTACATATAAAAAGCATTGGTACTAATGCAGAATAGCGCGCAAGAGATAATATAATTAGATTATGTATAAAAGCTTAGATACTAATGCAGAATAGCGTGCAAGAGATAATATCATTAGATTACATATAAAAGCATTGGTACTAATGCAGAATAGCGCGCAAGAAATAATATAATTAGATTATGTATAAAAGCTTAGATCTAATGCAGAATTAATATCATTAGATTTGTATAAAGCTTAGATAAATGCAGAATTAATATCATTAGATTACGTATAAAGTATTGTACTAATGCAGAATAGCGCGCAGAGATAATATCATTAGATTACGTATAAAAGCATTGGCACTAATGCAGAATAGCACGCAAGAGATAATATCATTAGATTACGTATAAAAAGCATTGATACTATTGCAGAATAGCGCGCAAGAGATAATATCATTAAATTACCTATAAAAAGCATTGGTACTAATACAGAATAGCACGCAAGAGATAATATCATTAGATTAAATATAAAAGCTTAGATACTAATGCAGAATAGCGCGCAAGAGATAATATCATTAGATTACATATAAAAAGCATTGGTACTAATGCAGAATAGCGCGCAAGAAATAATATAATTAGATTATGTATAAAAGCTTAGATACTAATGCAGAATAGCGCGCAAGATAATATCATTAGATTATGTATAAAAGCTTAGATACTAATGCAGAATAGTGCGCAAGAGATAATATCGTTAGATTATGTATAAAAAGCATCAGTACTAATGCAGAATAGGGCGCAAGAGATGATATCATTAGATTATGTATAAAAAGCATTGGTACTTATGCAGAATAGCGCGCAAGAGATAATATCATTAGATTACGTATAAAAAGCATTGATACTATTGCAGAATAGCGCACAAGAGATAATATCATTAGATTACGTATAAAAAGCATTGGTACTATTGCAGAATAGCGCACAAGAGATAATATCATTAGATTACGTATAAAAAGCTTAGGTACTAATGTAGAATAGCGCGCAAGAGATAATATCATTAGATTATGTATAAAAAGCATTACATTTCATTTCATTTCACGGAAATACCTGAAACATTTAAGATGCTAGGATTAGGGTTAGGTTAAGGGTTAGGATTAGTTTTAGGGTTAGGGTCAGTGTTAGGGTTAGGGTTAGGGTCAGTGTTAGGGTTAGGCAACTGCAGGAGTTTCTGTAATCTAATTCTTAGGCTGTATCAGCCAGACAACAAGGGAGTCTATCCCCTTTTCACTAATGCTAGACCAAGGAGACTGTTTTAGCATCTGGGGTGGAGCGCCACACCTACCTTCAGCTCCTTATGATATTATCTCTTGTACACTATTCTGCATTTGTCATTTTTCAGTGTTGATATATTAATGAATGAAAGATATAATGAACCAGTTATTCTATTTAAAAGTTTTATATTTTTTCAGGTCAGTTAATTTGAACCACATATCTTTGAGGCATAACACAGATTCTCAAAGATACGTGGTTCAAAGTTAACTGACCTGAAAAAATGTAAAAGTTTTTAAATAAAATAATTGGTGCATTATATCTTTTATTCATTAATATATCAACGCTGAAAATTTCATTAAATTCGGTTAATTCCCTGATTTTTGGTATTTTTTTTTTCTTTCGGTGGGGTGACATACGATGGTGGAATTTAAATCCGTTAAGTTTGATTTAACCGAAAAAAAAAATGTATCTTCAATAGAAATAGAAATTCTGTTTTGGATGATTAAATTCCCTACAAGTTTTTCTTTTTTCTTTTCCGATATAATTAGGTTTGTAGAAATGAACAAAAATTGAAATAATGGAAAGTATATTATCATATATATATATATATATATATATCAGCTGTTTTTTTATAACTGGAGTTTGCCATTGCCTTCTGCCAGGTTTGAATTTTGAAAATGTTTTTCTGGATAAATTTCAAAATTCCTAATTGATTGGAAATATCTACTGAAGTATATAAACAGTTGAATAAAAGATTTGAAGATTTTAATGACTGAATCTTAATGAATTCAATTATTTTGGTTTTCTGTATTATTTACTGATGTCTCATGATAGATGCAATATTTGATTCTGAGAGAATTTTGGTCATTAAAATTTATATTTTCCTATTACAGATAGAATGAAATATTAATAATAAGGAGGCGCTCATGGTATAAAGGTTATTGTTGAAGGAAAATAGACATGGTGAATCAAGTTCAAATCCTGGACAAGGCTGTTTGCATTTCACATAGTGGTAATATTCTTGGGAAAGGTATGAATCCAAGTATTCTCTCTCCAGCAATGGGTAAATAGTAGGGCAGACTGGACTCTTTAACCTTGGTTAGGCAACCAGTCTAGGAGAAGGAAACTGAATTCAAACCTTTTAAATCTCCGCTTGGGGTGGTCACTACTAAAATAGGCTCAATCCTACTTAGTGATCTATTTCAATTTGATGATCATAATAATGATAGCAAGTTCAAATCCTGGATGAAGCCAAAGTTCACATAGTGTTAATACCCTTGGGAAAGGTATGAATCTAACTATTCTCCTTCCAGCTATGGGTAAATAGTAGGACAGACTGGGCTCTAACCATGGTTAGGTAACCAGTCCAGGAGAAGGAAAACTGAATTCAAACCTCTTAAATCTCCGCTTGGGGTGGTCACTACTAGAATAGGCTCAGGCCTACTTAGTGATCTATTTCAATTTGATTATCATAATAATGATTGCAAGTTCAAATCCTGGATGAAGCCACAGTTCATATAGTGCTAATACTCTTGGTAAAAGCATGAATCAAAGTATTCTCTCACTAGCAATGTGTAAATAGTAGGGAAGACTGGATACTTTAACCTTGGTATGGCAACAAGTCTAGGATAAAATTCAAACCTGTTAATCTCTGCTTAAAAACTGACCTTGTGTCACATCCTGCTTATGTAGTGGGTTTGGATAAATTCTTGTTTAGCTTAGATGGTAGAGCGTCCAACTAGGAATCACAAGGTTCAGAATCTAACTATCCAACTATTCTCCCTCCAGCTATGGGTAAATAGTAGAGTAGATTGGGCTCTTTAACCTTGGTATGGCTCCTTGTCTTGGAGAAGGAAAACTCATAATTTAAACCTGTTGTAAAAAAAAAGTTGTTGGGGTGACCTAAAGTCAGTATCAGCCTTGGAGAACTTAATTTCTCAGTTGGTAGAGCATCTGACTCGGAATCACAAGGTTCCTGGTTCAATTCCGGCTCCTTGCCAACTCAGTGTATGAGTAGCACAGGGATCTGTGTGGTAAAGTGAGGAGCTGATGGTAGTTTTGGCGCTCCACCTCAGATGTGAAATCAATCTCCTTGGTCTAGTGCTAGTGAAAAGAAGATAGACTCCCTCACTGTCTGGCTTATAACAACTTTAAGCTACCCCGATGACTTAACTTTTTTTATTGATACAAAGCTAAGTGAGGCCTATGTCCAGAAAAAAGAAGTAATGGAAGAAGATTGTGTTGAGTCAGGTTTCCTAATTCTTGGGAATCGGTTTATGTACTTCTTTCCAAACTCCGAAATTTCTTGCAAAAATTAAATCCTTATTTAAGATTAATTCTTCATCTTGATTCTAATAATACTTTTTGAAATGACACTTTAAGAATTTGATTAGATGAATTCAACACTTAGATCATTGCAAATAAACCATTGATACGAGAATGTTTTCAGCCTCTTCTTTCTTGATACTGTCCTCTGGTCAACATGAATAAAGCTTACTATTAACATGCTAAGATGATGGTCAAAAGAAATAATGATGGTCATTATATGTAAATACCACTGCAGTGAGTTTAATTCTCACTTTAGGCCATGCAATTGAGCCAATAGATTTCCATAATGGTATTATATGGAATCACACATATAAATAGAATAAATATATTCAAAGATTTCCATTTCAAAAGTTAATAGTAGTAAGTGATCACATTAAAACCTTATAATATATAAGGAATCAAATTAAAACCTTATCATAGTAAAGGATCAAATCAAAACCTATTAATGTATAAGGAATCAAATTAAAACCCTATAATACATAAGGAATCAAATTAAAGCCTAATAATATATAAGGAATCAAATTAAAACCTAATAATATATAGGGAATCAAATTAAAACCTAATAATAGTAAAGTATCAAATTAAAACCTTATAATAGTAAATGATCAAATTAAAACCTAATAATGTATAAGGAATCAAATTAAAACCCTATAATGTATAAGGAATCAAATTAAAACCCTATAATATATAAGGAATCAAATTAAAACCCTATAATGTATAAGGAATCAATTAAAACCCTATAATATATAAGGAATCAAATTAAAACCTATAATATATAAGGAATCAAATTAAAACCTATTAATGTATAAGGAATCAAATCAAAACCCTATAATATATAAGGAATCAAATTAAAACCTAATAATATATAAGGAATCAAATTAAAACCTAATCATAGTAAAGAGTCAAATTAAAACCTATTAATATATAAGGAATCAAATTAAAACCCTATAATATATAAGGAATCAAATTCAAACCTAATAATAGTAAAGGATCAAATTAAAACCTTATAATAGTAATGGATCAAATTAAAACCTAATAATATATAAGGAATCAAATTAAAACCCTATAATATATAAGGAATCAAATTAAAACCTAATAATATATAAGGAATCCAATTAAAACCTAATAATAGTAAAGGATCGAATTAAAACCTAATAATAACAAATTAAAACCTCATAATAGTGAAGGATCAAGTTAAAACTAAATGTATAAGGAATCAAATTAAAACCTAAATAGTAAAGGATCAATTAACCCTATAAATAAATATATAAGGAATCAACCTTATAATAGTAAATGATCAAATTAAAACATATAATGTATAAGGAATCAAATTAAAACCCTACAATATATAAGGAATCAATTAAAACCTTATAATAGTAAATGATCAAATTAAAATCCTATAATATATAAGGAATCAATTAAAACCTAATAATATATAAGGAATCCAATTAAAACCTAATAATAGTAAAGGATTGATTAAAACCTATAATATATAAGGAATCAAATTAAAACCTAATAATATATAAGGAATCAAATTAAAGTGAAGGATCAAGTTAAAACTAAATAATGTATAAGGAATCAATTAAAACCTAATAATAGTAAAGGATCAAATTAAACCCTATAATATATAAGGAATCAAATTAAACCCTAAAATATATAAGGAATCAAACCTTATAATAGTAAATGATCAAATTAAAACCATATAATGTACAAGGAATCAAATTAAAACCCTACAATATATAAGGAATCAAATTAAAACCTTATAATAGTAAATGATCAAATTAAAATCCTATAATATATAAGGAATCAAATTAAAACCTAATAATAGTAAAGGATAGAATTAAAACCTAATAATATATAAGGAATCAAATCAAAACAGTTGCAAGTATGAGCCATCCAGTTGTAATGGATCTGCGAGACTAGCATGCTAACCATTACATTATGATGTGATGCCTTATCCAACCACAGAGTATAACAAAATGGAAGACTCTAAGTTACTGAGTCAAGCAGAATGAAAGAGAAAAACAGAAGACGAATATTTTTCCTGGAGAATATTGTCTTTTGTAAATGTTTTGAAATTTAACGACAAAATTTTTCCATCAAAATGTAATTTCATAAATTGAGAAGCCATTTTTTAAAAGTACCAAGAAATTTCTTTGATTTCTTTTTTGTTTTATTTTGTTGTCTTTTTTCTTGTTGTTTTTTTTTTTTTTTAGTTCTGAATAAAAAAAAAAAGATGTTGTCATCCATTTTTTTTTTTTGAACTGGCAAGATTCACTGTGGGATTTCCCCCTCCATTGTTAGAGAATAATTTGGTAAAAGGTTCCTTTAAGTTTCATGCGTCTGTTCTTCATGCTTCCTTTCACAGTTGAAATATGAAGCCGATGCCAAAAGACTTTTAGTCTATTAATGAATTACAAAAGGTAAAAATAATTCGACATTAATTAAATGCAATCAGTGCAAGCGGAGTAAAAAGTCTGGGGTTATCATATTAAAATATTTGAGGAAGAGAAATTTGTAAAGATGCCAGATAGGTAGGTAGGTTGGTAGACAGGTTGGTAGGTAGAGATTCTTTTACTGCTACACTGTCTAACGAAGATGACTTTCAGAAAATAATCTTTACAATATTGAATAGTAGTTGATTACGATACTCATCGGACTTTGATGACTTTGATGAGAGCAGTCATCGCTACATTTTTTTTTTTACAAATCACATTTAGTCATGAGAAGAATAATAAAACTAAAACTAATAATTTCATTGGTATTCATTTTCAGCATGTGATAGTAATATTTGTATCTATTTTTTTGGCTGAACTTGCAAATCGGTCAGAAAATTAAAACATATAACAAGGTGACCCAGAAAAAACAGAACCCAAAATATTTATTTATTCACGTTCACACGAGAATACAGTTATTTAAAAAATAACATCATTTTCAAAAAAAAAAATTCATTTGGGAAGAAATGCCATAGCTGGGCTGCTTCAGTTCAATTCTTTTGATAAAGAGGTATTACCTTGAAAAAATTTAAGAAAGAATAAAAATACAGGTCAACACACAACACTATTGTTACCGTATCATTATTTTTTTTATTTATTCCAAACTGCATTGTGATAGCCTTCTAAATCAACCTCCTAATTTATTTATTTATTTTCCCATTAAACTAACCCTAAACCCCAACCGTAACTGTAACCCTAAACCCTAACCCTAACCCTAAACCACCCTAGTTAAAATTAACAGTTTTATTCCAAAATTTGCGGGTTCTGTTTTTTCTGGGTCAAGCTAATTTTCCAACTGATTTGCAAGTTTAGTCTCTTTGTTTTTCTAAAATGTTGGTAATGAATTTTATTCCAAAATATAATCTACTTTTTATTATTATCATTATTATTATTACTAGCAAAATAAAAAGACACCCTCCGGGTGATGTAAAAATAATTTTTTGAAAGATATTGCCTGAGGGCATTGGGAGCTGAAAATTCAATGTCATAGAGTGTGTACCATAAGTATGTAAAATCGTCCAATTTATTAAAGGAGTAAAAAAAAGAAAAGGAAGAAAGACAATTTGAAATGGAAACAGTTCCGATAACTTGAAATATTATATTAGAAGAAAACAATCTATATATAAATATATAACGCCGGGCATCTATTTATTGAAACAATGAGGATTGTCTAACGTTGCATGCTCACATTTTGAGTATATTTATTCTATGTTATGATGTTGGATTATGTGTTGGGTAATGTGACGTAAGCAGTGACGCAGTTTTTGTTACAGACAAAAACCAGAAGTGAATCTCCATTATTATTATTATTATTTATTATTATGATGATGATGATGATGATGAAAAAAGAAGAAATAATTAAATGATCAGTTTTATAGGATTATAGATAAAAGTTGATTAGACAATAAGAGGTCTCTGATAAAACAGGATCGGAATTCTTTCAATCTATAGCTGTATCAGTACTACTGTATAGTCGCACCACTTAAGTCTTGATGAAATGCCTGAAGAAGAAGAAGAAGAAGAAGCAAGATCAGAATTACACTATTGATTTCTAGGAAAAATGTGCAACTGTAAACAGTGCTTCCTATTGCCAACTCCTTAGGCAAATTTTAACTTATTTATTTAATGTTCCTTATAGTCTCTCTCTCTTTCTCTCTCTCTCTCTCTCTCTCTCTCTCTCTCTCTCTATATATATATATATATATATATATATATATAGATAGATAGATAGATAGGATATCTTAGGATAGACTGCCTGTCTATCCTAGGATAGTTAAGATAATAATTAAGTTAATAATTAACACAGTTTAATGTCTCTACCCCTGCTATGGTTAGCGGAATGAGAACTGGATATCCCTGTGGATTGAATAAAGGGATAGGTTCAAAGTTCTGTGATGGCTCCTGATTACGACAAGAAGGTTCCTGATTACGACAAGAAGGTTCCTGAGTCCAAAAAGAAGGTTCTTGAGTCTGACAAGAATTACCTGAAGAAGGCCTGAGGGCACAAACGTTGTACAGATAACAATGAAGATGAGGACAATAGTCCGAATAATGTGAAAATACCAAATTTTTTCCGTTTTGATTTTGACGACGATTTGTAATTTTAACCGTTTTAAAGTCATGAGAAAAAAACATTCTATATTTCATGACATTCTTAAATAAAAGTTGGCAAATTCCCACCCAGAGAAATTTTTTTCAAAACTTCTCAGAGGTTACAGGTGAGGGAGGTGGGGGGTTTCTTAAAGAAAATATTTATCTTGCTTTTTGGAGAGAACCTACCCCCTGGCATAGATAAACACAAGAAGGAAATCATCTCATGAAAGTGGGAGGGAGAGACAGTGCATGTGAAGAACAATTTGGCAAATTTTTTTGTTTTTTTTTTTTTTTTTGTGGGTAGTAGAGATAAAATCAACTCATATTCTTAACCTTTGCCCTACCAGATGGAATATTTTTGTCTCAAGTCAAGTGAAAAACTTGGGCAAATATTGTTTGGATTTGTGCTTAGGTGAACAGTTCATCTGGGGGGTTGGTAGATTGCTCAGTTCAGATCTAACTCAAGATTTTTTTATGGTGTCTTCTCAATAAAACTGTCTGATATAAAATTCATTAGCCATAAAATTCTAAACTGATATTCACTCCTGCAAAATAGGGCAGGTTGATTTTTCACTTTTTAAAAAAAATATCAAGTTCTCCCAAACAGAGAATGTTATGTGTTGGTATAATAAATACTGATACCAAAAACTAAATCTCTTGCACCATTGTGTGAGGATATAAGCTGTTCAATACTAATTTGGGTGACCACTTAAGTAACAGCAGGTACTATGCACAACCAAAGTCCTTTCTTTATCAAAATTACTTGTTTCAAATTAAATAACCCAAAAGAGGATTGCTCCGATCAATTGACTGGTCATGTCAAGCCCTAGTGCCTATATAATTATCCTGACACTATTGCCCTTATGGCAAGCCCCAACCCTTTTTATCATATGGGTGCTAGAAGGTGGTGGCTGAGGGTCTTCAGGATCTGGGAATGATGTTAAACTCTATCTGATGGTGTGGTTCCATTTCTGGAGCTCTAGGGAATGTGTAGTACCCTTTCATCACCATTGCTCTCTGGTCCACGCTGATCTAGAGTGGTAGTACCTGTTAGGGTGCCATCCTTGGGTTGAATAGAAAAAGACGAGTTCATAAAAAAATTGAGTATCCTTTGAAAATGAATTTATTTCAAAACTTTGTTGGCATTAAATGATCCTCAAGGTTGATATGAGTCAAAACAAATCAAACCAAATCAAAAGAGGGTTGATATGCTATAAAACAAAAAACCAACCTTACAGCAGGCGTATTGTTAGAGTCCAAGTGGTGCAGCCATACAGCAGTACCGACACCACCACATCGGATTTCCATATGACTGATAATCTGTTTATAGCCAACCATGCCTTCCCTACTCGTGCATTAACATATCTCTCTGCGATGATTCTAATTAAATAACCCAAAAGAGGGTAGGTATGTGTTGTGGGGTTTTAAGGGTCAAAGATAAGACAAACAACTGGTAACAATGTAGACAAATGTATTGAACAAAAGGAGTAGAAATTTACAGCAAGAAAGTAGAGATTGCGTCCGACCAATACAGTTACGAGCTGACTCGCATTTGCTTCATCTCAAGCCACAATTGTTCCTATTACTTATAGTAGCCGTCGGTGCATTCCATTATATGTACATAGCTTATATCACCTATAACAGTATGCCATAAAACAAAACAACCAACCAACCAACCAACCAACCAACCAACTGAAAATAAACCATTGAAACTGCAATACAATATTCAGAAATGTTGAAAGTATGAAATTATAATCATCTAAACCAAAACACAGAGGTGCAGGAAAGTAAATAGGATAAATATTCAACGATAACAAGAATCTATGATTGGATAATAAGTGAACTATGTTATAAATGATTAAAAGTGAAAGAGAGAATTTCTTACAAGTGAGAAGGAAGCTTGTCAAAGAGGAAATAAAAACCGCTAAAAACGTATGAAATAAACACTGAATAAATAATGGTGTTATCTGTTTGCTTATATAAAGCCAAAATAAGTAAAGTTGTTTCCCTTTTCATTCAGGTAAGAATGTTGGACAGTATTCTTGATGGTTGAATTATCAATAAAAGTTCCATTGCTTTGTGAAGGTGACAGATATGTGGAAGATTAGGACATATAAGAAGAGAATGTTAATCCACCATTATGATCGTCTTTGCAGCATTCGTGTGTAGCCCAATAGAATTCAATTTTGATTTTTCTCAGTCTTATCAGAAGAAACCTTATATAAACATAAGACAGATGCATTCTTGTAGCATTTCATAACAGGTAAAAATATGCATAAAATATCATTTAATAAGTTCTGAATTATAGATCTATATATAATTCTATACCTACCGTATTTCTTGAGTCATATAAATCAAAATCAGCGAGTGAATAATTTATGTATCACCTTACTTGTTTCATATATGTGTAAATGCATTGAAATTCATTTGCCTGTGCATCGGATGAGTCTTTATTATTTGGTGCAAGGTTATTTGCATGGTGTGTGAAAATGACAAGAGGCTCTGGCAGCTTCAAATAATTCGGCCATAAATCATGCTTTCATATTCCGTTTATGTGAAATATTGTATATTGAATTGAATCCAAGAGTGAAAGAATTTGCAATGAGAAAAGCACAAGAAAAATTCGGTTTTGAATAATTGATGCTTAAACAAGAATTTCATGTCTTGTTTTAAGCCAAATGGAAAACGAAAGGAAAAACAAGTTTCTCTCTTGGGGTTTCAATAAGAAAGTATTTTATATCAAGAAACAAAAATTAGTTGAAAATTCAACTACATAAACTTCGTCTTGCCATTATCACTCAGTTTTCACCCTTTCTCTTTGCTTCTTTCCCCCTCTCTCTCTCGGTCTCTTGTCTTTCTCTTTGCTTCTTCACCCCTCTCTCTCTCGGTCTCTTGTCGTTCTCTTTGCTTCTTTTCACCCTCTCTCTCGGTCTCTTGTCTTTCTCTTTGCTTCTTTCACCCTCTCTCTCTCTCTCTCTCTCTTGGTCTCTTCTTTCTCTTTGCTTCTTTCACCCTCTCTCTCTCTCTCGTCTCTTGTCTTCTCTTTGCTTCTCTCACCCTCTCTCTCTCGGTCTCTTGTCTTTCTCTTTGCTTCTTTCATCCTCTCTCCCGGTCTCTTGTCTTTCTCTTTGCTTCTTCACCTCTCTCTCTCTCTCGGTCTTGTCTTTCTCTTTGCTTCTTTCACCCTCTCTCTCGGTCTCTTGTCTTTCTCTTTGCTTCTTTCACCTCTCTCTCTCGGTCTCTTGTCTTTCTCTTTGCTTCTTTCCCCCCCTCTCTCTCTCTCTCTCTCTCTTGTCTCTTGTCTCTCTCTTTGCTTCTTTCACCCTCTCTCTCTCGGTCTCTTGTCTTTCTCTTTGCTTCTTTCACCCTCTTTATTTAAGTGAGTCCCAAATAAAAAAAGGAAAAAAAGGAAAGTCGTTGGGGTGGCCTAAAGTCGGTATCAGCCAGACAGCTTGGGACTCTATCCCATTTTCACTAGCACTAGATCAAGGAGATTGTTTTTGGCGTCTGAGACAGTGCACCACACCTACCATCAGCTCCTCACTTTACAGCTCGGATCCCTGTGCAACTCATATGTAAAGTTGGTGAAGGCCGGTATCAAACGAGGAACCTTAAGTTTCCTAGTCGAACAGTCTATTGACTGAGCTCCCAAATAATATAAAATAATTTTCCTAATCTTTAAACAGCTCTATTTGACACATAGATGAGATTCAACAGGGACTACCACTCCAGGTCAGAGTGGATTTGAAGTTGTAGGGACTAGAACTCTCTAGGAAGTAGTAAAGGTAACGTCCCCTGTCAGGTCGGGTGAAGAATTCTCTTGTACATTTTGGCACCAACCAGGAAGCTTCGTAGAAACGAACGCTCTTCTCAGACTTTGTGACTGAATGACCACCACCCCTCAGTGAGGGAGTAATAACCGAAGACTCGACCTGACACCCCCTTCAACGAGGGAGATATTCTGAATTGTAATTACTGCCCCTAAGTACTTGTTTTATTGACTGTCGTTGAGTTTGTATGTAAATAAAATAGGTTAAAGGTACATGTGCTTTCCTTTGTCTTTACATTCTGAAAACGTATATTTTGTTCTCTTTAGACTGTAGACAGCCTTTCCTACAAAGTAATGGTTACCCATAGGTGACCTTATACTCCCCAGAGTGTTATGGTTTGGTGATAGTCGCAAGTGTTTTGCGCGGGAAGTACGAAAAGACAAGAAGAAATTGAACAAAAGAAACAATAGATAGCACTAGACAGAAATCTTAGTATAACAAAAGAAGTGTAACAAAAGACTTCCTCTGGACAAACGGGAATTTGAACAAAGAGAAAGGACTTCCGGTCAACCGAACAAAGAGATGTGTGGGCGGACTTTACATACTTAAGGTAGAGTCAAAACAGCGGTTGGACAGCAGGCAGTCAAGAGTTGCGAGAGCCAGAGTTGAGGACGGCACTTTTCAAACAGCAGTTGCGAGGGAGAGTTGACCTGCTACCCCCTCCCCTGGGGGAGGGGAGTACCTGTTACTTATTGTACCATTCAACAGGGCCCCACGTGTGGCAGATAGCAGTTTTTGTAGTCTCATCTTGACTTCATCATTTAGTAGCCGCCAACGTCAAGTTCCATGCCGTGTACACGCATCACCGAGTTAGAAGCAGAAGCAAATAAAGCGTACCTTTTAAATATGATACAGCATGCCTCGTGATTTCCTCCACTGTATACCAGCAGCGTATACGATTCAGAGTAGCGTGAGTTTGAAGATGCCAGTATATAACCTGTACGATGTTGTGGCCCGAGTCGAGGGCTATGCAACAAGAGCTCCAGAACATTGTTTAAATACTTATGAACATTTACTTTCTATTATCTGAGTTGGTGAATGCTGGTATCGAACCAGGGACCTTGTGGTTCCTAGTTGAATGCTAGTTGAATGCTTTATCTACTGAGCTCCCAAATAATATAAAATAATTTTTGATTTTTAAAAAATAAATACAGAAAATAACTTTGGGATATAATGAATTTGTTGGCTTTGATACAAACATTAAAAAAAAGTAACTAAAAAGTATCAACGTTTGACCAATAAAGAAAAAGAATAAAAAAAGAAATTGATGTCTCCTCAAGATAAATGATAAACAAAAGAACTGAAAGGAAAGAAAAAAGTCATTGGCCTGAATATTCAATTCTGAATTGAAGAACATTTTTATTTTTAATATTTTGATTTTGGTGAAAAGAAGAAAATCTCAGAAATTTCAAGGAACATGATTGAAAGAGTGGAGGGGTGGGTCTGCAAAGGCAATACAACAGACAGACCAAAATAAACTTGTGTCACATCCTTCACTAACATCTGTCCTGTAGACTATGGTAAAACATTACACCCCTGAATTCACAGTCTACCATTGTCCTCATATGTAAGGTTGGTGAAGGCCGGTATTAAACCAGAAACCTTGAGGTTCCGAGTCGAATGCTCTACTGAATGAGCTCCCAAATAATATAAAATAATTTTTGACTTTTTAAACAGATCTATTTGACACATAGAGACTACCACTCCAGGTCAGAGTGGATTTGAAGTAATGGATACCCAGAGGTCTGCAAAGCAATACAGCAGACAGACCAAAATAAACTTGTGTCACATCCTCCACTAACATCTGTCCAGTGGACTATGGTAAAACATTACACCCTGAATTCACAGTCTACCATTGTCCTCATCTTTATTGTTATATACATAATGTTTTGACTGATGTGCCTTCTGGTCAAACTCAGGTATTTCATGGCAAACCCAGGAGCCTTCCTGTCAAATGTGGGAGACTTCATGGAACTTTAAACTGAAACCTTTATTATTAGATCTGGTGACTAGGTTGATTCCAGTCATAGAGCAAGCATCATCACATTTGTGAAGCTTGTCTATTTTATATATTTTAAATTAAAACTTGGTGATGAGACAAATCTTGGGCCCCTCACAAGATGTGTAAGCAGTGTGTTGAGAGTTTATTTGTTATACCTATGATTTGGTGAGAGCCAAACCGCCCTGTCGGTGGGGTGTTAGAATGCACTGACTGCACCTCTGCAGAGGGGTAAGACTCCCCAATGGGGCCACCTGTTGGCCGTGGGTGGCGACCCGTGATGCTTAAGGATAGAGCCCAGGTGGATGAGCAGTTCATGATTGCAATACTCCACTTTGGCCCTATCTTGGGCTAGACGGTCGGTCGGAGAGGCCCCCTCCGATCAATCGGCTGGTCACGTCAAGCCCTAGCACCTATATGATTTTCCCAACCCTATTGCCCTTATGGCAAGCCCCAATCCCTTTTTATCATATGGGTGCTAGAAGGTGGTGGCTGTGGATCTACATGTCCTGGGAATGACGTTAAACTCTATCTGATGGTGAAGTTCCAGTTTTGGAGATTTGGGGAATGTGGAGACCCCTTCATCACCATTGTTCCCTGGTCCACTCTGACCCGGAGTGGTAGTACCTGTTAGAATCCCATCTATGGGTTAAATAGAAAAATGTATTTATAAAAAAATTCTATTGTCCATTAAGAATTGATTTATTTCAAAACTTTATCGGCATTAAATGACCCACTGAGGTTGATATGCCGTAAAACAAAACAAACCAAAAACCCAGTGAGAGCCAAAATATCATTGCACAGACTTTAACTTTTGTTTAATGAACTAACAAGAAAAACAAATGTAAAATTGAGTATCCATCAGCTATATGTCCAGTGCCTCATCCAGCTGAAATCCCAGTGCCAGTATTTATTCAACTTCTCTCTGAAGATTCAATTATGATGAAGAACTTGGTGACAGCAATGATTTAAATTTTGAACTGAACCTCATAGGGGATTCGATTTGAATGATTTGGCACAAGTTTTGGAACTATAAAAAAAAAGGCTTCAAAATTCTTAGCATTAAGTCCGAATGAGAAAACCTTGCTTGAAAAAGGAGCAAAGATATCCTAATTTTCATTGAAAGGGACATAAAGGGTTTACTGGAGGAATTGAAATTCACATTATCATACGTTTAAAAAAAATTAAATCTTAGTTTTTAGTATTGAAACATATTTTAAGAAATAAATCTTATTATAATCAAGATTATATGTCTGTCTGTCTATAGCCTAAACTACGTCACCACCAACGTCACAATTCCCTTCATTATTTACATTATATTCTCAATTGTTATTGAATAATCATTATTTAATCTTAATTAGTATTAGCATCTTATAAATTAACAATGTCTCTATTAAGGTCTAGCTTAGATAGATTTGCCTCAAAACAGCATTATTTATGATTTTAAAATCCTGCAATATGAGTTATGTATCAATAAGAAATAGAAGTTTACATAGTATATGGTGTGAATAATTTACATACCGGTTTTAACAAAACCGTGTTTAATAAATAATTACTTGGTGTTATTGATTTCTAATATTATTGTTTTATTCTTGAATGTATTAAAAGCAATCCTATGTATAATTCTATATTGAAATCAATTAGAATTGTGCTTTATTTCTAGGCTAAATAAAACAAGGAATTTTAGTGCATTTTACTAGACGATCTTTGGTGCTATTTCCTCAAACAATGGTGTAAGAGATCTTGTTTTTAGTATCAGTATTCATTATACCAACACACAACTTTTATTGCCTTTAAAATCCTGTGATATATATCATTCTGAAATGTTTACATAATATATGGTGTAAATAATTTGCATACCGTTTTTAACAATATTGGGTTCAATAAATAATTACTTGGTGTTATTGATTTATAATATTATTTCTTTATTCTCAATTGTATTAAAAGCAATCCTATGTATAATTTTATATTGAAATCAATTAGAATAAAGTAAAAATAAGTAATCTTTTTTGTGTTCGTATTTAATTTTATTAGTCTTTCTAATTAAATGCTTGTGCCCAAAGAGTGCATATTTTTGCTAGTATCTACAACTCTATAACTATATAGTGACCGTTCATCGATTAGCTCAAAGCAAAGCTTACAAAGGTTATTTATATGGTGTAGTCTTCATGAAAAATATAAAGCCATAAAGAATATCATTTTTTCCATTGTTTTCATTCCATTAACTGTTAGATTTTGTGTCGAGTATTCAGCTCTGTTACAAGTTGAATGTATACCTAACTCTAGAGTTGGTAGGTGGTTTATATACAGCTTTGGGTTATTCCATTATGAACTCTGGCAAGTTCACTTCCTGGGTTTTGATTGGCTGATGGCATTCAGGGTGAGTAAAGATATGGATAAGTACCCACTCTTCAGCCATCACTTTGCACTATGCCAGCAGCATCAATCAATCAGCTGGTCATATCAAGCCCTAGCACCTATATGATTGCCCCAACCCTATTGCCCTTATAACAAGCCCAACCCCTTTTTATCATATAGGGTGCTAGAAGTTGGTGCCTGAGGGTCTACATGTCCTGGGAAGGACGTTAAACTCTATCTGATGGTGAGTTCCAGTTTTGAAGGTTTGGGAATGTGGAGCATGCTTTCATCACCATTGCTGCCTGGTCGACTCTGACCCGGAGTGGTAGTACCTGTTAGGGTCCCATCTATGGGTTAAATAGAATAAAATTGTGTATCCATTAAGAATGACTTTATTTCCAAACTTTATCAGCATTAAATAACCCACTGAGGTTGATATGCCATAAAAAACCCAAACCAAACCAAAAGAAGAGAATCTCAGAAAATTCAAGAAACGTGATTGAAAGAGTGGAGAAGTGTGCGTGGTGGGTCTGCGAGGGCAATGCAGCAGACAAACCATTTTTGGTAGTAAAGAGTTTCTGACGCAAGAAGAAAATATCAGAAAGTGATCACAAAGATGAAGTAAGCAATATTTGGCAGAATTTCCTGGAAAAATACAGCATAAAAGATAGCCACGATGATGAAATAGGACTAACTTATCAGGTGTAAAATGAAGAGTCTTTTTTAGAAGGGAGATAACTCTGGAGATTCTGCAGACTTGATTTCGGAAATGGTTTGAAGCTGGTGAGACTGGCTACACTCGTGGCAAGTAGCCAGAAGAACGAAAAGTTGGAGAAGATGATGGAGATGGCCGTAAGGGTGACAGGGTTAAATATGGACGTGCCCAATCTGATTGATTGACTAGAGAAATGGGATATACGGAGGCTGGTGGGATGAGAGACAGGAAAAGGGAATCTCATGGGTAAGAGAGAATCA
>CM042169.1:62167875-62182875 GCA_023376005.1 Doryteuthis pealeii
AAGAGAGAGTACTAAAATGAGGGTTTATTAGTCAATAAGTACCCTTTGCAGATCCACCAATGTTACAGTGGTTGGAATCCTGTTTGGTAAAAAAGGCATCTAATAGCAGATATAACATCACCAGATGAGACTCTTCCAGTTCACACCTTTTATATATATTATTTTTTTCGAGAATACAAGTAGTGTCAAAAAAGTACAAGCGTGTATTACGCAAGAATAAAAATGAAAAATGAATAACAGAATACAAGGTGTATCAAGAAAGTACAGAAAAGTCTTGATACCTTTATTGACACACTCAGCACATTGTAGTACATATCTAATCTATTTATGCTATCTAGTTAGTGGCGGCATGCGCGAGAGATAGTAGAGGTCTAGTGGGGATTATATATATATGCTCACGGAGTGAGAGCTAGCCACGTATATATATTACCACTCTAAGACGAGAGGAAGAGAGTATGTTACATAGTGGTCGAGAGAGAGAAAGACAGAGAGAGAGGAATACAGCGCAGAAGGAGAGATGTTATATATATATATATATATATATATATCACACTCATCATAGTGTATAAGTGAGATCACACCACTCGCACGAGAGCAGACAAACACCACGAGAGGTGGGCCAGCGCGTTAGGGCAACGCCATATATATAGAAAGTGTTCGCTGAGAGCACTGGACCCTCGATCCCATCACACTCCGCACCTTACTTTCTTAGACTTGTGAGTCCCGGCTCCTACAAATCTCTACTATCACTGTTTGTTTAATTGAAACTTGTGAACTCTGCCTACTACCAATTCCCACTGCTACTGCTCGTTTTAAAAACGAGACAATGGAAAAATTTCACACCTGAAGATGGCACAAAGACATGCTGAAAGCGCTTGTGAAGAAATTGCTAAGAGATTGCTGACACCATTTCACCCTGACATTAAAAAGATGGCCAGACACTTAGAAAGGATTAACAAAACATATAATATATATATATATATATATATAATTTAATATAACCAGAAGCGTGTTGGTAGATCCTTGCGGAGAGAAAAAAAACCAGCAGAAAGTTTGATTGTAAAAATATACTACCAAACATCAACCAGGAAGAAAAAAATTTTTGAAAAAAGAAAGGACCAAGATAATCGTACCAACAAAAAATAATCTATTGGTAAAGTATTTGGCCAAAAGAAAAAACAAATTTTTATATGTATATATATGTATATAAGATATATATATATTCATATAACCGCTAGGGAGCTAATCTGTAAAAAGTGCTCATACCCTAAGTAGAGCAAATAATAAAGATAAATCTAATGAGTCAGACGAACCTACTATTAGTTTCACTTAATGCTCTTCAGGGCTAAGATCTTAGCCTGAAAGAGCATTAAGCAAACTAATAGTAGGTTCGTACTCATTAGATTTATCTTTATATATATATATAAGATATAGGAATATATATAATATATTATATTCAGCAGAATATCTGGTTTCAAATCCTACTATATCAATTTGTTCAGCAAGTGATGTATTTTTGTTCAAATTTTGTTAAAGTTAAATTAATTTTACAAGTATGTAATCATTGTTCTAAGTAATAAGAAATTATAAACCTAATTACTTTATTTTATTATTGAAAGAAGAAACTGAGAATTTCAATGAAAAAGAATTTTCATAATTCTGAATTTAGTTCTTCTCTCCTTTGAAACCATTTTCTTATTTCTTAATAAGAAAATGTATTTTAGTGATCTAATTAAATGGAAAATTGAATATTCTAATTCCAGTGAATAGTAATCTCTATTATATTGAGAATTCGGATAATTAAAAAGAAACTTCATCATATGAATGCAGACCCCCTAAAAATTATTATTCAGTCTTGCTCAGTTGCAACTGTTCAAGAAATTGTTTTTATTCTCTAGATTACAGCTAAGTGTATTGGAACTCATAAATGTTCAATGCCAAACAAAGCTGGGTCGTTAATTACACATATATACATTCATAGCATAGATACATTTCATAACGCATAGGAATACATTTATACTATACATATATAACACACCACGTTTATATGAATATATATATATGTATCTGTGTGTGTGTGTGTGTGTTATGGTGTGTGCATGAAATGATGATGTATTATATGTGAGCATGAATGCATTTAACATATCATCAGCAATGCAACACATATTACTAAAATTCTTTAGTTATATATATATATTAGTAATATATATATATATATATATATATAGCTATATTTATATATATATATATATAATATACACATAGCATATATATATATTATATAGACACACAGTCATATATATATATATATATAATATGTTCTAAGCCTCAAGATAGATACATTATGACTGCTCAGATCTCTGTTTTATGTATATATGTGAGCATGAAGGCATATACATAATCATTGACCAACTGCAACATATTACTAAAATTCTTTTTATATATATATATATATATAGTATATATATATATTATATACACACACACATACATATAAAATATATATATACAACATATGCATATATATATATATACACACACTACATACACACACACAGCACACAACACATATATATATATATATTATATATGTGTGTGTTCTAAGCCTCAAGATAGATACATTATGACTGCTCAGATCTCTGTTTTATGTATATATGTGTGCATGAAGGCATATACATAATCATGACCAAGCAATATATTACTAAAATTCTTTATTATATATTATATAATATATATATATATACACACACATAACACTATATATACATATATACATATATATATATATATACTACACACAACATATATATATACATACACGATACAAACATATATATATATATATATATATATATATATAGATATATATATGTTCTAAGCCTCAGATAAATACATTATGACTGCTCAGATCTCTGTTTTGTCCATTCATAGATTTGTTCTACACCTCTCACCTTTAAATGGCCATCACTCGCTCAGATTTGAGACAAAAATGGAATTAGTTTTTTCTAGTTTAATAAGAAGTGTCAGTACTTTCTGTGAGTGGCTTATAACTTTTCCAACGTCCCTCATACAATTACGTGAGTGTATATATGTATATATATATATATATGTATATGTATTTGTGTGCATGCATCCAGTTTAGCTCAGTCAGTAGAGCATCTGACTTTAAACCGATATGCACGCCTAATTCATTTAATTATAATTAATTAATTAACAAATTAGGTATGACTTTAATTAAGCACATATCTCCCTAAAAATTGTCAGCCTTTGCAATTTCAAACACATTGTTTGACCACTTCATACTGTCGTACCATAAGTCACCCAAAAAGTGCGATATACATATCAGTCTAAAATAAAACGAGAGATTCTGGGGAAGCCAGCTAGTGTGGTGGTTAGAATATTCACCTGTCAGCCTGACAGGTAGGGTTCGAATCGCGCACAAAGCACTGCCCTGTCTATAGCTCTGCTGATGAGGCCTAATGGGCTGAAATGTACATACAGAGATGACTTTTTCTCGATTTGTTTACGCTTTACATTTAAACCGATATGCACGCCTACTTCATTTAATTATAATTAATTAATTAACAAATTAGGTATGACTTTAATTAAGCACATAATCTCCCACAAATTTTCGGCCTTTGCCATTTCAAACACATTGTTTGACCACTTCATATACATATATATATATATATATATATATATATATATATATATACATATATATATATATATAGAGAGAGAGAGAGAGAGAGGGAGAGGGAGTGAGAGAGAGATAGATAGATAGATAGAATTAAGCAAAATGAAGTATCTTGAAAGAATTTTTAAATCAGATCAAGATAGATAGATAAAAAGGACATAAATCTGAATGATATAGATAGATAGATAGGTAGATAAGAAAAAGACTGAGATAGATAGATAGATAGATAGATAGATAGATAGACTGAACAGACTGGAACAGACTGAAGCATTTTGAGATTCTTCGATAATTTGCTCCTATTGAAAACTAATAAGGGAAACTATTTAATTTTTAGGGAATTTAAAAAAGAAAAAAAAATCGGAGTATTCAGTTTCCAAAGGACAACAAAGAAAAGTGTTTCGGATGATTCGAGACTTCTTCAGGATGAATTATTTTTTGCAAGAGAAGTCTTTCACAGAATTTTTGTGCTAAGTAGGCCAAAGCATCTGCAGCAGTCAATCAAAAAAAAAAAAAAATTACCGCAATTTTAGAATTACGTCGCAGACATTAAATAACATTTTTTTTTTTTAATTCTTTGCTGAGTTATTAAGTCGAACCAATTTGAAGACTTTAGATTTCCTTGCAAATGAGTGAAAAATATTTTAATCTCTTGTCAGATCTATTCATCGTTTTTTATACGGTTATATTTTTTTGGACTAATTTTTTGGTAGAAAAAAAAAAAAGGGTTCCTTTTTTCAATATCCTTTTTTTTTTTTTTTTTTTGAGATGCTTTCTAATAAACAGTGAGTGTCAGATTGAGTAAAATTTCTCATTCATGTTTGTCGGATGGAGAAATGGGTGGAGGCTGCAATGATGCAGTAGAAAGTATGCGTCAATTTCATCCCTTGTTGCTGAAAACTGCATGGCTTTTAGAACAAAAACCCAGAAAGCGAGAATGGGGGGGTGGGGGCGAGAGCTGTTGCATTGCCTGGATCCAGTTTGGCAGATGCAGACGGTGGGTGAAAGAAAGAAAGAATGAATAGAGGGAGTGGAAAGAAAGAAAGAAAGAAAGAAAGAAAGAAAGAAAAAAAAAAGATATAAATGAAGAAGGGAAGGAAGGAAGGCAGGAAAGAAAGAAAGAAAGAAAGAAGAAAGAAGATATAAATGAAGGAAGGAAGGAAGGAAGGCAAGAAAGAAAGAAAGAAAGAAAGAAAGAAGATATAAATGAAGGAATGAAGAAGGAAAGAAAGAAAAAGAAAGAGAGAAAGGAAGGGAGGCAAAGAAAGAAGAAAGAAAGAAAGAAGATATAAATGAAAGAAGGAAGGAAAGCAAGAAAGAAAAAAAGAAAGAAGAGAAAGGAAGGGAGGCAAGAAACTAAAGAAAGAAAGAAAGAAAGAGAAGATATAAATGAATGAATAAAAAAAAAGAAAGAAAGAAAGAAAGAACACATAAATGAACGAAAGAAGGGAAGGTAGGAATGAAAGAAAGAACAAAAGAGAAAGAATAAATAAATAAAAAAAGATATAAATGAAAGAAGGAAGCAGGAAAGAAGAAGAAAGAAAGAAAGAACAATAAATCAATGAAGGAAGGAAGGTAGGAAAAGAAAGAAAAGAAAAGAAAGAAAGATATAAATGAACGAAAGAAGGAAGGCAGGAAAGAAAAAAATGAATGAAAGAAAGAAAGAAAGAAAGATAGAAATAAAGAAAGAAAGAAAAAGAAAGAAAGAAGACATAACTGAAGGAAGGAAGGTAGGAAAGAAAGAAAGAAAGAAAAAGAAAGAAAGAAGACATAACTGAAGGAAGGAAGGTAGGAAAGAAAGAAGAAAAAAGAAAGTAAGAAAGAAAGAAAGTTAAAAGATGCTGAAATAGAGTAAAAATGAGTCAAACCAACAGAGAATAAAGAGAAAAATAAAAAGTTATGAGAAAAGAAAGAAGAGAAATAAAAAATAAAGGAAATAAAAAGATTTTTGTAGAGATGAACATAAAGTAGGAAATAATGGAATATAATGAAATATGTATGTTCATGATAAGAATAAATGAGAAAACAATGTCATTTCAGGGAGGAGGTGATCAGAAAAACAGATATATACATATATATATATTTATGTGTGTGTGTGTTTGTATGTGTGTAGATTGATAGATTGAGAGAAAGAGAAAAAAACCGAAAATAATAGGACTGAAATGGATAAATATATATATATATATATATATATATATATATATATATATATAGCTCCCTGAAATAGACTATAATGCTAAATCTCTAAGTCTTTTGTTATTTCTTCACTTATATATATATATACATATATATAATATATACATATATATATATGTATATTATATATATATATATATATATATATATATATATATAGATAGATAGATAGATAGATAGATAGATAGATAGATAAAGAAACAGATCAACTTAGGTAGATAGATAGATTGACAAACCTGGCCAGAGTAAAATAGATTGATAGATAGATAGATAGATAGATAGATAGATAGATAGAAAACAGAATGAAAGAGACATACATAATTGTGGAAGTATAGGAAATTGAATCAAGAAATGAGAGAATTAACCAGAGAGAATGCATGTGTAACATATAGATAGATAGATAGAGAGAGAGATAGATAGATAGAGAGAGAGAGAGAGACAGAGAGAGAGGAGAGAGAGAGAGAAAGAGAGAGAATGAGTGAGATATAGATAGATAGATAGAGATAGATTGATATTAATATATATATATATATATATATATAGAGAGAGAGAGAGAGAGAGAGAGAGAGAATGAGAGAGAGAGAGAGAGAGAAAGAAAGAGTGAGAGATAGATAGATAGATGATAGATAGATAGAGAGAGAGAGAGAGAGAGAGATATTGATAGAGAGAGACAGAGACAGAGAGAGAGGGAGAACAAGAGACAGAGAGATTGATAGAGAGAAAAGAGAGAGAGAGAGAGAGAAAGAAAGAAAGAGTGAGAGATAGATAGATAGATTGCTAGATAGATAGATAGATAGATAGAGAGAGAGAGAGAGTGGTTGATAGGAGAGAGAGGAGAGAGAGACAGAGAGAGAGGGAGAACAAGAGACAGAGAGATTGATAGAGAGAGAAAAGAAGAGAGAGAGTGAGAGAGAGAGAGAGAGAGAGAGAGAAAGGAAGAGGGAGATGAGAGAGACAGATAGAGAGGGAAAACAAGAGAGAGAGAGAGAGAGAGAAAGAGTGAGATAGATTGATATATAGATAGATAGAGAGAGAGAGAGAGAAAGAAAGAGAAAGAGATAGAGAGATAGATAGAGAGGGAGAAACAAGAGAGAGAGAGAGAGAGAGAGAGAGAGAGAGAGAGAGAGGAAGAGAGAAAGAGTGAGATATAGATAGATAGATAGAGATATATTGATATATATATATATATATATATATATATATATATATATAGAGAGAGAGAGAGAGAGAGAGAGAGAGAATGAGAGAGAGAGAGAGAAAGGAGAGGGGAGAATGAGAGAGATAGATAGAGAGAGAAAAGAAGAGAGAGAGTGAGAGAGAGAGAAAGAGTGAGAGATAGATAGATAGATTGATAGATAGATAGAGAGAGAGAGATAGATAGATTGATATTGAGAGAGAGAAAGAAAGAGAAAGAGAGACAGAGACAGATGGAGAGGGAGAACAAGAGAGAGAGAGAGAGAGAAGAGAGAAAGGGATATTGATAGAGTGAGAGAGAAAGAAAGAGAAAGAGAAAGAGAGAGACAGATAGAGAGGGAAAACACGAGAGAGAGAGAAAGACAGACAGAGAGAGTGAGAGAGAGAGAGAGAGAGAGAGAGAGAGAGAGAGAGAGAGAGAGAGAGAAATAAATTGAAAGAAATGAAGAGCTATGAAATTGAAGTGAGAAAGACAAAGATTTAGCCGGTCCCAAAATGGAGATGATGATTGTAATGGTAAATTTGATGAATGTGACACTTAGAACGATGAGATATACGTGTGGATAAGTGTAATGGAGTTGCAAATCTATGATAAATAGAATTGGAGTTTCAGCTTGCTGCTTCTTGTGAATACCATGCCAAACAGATCCAACCTGCTAACATGGTTAATTTGAAGAAGACAAGATAAAGTAGAAGATGAAATTTTACAAGTATACAACTGTAATAGCCAGTACTGCCTTAGTCATTCATTTCGTATTGAATATGGCTTTTAAAAAATTAAATCTATTGATTTTTTTGTTTGTTTTGTTATATCATATTTTGTTTTGTTGTTTTGTATATATATTTTGTTTGTTATATCATATTTTTTTGTTTTGTTTTGTTATATCATATTTTGTTTTGTTATATCATATTTTTTTTGTTTTGTTTTTTATATCATATTTTGTTTTGTTATATCATATTTTGTTTTGTTATATCATATTTTTTTGTTTTGTTTTGTTATATCATATTTTGTTTTGTTATATCATATTTTGTTTTGTTATATCATATTTTTTTTGTTTGTTTTGTTATATCATATTTTTTTTGTTATATCATATTTGTTTTGTTATATCATATTTTTTGTTTGTTTTGTTATATCATCATATTTGTTTTGTTATATCATATTTTTTTTGTTTTGTTTTGTTATATCATATTGTTTTGTTATATCATATTTTGTTTTGTTTTAAGGCATATCAACCTCTGTGGGTCATTTAATGCCGATAAAGTTTTGAAATAAATCAATTCTTAATGGATAATACAATTTTTTTACATTTTATACAATTTTCTATTTAACCCATAGATGGGACCCTAACAGGTACTACCACTCCGGTTCAGAGTGGACCAGGGAGCAATGGTGATGAAGGGGTGCTCCACATTCCCCAAACCTCCAAAACTGGAACTTCACCATCAGATAGAGTTTAACGTCATTCCCAGGACATGTAGACCCTCAGCCACCGCCTTCTAGCACACATATGATAAAAAGGGGTTGGGGCTTGCCATAAGGGCAATAGGGTTGGGAAAATCATAAATCTATTGAATCAATACTGGATGGTCACTGTTTGGTAAGACTGAGTTTTCTTGCAGTTTGTAAGATTCATTTCACTCTTTTTTTCGGTTTTAAGAAGTAGCACAATTCGCTTAAATCGAACTTAACAAACCTAAATTCCACCATCGTATGTCACCCCGTCGAAAGAAAAAATACAAAAAATCAGAAAATTAACCAAATTTAATAAAATTTTCAGTTTTTTATATATTAATAAATAAAAGATATAATGCTCCAGTTATTTCATTTAAAAAAACGTTTACTTTTTCAGGTCAGTTAACTTTGAACCATGTATCTTTGAGGCGTAATACAGATTCTCAAAGATATGAGGTTCAATTTAACCCACCATTCTTAGACAATCTTGCAGATATGTTCCAAATTGAAAAAGAAAGACTTATCCATAACCTGGATTTGTCATCAAAGCACAACTCACATAGTTTGTTTTGGGCAGAAATAGCCAGGCAGTTCTCTAGTTCTGGTTTGAATTCAGAATTTTCTTTCTCCTAGATCAGTTGCTATACAAAGGTTAAAGAGCCCAATCTGTCCTACTATTTACCAAAAGGTTAATTTGAAGAAGACAGAATAAAAGACAGTGAAATTTTACAAGTATACAACTGTAATTCAAACGGAAGCTTCTCACACCCCCTGGAATAAAGCACCCCTGGTCGAGAATCCCTGTGCTATGTCTTGAGTTTAGACTTTGATAATTCTTCTAATTCTTTAAATTATAAAGGAGAATTGTAAAACCACTTAGCAAGTCTTCTGGATTTTCATCTCAGAAGAAAAGAAAAATTTAAAAGCAAAGATAAAGGCTTTGATGATGATTATGATGATGATGATGGCACAGAAGAAAATAATTCACAGAAAATGGAAGCTGTGATATTTAAAACGATAAACAGGTAGATTCTTATGCAGTTTTCTAAGAAAGCTTTCTTAATCTAATTATACCATGTGATCTGAATTAGGTAATATGATTGGATTAGATACGATCACATGACCAGGGTGATGCAGTTCTTATTACAAGTCAGATCCGCATAATACATAAAAGGTGTAGAGTTTCCAGATATCAGTTCAATATCGTCATAAGAAAGTATCGTTACAATTTAGGTAATAAAAAGCATTCTTATAGTTTTCTTCCTTTTGTGCATGAATGGGTATGAAAGTGAGATTCTCATTCTGTCAACATTTGCCAAAAGGTCTGTTTGCTGCCTTGAAACAAAGAAATACAGAGGTGATTGCTCTTATGGCAGCCAATAGAAACTCTATTTGCTTCAAACAATACAGTAGGAAAAAGAAACAGTATTCCTATAATGGCATCAAAGTAATTTTGTTTTCTCTCTGAAGTGAGCCGTTCATAAAAGTCTGTAAATGGCAATGCGGATCCTTTCTTCTTGTGCAAACAGTGTTCATTCAACTTTGCAATTGCTGGGCATCTGCAATGGTCTCACTTACCGGCATCGCAGTCTTGGAAGACCATAGACTTCCCTCACCATGGAGTGAGGGGAGATACCTCTTGAAAGCCACACAGAAAGTCTGACCAAATTCTATTCTCCCTCGAGCTATGGGTAAATAGTAAGGCAGACTGGACTCTTAAGCTTGGTTAGACAACCAGTCTAGGAGTAGGAAAAACTCTGAATTCAAACCTATTAAATCTCCACTTGGGATAGTCACTACTAGAATAGGCTTACCCTACTTAGTAATCTATTTCATTTTAAAGAAAAATGCTTCATAATGCCCATTTCCTACAATGGTAACTATTATACCACACGCCTCCAATGGGTCTTACTTCATTACATCACGCATCTGAAAGGTATTACTACTATGTGAAATGCAAACAGCCTTGTCCAGGATTTGAACTCATCTCGACATGCCATTTCCTACAATGTTAACTATTACACCATAACGCCTCTAATGGGCTTACTTCATTACAACACACATCTCTATTACACCGTTACAGCATGTGCCTCCAACAGTCTCACTTACTTCATTACAACACACATCTCTATTACACCGTTACAGCATGTGCCTCCAACAGTCTCACTTACTTCATTACAACACGCATCTCTATTACACCGTTACAGCATGTGCCTCCAACAGTCTCACTTACTTCATTCAACACACATCTCTATTACACCGTTACAGCATGTGCCTCCAACAGTCTCACTTACTTCATTACAACATGCATCTCTATTAATAAACAACATGTGCCTCCAACAGTCTCACTTCATTACAACATGCATCTCTATTACCGTTACAGCATGTGCTCCAACATCACTTCATTACAACACATCTTATTAACCCATCAACAGTCTCACTTACTTGTTACAACACACATCTCTATTACACCGTTACAGCATGTGCCTCCAACAGTCTCACTTACTTCATTACAACACGCATCTCACGCATCTCTATTACACCGTTACAGCATGCCTCCAACAGTCTCACTTACTTCATTACAACACGCATCTCTATTACACCGTTACAGCATGTGCCTCCAACAGTCTCACTTACTTCATTACAACACGCATCTCTATTACACCGTTACAGCATGTGCCTCCAACAGTCTCACTTACTTCATTACAAAACGCATCTCTATTACACCGTTACAGCATGTGCCTCCACAGTCTACTTACTTCATTACACCGTTACAGCATGTGCCTCAACAGTCTCACTTACTTCATTACAACACACATCTCTATTACACCGTTACAGCATGTGCCTCCAACAGTCTCACTTAATTCATTACAACACATATCTCTATTACACCGTTACTGCATGTGCCTCCAACAGTCTCACTTACTTCATTACAACACACATCTCTATTACACCGTTACATCATGTGCCTCCAACAGTCTCACTTACTTTGTTACAAACACATCTCTATTAAACCGTTACAGCATGTGCCTCCAACAGTCTCACTTACTTCATTACAACACGCATCTCTATTACACCGTTACAGCATGTTCCTCCAACAGTCTCACTTACTTCATTCAACACGCATCTCTATTACACCGTTACAGCATGTGCCTCCAACAGTCTCACTTACTTCATTACAACACGCATTTTATTACACGTTACAGCATGTGCCTCCAACAGTCTCACTTACTTCATTACAACACGCATCTCTATTACACCGTTACAGCATGTTCCTCCAACAGTCTCACTTACTTCATTACAACACGCATCTCTATTACACCGTTACAGCATGTGCTCCAACAGTCTCACTTACTTCATTACAACACGCATCTCTATTACACCATTACAGCATGTGCCTCCAACGTCTCACTTACTTCATTACAACACGCATCTCTATTACACCGTTACAATGTTCCTCCAACAGTCTCACTTACTTCATTACAACACGCATCTCTATTACACCGTTACACCATGTCCTCCAACAGTCTCACTTACTTATTACAACACGCATCTCTATTACACCGTTACAGCATGTGCCTCCCAACAGTCTCACTTACTTCATTACAAACACGCATCTCTATTACACCGTTACATGTGCCTCCAACAGTCTCACTTCATTACAACACGCATCTCTATTACACCGTTACATCATGTGCCTCCAACAGTCTCACACTTCATTACAACAGCATCTCTATTACACCGTTACAGCATGTGCCTCCAACAGTCTCACTTACTTCATTACAACACGCATCTCTATTGTTACAGCATGTTCCTCCAACAGTCTCACTTACTTCATTACAACACGCATCTCTATTACACCGTTACAGCATGTGCCTCCAACAGTCTCACTTACTTCATTACAACACGCATCTTTATTACACCGTTACAGCATGTGCCTCCAACAGTCTCACTTACTTCATTACAACACGCATCTCTATTACACCGTTACAGCATGTTCCTCCAACAGTATCACTTACTTCATTACAACACGCATCTCTATTACACCGTTACAGCATGTGCCTCCAACAGTCTCACTTACTTCATTACAACACGCATCTCTATTACACCATTACAGCATGTGCCTCCAACAGTCTCACTTACTTTATTACAACACACATCTCTATTACACCGTTACAGCATGTGCCTCTAACAGTCTCACTTACTTCATTACAACACATCTCTATTACACCGTTACAGCATGTGCCTCCAACAGTCTTACTTACTTCATTACAACACAATCTCTATTACACCGTTACAGCATGTGCCTCCAACAGTCTCACTTCATTACAACACACATCTCTATTACACCGTTACAGCATGTGCCTCCAACAGTCTCACTTACTTTATTACAACACACATCTCTATTACACCGTTACAGAATGTGCCCCCAACAGTCTCACTTACTTCATTACAACATGCATCTCTATTACATCGTTACACCATGTGCCTCCAACAGTCTCACTTACTTCATTACAACACATATCTCTATTACACCGTTACACCATGTGCCTCCGACAGTCTCACTTACTTCATTACAACACACATCTCTATTACACCGTTACACCATGAGCCTCCAACAGTCTCACTTACTTCATTACAACATACATCTCTATTACACCATTACACCATGTTCCTCCAACAGTCTCACTTACTTCATTACAACATGCATCTCTATTACACCGTTACAGCATGTGCCTCCAACAGTCTCACTTACTTCATTACAACATGCATCTCTATTAATAAACAACATGTGCCTCCAACAGTCTCACTTCATTACAACATGTATCTCTATTACACTGTTACACCATGTGCCTCCAACAGTCTCACTTACTTCATCAAAATTAAACCACCATCCTCCGATTCGAAGATTTTATTTTTCCAATTTTTGCCAGTCTAGTAAAGAGTTTCTGGATGCGGAAAGGTTAATATTAAATGAGTATTACAGCGGAAGGTTCATTTTGGGATTTTGTTTATTTGTATTTGAAGATTAGGAAAACCTGGAACGCTTCCAAGTTTTCCCTACAAACAATTTTGGCTTTATAGGAACAACCAGGTTTTGATAGATACAACCTCTTACGTCCACTCACTTTTATGATATGGAATATGGCACCGTTGTTACCATTTTTTTTCAGATTTCCTATTTAGCGTCTTGGCAAAAAACCCAACATAATGAAATTCATTTCGATTTCTCTTCCGAATTATATCATCTATGAAACCATATGGATCATTTGTGTCTCCAGTCATCGTCTGAGAGATTAAATCCGTATCTGATTGGGGAATAAACTTACAATTCAACGTGTTTTAAATACAATATCTACTAAAATTTGAGTCAGTTGTAGAATACTTATTAAGGAAACAGTTTTTCATGCATCGTTAACGCATTGGTCTTATAAATTCAGAACATTTTAAAGTGTAAGTTTCATCTCAAAATTATAGATTCATTATTAAAATTATCTGTACTAGCAGAATAAAAAACACCCTCTGGGCAATGTAAAAATAGATTTTTGAAACATATTGCCTGAGGGGTGGAAGTTAAAAATTCAATGTCAGTGAGTTTGTACCCTAAGTAAGTAAAATCATCAAATTCATTAAAGGATTAAAAAATAAAACAATTTGAAATGTAAACTTTAAATATGTATTAAAATAAAACAAACTATATATAGATATATAATACCAGTCATGTATTTATTAAAACTTGTTTTAAAAAACAATGAGGACTGTCTAATGTTGCATGTTCAAATTTTGAGTGTATTTATTCTATCTTATGATGATTTGGGTAATGTGACGTAAACAGTGACGTAGTTTTTGTTACAGACAAAAACTGGAAGCAAATCTCCATTATTAATAGATATTAAATGCTGGCATTTGTAAATCTTCTGTCTAGACCTCTAGACATCTAGACATCATAACTTTATTATATGTGATTCATCTAGACAAAAATAGTAGTCTAGACTTCTAGACATCTAGACATCATAACTTTATTATATGTGATTCATCTAGACAAAAATAGCAGTCTAGACCTCTAGACATCTAGACATCATAACTTTATGACATTTCATGTTATTCATCTCGGTGCATTTCTTTATCTGAATTCAAAATTTGAAAAGTTTAAAGCTTCAGTCTTAATATTTCTTTTTAATCATGCCTCGTATTTGTAACAGAATCCATCTGACATTTAAAACATTCAATCCGCACATGACTTGCTCTTTTCAAAATGAAAACAAAAATTCATCTAATTCGCATAAAACAGTTCCATTGAAAAATTCAATACACATTTTTGTCAAGTTTTATTTATAGAAGGGAAAATCTTGAACAACTACAATATCAGCAGCTATGTCTTGAAAAGAACAAATATTTGTAACTGGCATACTGCTATTATTATATATATATATATATATATATATATATATATATATATATA
>CM042169.1:62187875-62205375 GCA_023376005.1 Doryteuthis pealeii
TTAAATGACCCACAGAGGTTTGTATGCCATAAACCAAACCAAACCAAACCAAACCAAACCAAACCAAACCAAACCACTATCCTCATCATCATCACCATTATCATCATTGCCCCTACCATAAGTAAAAGTAAAGTAAGTCAAGTTGACGGGGCGGCTTAAAGTCAGTATCAGCCAGTCAGCAAGGGAGTCTATCCCCTTTTCAATAGCGCTAGACCAAGGAGATTTTTTTTTTAGCATCCGAGGTGGAGCGCCACACCTACCATCAGCTTCTTACTTTACCGCACAGATCCCTGTGCTACTCATATGCTGAGTTGGCGAGGACCTGTATCGAACTAGGAACCTTGTGGTTTCTAGCTGAATGCTCTACCGACTGAGCTAACACCCTACAATAAGAACGATCACAGTTATCATCATCATCATCATCATCATCATCAGTGTATTGATAACTTTGTTCTATTATTAACATTAGTAATAAGAATCTTATCTCAATTGATATCTAAATATGAAGATTCTTGTTTGCACCTGACTATCTATCTACCTATCTTTGTACCAAAAGTGTGCATAACATTTCCTTCTCAAATGGAACTATATAGCAAAATCCTCGCTGCCACGATAGTATTAAAATGCAATAACTTTGAAAATAAAGCAATTTCAATTTCAATTTCAATTTCAAACTTAATAACATTGGATTTTCCCAATCATTATAATTTCTCAGGGGAAATAATTATTGACTTCTTCTCCTTATTTATTTTTTATTTGCAATTAATTAAAATATAAATTTTATAAATTGAAAGTTACTTGACATTGAACGGCCATTACCCTTTTGAGCCCATTACACTGGTTAACCGGTAGTAGTACAGTCATTTCCCCCATACCGTTGCACTGGTTTGCCAGTGCAAAGATCAGGCTCAAGTAGCAGATGGTAAATTTAGGCTCTGGAGCTCAGGAATCAAAGGGTTAATGACAGGGTTAAATCAAACTTAATGGATATAAATTCCACCATCGTATGTTACCCTGCTGAAAGAAAAAAAAAATAACAAAAATCATGGAATTAACCGAATTTAATGAAATTTTCAGTGTTGATATATTAATGAATAAAAGATATAATGCACCAGTTATTTTATCTAAAAACTTTTATATTTTTTCAGGTTAGTTAACTTTGAACCATGTATCTTTGAGAATCTGTGTTACACCTCAAAGATATGTGTTTCAAAGTCAAAATCAGGGAATTAATCAAATTTGATTAAATTTTCAGTGTTGATATATTAATGAATAAAAGACATAATGCACCAGTTTTTTATTTTAAAACTTTTACATTTTTTCAGGTCAGTTAACTTTGAACCAGGTATCTTTGAGGCTTAACACAGATTCTCAAAGATACATGGTTCAAAATGAACTAATCTGAAAAAATATAAAATATCTAAAATGAAATAACTGGTACATTATATATTTAATTCATTAATATATCAACACTGAAAATTTCATTAAATTCAGTTAATTCCCTGATTTTTGGTATTTTTTTCTTTTGGCAGGGTGACATTTGATAGTGGAATTTAGGTAGGTCCATTAAGTTCGATTTAACCAGGACTCTGTATGAAATCTTTGTCAATTTAACCACCATTGTACTGGTTTGCCAGTGCAAAGATCATGCTCAAATGGCTGATGGTAAATTTAGGCTCTCTCTCTATATATATATGGTTAAATAGTAGGGCAGACTGGGCCTTTAAGCCTTGGGTAGGTAACCAGTCTAGGAGAGGGATAACTCTGAATTCAAAATTCCCTCCAAGTATGGGTTAAATAGTAGGGCAGACTGGGCCCTTCAACCTTGGGTAGGTAACTAGTCTAGGAGAGGGATAACTCTGAATTCAAAATTCCTGAGGCCAATCGTTGATTGGGTTTGTGGCAACCCTGATGCACCAATTCTTTCCTATCGACTGTGCCAAAAAGCGTGGATGGTCCTCCAACACAAGCCTTCACCACTATAAACAAATCGCTGTGTGGGTGTTCATTGTATGTATGAACCCTCATGCGTCGAAAATCGATGAGAGAGTCCATTATATATAATATGTGTGTGTGTGTGTGTGTGTGTGTGTAATATTGTTAAAATTGAAAAAAACACAACTTTCATTAACGAATAATGTTTATTTCGCCCACGCTGTGGTATTATCATTCGTTAATGAAACTTTTTTTATAATATTACATAATGTCGGATTTACTTCTAGTTTTTCTTCATATATAGATCAGAGGGTTAATGACTGTCTTAAACTGAGTACATCAGAAACGTGTTCACTTAAGTGTCACAAGTTACCTAGTTTTAGACCTATTAATAATCATCTTGATTCTTTTGTCTTTCAATGAATATAGATGAGTTGAAACTTTTAAGAAGATTGGAATGTAATTGCCCCCAGGAGAAGAACGTAGCTTAGAACAAGTTTATATTTGGTTTTTGGAGGAAACCAGCTATTTGAGAAATGGAAACACAATTCAATCATATAAACAAGTAATTCAGAGAGGAAAGAGAGTAGTTTTCTCAAGGAAGACATTATCTTTTGTGAAGATAAAAAGATTATTTATATACTGTATTTACTTGTTAATAAGTGCATCACATCTTCTGTCAAAGGCAAAAGACGAAATAGTGTATGTGTAGAGGGTGGTCGCTTTGTGTTAAGAGCTAAAATTTGAGATACGAGCGAGATTCGGATATGCTTATGTCAATAAGTTCACTAAAAACATTTAAGTTTAGAAATTGCGCCAAAGAAAAATATCATTTATAAAAAACAACAGACCATATGATCTTTAGGCACCCCTTTTGCGATCTTGATTCATAAGGACATTTTTTCCGTTTACACTGTCAAAATCTGGTTGTTTGTTAACAGACGATTTTTAGAGTTGTTTTTAAATTATAAAACTAACCCCTAACCCTAACCCCTAACAAATAACTGGATTTTGATGGTGTAAATGAAAAAATGTCCTTATGAATCGAGATTGCAAAAGGGGTGCCTAAGGTCATATGGTCCAAAAAACATTAAAACATAATTCATTACATTCTATTTTATTATGTTTTTATACAATACTGTGGTATTTTTCTTATTTAAAAAAAAACGTAACGAAAATTAGGTTGTTTTGTTTGGTAGGGGTGTCTTGAACAGATTACGGGCATTCAAGTTTATTTCAATGGGAAATTGATTTGATATACGAGGAAATTGAGTTACGAATGGGATATGGGCTGGGTTAGCTCAGTCGGTAGAGTGTTCAGCTAGAAACCACAAAGTTCTAAGTTCGATACCAGCCCTCTCCAACTCAGCGTATGAGTAGCACAAGGATCTGTGCGGTAAAGTAAGGAGCTGATGGTAGTGTAGCACTCCACCTCAGACGCAAAAACAATCTCCTTGGTCTAGTGCTTGCTGATTGGCTGATACCGACTTTAAGCCACCCCGATGACTTTACTTTACTTTATATAATCTATTTATACATTTATTGTAAAAAATGCCAAAATTATTTGCTAATAAATTGAAATTTTTGCCTAAGTATAATAAGTAACCCCGGTCAAGTCACTGAGAAAGCACTAGATCACAATGCAATATTTTAATAATTCTTAATACTTGTATCAATAAATACCTTTCCCAAGGGTATTAGTGCTATGTGAAATGCAAACAGCCTTGTCTAGGATTTGAACTCATGTCAACAAGTCTATTTCCTACAACTGTAAGCATTGTGCTACACACCTCATATAATCTGATCCCCCATTATTTGACCAGTCTTTTTTTCTCTAAGATGAAAACATTATTATTGGTTGATTTGTTTTACAACATATCAACCCTTTTTGTGTCATTTAATGTCTAATCAAGTAATTTTGATTAAGGACTCAGGTTGCTTACAATAGCTGCTGTTGCTTAGGTCGTCACCCAATTAAGTATTAAACAAGATCCTCACTGCTTAACTTCAGTGATCAAGCAGGAACAAGTGCTTTCATTGTGACTTGACCATAATATTATTGTTGGAATTCATTATTTAAGAAACAAAAGAAAAAGGTTGATCATAAAATGGGGGATCCATTTTCTATATTAATGTAATTATAATCTGATCCCCCATTATTTGGCCATAATTTTTTTTCCTCTAAGATGAAAACTTTATTATTCATTGGTTTGCTTTACAGCATATCAACCCTTTTTGTGATATTTACTGCCTAATCAAGTAATTTTGATTAAGGACTCAGGTTGCTTACAGTAGCTGCTGTTGCTTAGGTCGTCACCCAATTAAGTATTAAACAAGCTCATCACTGCTTAACTTCAGTGATCAATTAGAAACAAGTGCTATTAGGGGTTTGTAATGATTTCTAAAATCCTCTGGATGAAAGGATGATGTGTCATGCAAATTGAAAACTGATTTTTCTCATCTTCCATTTACAGGAAAATGGGAATTCCATACATAAAAATAAATTATATTTATGTATTTTTCTACAAAGATTGGCTGTTGTTGCATAAAGAAATAAATATGGTAGATCAATTGGATCTAAATTCCTAAAAAGATTGGGTAATATTTAAGTCTATAAATAATAGGACATGATTCTTTTGTATTATTAAAATATGATTTACTTTGTGTTTCGTAATTCAGATGTAAAGGATTCTCCATGGATCCTGCTTGTCATCATCTTGTTCAAATGACATGAACAAAATGAACAATTTATCTTTTGCTATTCAAAAAAAAAAAATCTATTTTTGATTTTTTTTTTTTTTTTTGGCAAAGTTGGAAAGACCTTTCATTTAACAAAATCAAGTTTGATCAGAAAGCTTTTATGATTTTATGATTCAATTTTTTCACAAGTATTTTTCTATCAAAGATAACATTAAATGACCACAGTTTTTTTTTTCATTAAAAAAAAAAGATAAATAAAAATAAAACATGATTTTAAAGTCAAAAGAAAAATTAAAAAAAAAATCATTTTTCATTGTCTCAATACTTTAATCTCTTTTATTCTGAATTTTGAAAGAAAGAAAAAAATTCTCAAAGAAAAAATGTCTTCCTAATTTATTTTCCATTAAAAAAAAAAAGAATGATTTTAAGGTAAAGCTGGACTTTTTACTCTCTGAGGACATTGAAAATTGATGAATAAATTCTGGTAATAGATACAGCACTCTATAAAATGACTGTCAAAAAACTTTGTACAGCATTAAGTGTGAATAATATATTTCACAAAAATAATTTTTTTAAAATTTCCTCTGTCACAAACAGAAAATAAATAAAAAGAAGACAGGCAATCAGTGAAGCATGCCATCAGTGATAATAGATATAGCAGCCTGAGTTCAATCAGTGAACATAATGGGAATATATCAAAATGAATAGATTTACTATTTCTCGGAATTTTTGAGATGAGGCTTGATAATTAGTATTATCGGACGAAACATTCTACAGATAACAATGAAGATGAGGACAATAGTCCGAATAATCCAAATAATCCAAATAGATTTACTATTGACTGTAGTATGTCATGAGTAGTAATAGATATAGAAGCCTGGACTCAATCAGTGAACATAACATTTATATATCAAAATGAACAGATTTAATATTGGCTGTTCTATGTCATAAGTGATAATAGATATAGAAGCCTAGGCTGTAATTTATGAACCTGTGTTTTTCAAATCTTTCACTATATTACATATATATATATATCTGAGAATCTATTGTACATATCATTTACACTGAAATTCTATGTTCCTCTAAGTCTGAATCTAAACAGGCTCAATTTATTTTTCCTCAAATAAACAAAAGCCACGATGAAGATCTACTAAAACAGATTGAAACACTGCAGCGTTGGCTAAATAAACATCACTCATTTTATGAACATGTGTTTTTTCAAATTTTTCACTATATTACACCTGTTAGGTCCCATCTATGGGTTAAATAGAAAAATGTATTTATAAAAAAATTGAATTATCCATTAAGAATTGATTTATTTCAAAACTTTATCGGCATTAAATAACCCACTGAGGTTGATATGCTGTAAACACAAAACCAAACCAAACCAAACTATATTACGTATATATATCTGTAAATCTATTCATTCATCTTTTCATTGGGGTTTTTATTTGTACATATATATCATCTTCCCTCCTCCCTCAAAATATGTAAATATGGGTTAGGTGTAGGATTGTCATAGAGTGAATGGAATGTTTTGGTGACTTTTGTGTGAATTGGTTTCATAGTGAATGGAAAATTGTCAAATAAATCGGGTCACGAATGAGAATAGTTAAGTTAAAAGATAGGATAATGAAGACCAGCCTCTTACCCCACTCCCCCCTTTAGGCCTTGTGCCAAATTTATTTTTATCTAATAATAATGGAGATTCGCTTCCGGTTTTTGTCTGTAACAAAAATTACGTCACTGCTTACGTCACATTTCCCAAAATCGTCATAACATAGAATAAATACACTGAAAATATGAACATGCAACATTAGACAGTCCTTATTGTTTTTTAAAACAAGTTTTAATAAATACATGACTGGTATTATATATCTATATATAGTTTGTTTTATTTTAATAAATATTATTTTTAAATTTCAAATTGTTTTATTTTTTGATCCTTTAATGAATTTGATGATTTTACTTACTTAGGGTACAAACTCGCTGAAATTGAATTTTTTTACTCCCACCCCTCAAGCAATATGTTTCGAAAATCTATTTTTACATCGCCCGGAGGGTGTTTTTTTATTTTGCACTAGTATTAATAATAAATAATTATATCTGTGAATCTATTGTACATATCATTTACACTGAAATTCTATGTTCCTCTAAGTCTGAATCTAAACAGGTTCAATTGATTTGAGGAGTAGAATGAAGAATTGAATGTTGCTTAGGGACTGAAAACAATAATATCCTCTATCCTGTTAATTTTCTATTTGCAAGTGAAGATCTTTTAATTACAGTCTGTTTGCTAATTCTCCTTAGTGACCATTGAAATTTTCTAAAGATTCTTTTAGTTTTTAGAAACGCTTCTCTCTCTCTCTTTTTTTTCTTTTTCTTTTTAACAATAAATTAATGGAAGAAGAGTTTTATTATCCTCTTTGTCTCATCCTCTTTATTGACAATGTTTAATTGTTATTTACAAATTTGAATCTTTATGGAAAATCAATATTTTCTGTCATGAAATTAAATTTTACATCCCTTTAAAAAGTAATTTCTTTGTGGCAGATTCTCTTTAAAGTATTTTCTGCTTTTTATCCTGAAAACTTTTCTCTCTTCACACGAACATAAAAGGTGAGAAAACTGCGTTTTTCACTTTTCGTTCTAGCAAAAATCTCGCTAAAGAAATTGCCAATTATTTTTAACAGTTTACGATCTTGTCCATTTGTGTTAAACGTATTTAAACAAATTGATAAGAATACATGTTTTCAGAATTGACAAACGAATTTTGTATGTGTGATATTACAGTCGCACTTACAATGATTTGCATGTTGTAATGGTTAGAGTCATAGGAAATGGACTTGTTGACCCGAGTTCATATCCTGGATGAGGCTGTTTGTATTTCTCACAGCACTAATACTCTTGGGAAAGGTATGCATCCAAATGGAATCTTTATAACATTAACAAAATTCAAAACTCACGAAGATAGGATGGATGTAGTAGAATCCGACAGTATGAGGTAGGTAAAAGGATAGTGAACAAGAAATGATAACTCAATTTGTTTTGAGTTATCATTTCTTGTTCACTATCCTTTTACCTACCTCATATACACACATATATATATATATATATATATATATATATATATACAAATTAGAGATTAAAATTTATGGTGTTAACATTTCATAACTGCGGTTTCATGCATATTCTGCATAATATGTATCACCATAATATCTAATTTCTGATTCTAAAACTGCCCTGGTATTTTAGCATGGAGCACCTTCATATGTTCATATTTTTCACATTCACAATCCATTATAATATACATATATTAATATATATATATATATAAATCCAAAAGTCCAGAGAAGAAATCTTCCTTACGACACAAGAGTTTTATTTGTTTAAAATTAAAAAAAAAAACAAGTCACAGTTTGAAAGCTCGATGTATGCTCTTAATGTTAGAGTCACAGAGCAAATATATAAGTAAAGAAATAACAAAAAGACTTAGAGATTTAGCTTATAGTCTATATCAGGGAGCTCCCTGAAATAGACTATTGTTAAATCTCTAAGTCTTTTGTTATTTCTTTACTTATTTATATATATTTATATATATATATATATATTATATATATATATATATATATATAATATAACCATGAAAGTGTCTATCTACATGCCTATATGTGCATGAATATGATTATTAAAAAGACTTCTTTCATCCCAAATAAATGTAGTTCTGTTACAAGAAAGACTTGTATGTATTTCTACTAACAGAAATGTGAGTATTTTATCATGAGTAAAAGTAGTAGATGTAGAATATTAATAAATGCCATAAAGTATGAAGAAAATCAAAGGCAAAGGAATACAAAGATCAAATTACTCCATTTCTGTGTCACTAGTTCATTGAACAAGATAATAGAGATGTAGTTACAAGACACAAGAAGCTTCTATTGTAATGAGATAAAAGTTAGGTCTTCATACAGCCTTACTTTGTCTTTACAATCAAAAGTTACCTATATACATACATACATACATATATATATATATGTATATATATATATATATATATATACAATTCTAAATCATGTATATATATATATATATATATATATATATATATATATGAATGTATACATGCATGAATGATATATAGAAAGCATACACTTATGATTATCTGATATGTACAGATGCAGATACATATTTATATATATCTATATGTACAGATAAAAGTTATGTCTTCATACAGCCATACTTTACACAATCAAATTACCTATATACATATATATATATATATATATATATATATATATATATATATATATATATAATATATATATATATATATATAATATATTATATAATAATATTAATATTATTGAAAAGACCCCTAATAATTATTATTATTATATATTATTATTATTATTATTATTATTATTACTGCACAGGTTTTAATATATTGAGCACTTTGGATTATTTACTGAAGCCACTGCAACAGAAAGGTTAAAGTGGCAACGGAATACTATATATATATATATATATATATATATACAATTTTAAATCATATACATATATGAATGCATACATGCATAAATTATATATAGAAAGCATACACCTATGATTATCTGATATGTACACATATGTATATGTATCTATATGTACATATATCTATATCTGTATCTATATCTATCTATCTATCTATCTATCTATCAATATATCAATCAAACATCTATTTCAATACATCTATCTTCTATATCTATATCTATGTATATACATATACATACATATATATATTATATATAATGTGTGTATAAATGAATAGTTAAAAGGAAGCCTGAAAAAGATACTAGAATATCTGAAACATGTGTGCCAACGTAAAATAAGATAGTCTTTTGAAAAATAAAATTCATTTTGTTGACCTTCTTTTTTATAAAATATTTTTTTTTTTCTTCTGTTGGACCATTAACAATTCTGTATATATATATATATATATATACATATATATATGTGTGTGGTGTGTGTGTATTTGGGCAGCATTCTTTCATTTATGCATGTTGAATGTGTGTATTTTCCATTAAGATATTTCGGTAATTAGAGTGGGGGCATGAAAGTAATTTTAGGTGTAGTGAAATGGAGCTATTATCTGTCAAATGGAGAGTTAGACGACGTGACAATGTCATTGAGGAAATATCCTTATGGAAAATACACACATTCTACACAAAGAAAAAAATAAACAAAAACTCCAAATACTAGAAGCTTTATACATAAAACCATACAAACCATCCTTAAACAAAATTAATTTCAATGCAGTACACACATTTTAAAATGCCTATAGCACCTTTCCCATCAATTCTCCTCCTTCCAGCCTCCACATCATTATATATAATTTGAAAAACTGGAACACATCACCCCTGATGATGGCACTTTGAAGTGCCGAAAGTACTCGGGTCATGAACTAATCCACAAATTCCACCCAAATATTAAAAAGTTGGGCAGAAAAAAAATCATAAATAAAATTGTTAAACAGATGTGTCTTTTGTTTAATTCAAAATGCATATATATATATATATATATATATATTATATATATATATCTGTTTGTCTGTCTGTTTTGTCTGTCTGTCTGTCTATCTGTCTCTGTCTCTGTCTGTCTCTCTGTCTGTCTGTCTGTCTGTCTCTCTCTCTCTCTCTCTTCTCTCTATATATATATATATATATATTTATTAACATATATATATGTTGAAAGATAAAAGGAAAGAAAATGTATATATATGTATTGATACACTTGTGTTAAATTGTTATGTCTGTTACACACTTATTTGGGGTCATCAGTTTATAATATCAAAGGTGGCATCATCGCACTTCTTTTAAAATCCGTGTTGCAAAAATGCTAATTCCAGAAATTGTCATTTGATACTCACATTCTCATTTTTCAATCTCTTAAGTACTGCCATCTTGAAGATCAAATTATTTCTTTGTCCATTTTCTATCATTTTTATAGGATTATGTCTTCAATATATTGTTACTGTTTTTGTTGCTAGTGCTTCTAGTTATGGGTGTGTGTGTATGTGTGTGTGTGTGTGTGTGTGTGTGTGTGTGTGGTGTTGCATGTATTTGCATGTGTTTGTATATGTTTATGCGTGTGTGTGTATGCATGCATATGTGTATGTGTGTGTTTGTGTATCTGCATGTGTGTGTGTATGTGTGTATTTGTGTGTGGGGAAGTTCAAGTCTTTGTTGGTACTGGTGTGTGTATATGTTTGCATGTGTGTGTGTGTGTGTGTGTGTTGTGTTGCATGTGTTTGCATGTATTTGTATGTGTTTGCATTGTTTATGTGTGTGTGTGTTTATGCATGCGTGTGTGTATGCATGCGTATGTGTGTGTTTGTGTATCTGTATGAGTGTGTGTGTATTGTGTATTTGTGTGTGTGGGAAGTTCAAGTCTTTGTTGTTACTGGTGTGTGTATATGTTTGCATGTGTGTGTGTGTCGGTTGCATGTGTTTGCATGTATTTGTACGTTTATGTGCGTGTGTGTATGCATGCATATGTATGTGTGTGGGTGTGGGTGTGTGTCTGCATGTGTTTGTGTGAGTGTGTGTGTGTGTGTGTGTGTTTGTGTGTGTGTGGAAGTTCAAGTCTCTGTTGTTGCTGGTGTGTGTATATACGTTTGCATTTTGTTTATGTGTGTGTGTGTATGCATGCCTGTGTGTGAGTGTGTGTGTGTGTTTTGTGTGTGTCATGTTGCACGTATTTGCATGTGTTTGTATGTGTTTGCACTTGTTTATGAGTGTGTTTGTGTGTATGCATGTGTGTATATGTTATGTTGCATGTATTTGCATGTGTTTGCATTTGCTTTTGTGTGTGTGTATGCATGCATATGTGTGTTTGTGTGTCTGCATATATATGTGTGTGTGTGTGTGTAAAGTTCAAGTCTCTGTTGTTGCTGGTACATGTATGTGTTTGCATGTGTGTGTTGTGTTACATATATTTGCATGTGTTAGCATTTGTTTATATGTGTGTGTATGCATGTATATGTATGTATGTGTGTTTGTGTGTCTGCATGTACATGTTCATGTATGTGTGAGTGTGTGTGTGTGTGTGAAGTTCAAGTCTCTGTGAGGAAATGTATATCTTTTTTAGTAAATAAATCTTGATTCATAGTTTTCAGGGCAGCAAAACAACTAAATATCTTTTTGGCTTGTTATATGAAACCAACATTTTTAAGACTTTCTGACCACGCCCCCTGACCCCCCCCCCACACACACAGAAAAAAAGTATTTATGGAAATGACTGATGTCTAAAATGAAAGATTTCTGGATCCAATGAAAAGTGGATCTTAATAATTGACTGATGTCAGGATCCGGATCGCTTAAGACATTCGGCTGAATCATCTTAGCGACAGAGTCACATAAAACTGTGAATTGCAAGAAGGAAATGATTTATGCTATCGCGTTGTATTCTTGGATATCGACACATAAGCAATAAGATTAATTTGATAGGTGTGTTTTTGCTGTAGAAACCAGACCCGAAAGAGCTTGATCTCGAAGAAAAGGAGGCCATTGAAATAATAGTAACAGAGCAAGAAATAAAAGATAAAAAAATTGAAAATGATAAGCAAAATATAGATACAATGAAAGAAATACTGCCAACAATCTCTCAGCAAACATTGAATTAATGTGACTTATAGAAGCAAAGCTATGAGTTCTGCCCACAAGTCATAGAAAAATTTACCATTTTTTTTTTTTTTTTTTTTTTTTTTTTTTTTGTTATGAAAGGTGAGAGCATAGAGAAATATCAAATTCTTCTTCAGAAGAAGAAGAAGGAAAAAAAAATGAAAATAATAAAAACAAAGAAAAAAAAGAATCGTTGGCAACTGTTTATCACTCTTACCAGATTTGCTTTAGGCTTCAAACAAACTCTGCAGGTGTTTGTTTGTTTATTTGTTTTGTTTTATTGTTTCCTTGTTTTTCTCTTAAAATCGCAGGAATCCGTCTTTCTCTGATCTGGCACCATAACATTATTGGAGACTTTGGCTTTTGTCTGCTGTCTTTTAATGCTTCCAATTTCTCATGAGATTCTGTGCTTCTGCGATGCCAAGCAGGGGACCATTTCTATAGTAAAATGAGAAAAAGAAAAAACGTATTTAGAATTATACAAGAAAATATTGGTTAATCTTTAGATACAACAAATCATTTAGGTTATGTCAAATTTCTTACATAATCTATTGTACAAATTGATAGTGAAGGCTCTTGTGGAGAAACAGACACATTTTAATCAGGGGTCATATGTTTGGGGGATGGGGTGATAAGCGAGCGCTTCACATCCAACAAAAATGATAAATTCACTATGAATATCAAAATCACTTAACAATATAACCAAACACAACCAAGGGTGAATCAAAAAGTAATGCCATTTTGTTTAGGAGAGGTATAATTACCAACACAGAAACATGCATCATATATCAAAATGAAGCTGGTCCTCTGTGGATCACATCCCTACTTGTCCACCAAAGGCTAATCAAAAAGTAATGCCATTTTGTTTAGGGCAGGTATAATTACCAACACAGGAACATGTATCATACATCAAAATGAAGCTGGTTCTCTGTGGATCAAATCTCTACTTCTCCACATAGTCACCATTTCTCTCAATAGTAACGTTCCACCTTCGAATGAGAGCATGTATCCCTGCCCCATAAAATTCTGTTGACTGTTCTTTGAGCCACTTCTTCATTAAAGATTTCACTTCATCATCATTGGAATAATGTTTGCCTCAGATTATTATCTCTTAGGCCCCAAAAAGAGGGTTTGAGAGGCAAACATTATTCCAGTGACGAGGAAATGAATCCATAGTGAAGAAGTGGCTCAAAGAACAGTCAACAGAATTTTAGTGGGCAAGGATACATGCTCTCATTCGAATGTGGAACATTGATATTGAGAAATGGTTACTATGTGGAGAAATAGAGATGTGAAAAGAGGAAGTGAAATCTGTAGTAAAGAAGTGTGTTCGGCTGTTCGGCTGATACCGACAATTGGCCACAAAAATTGACCTTGTGTCACATCCTGCATGTATGGTAGGGTTGGAAAATACATACAATTACAAGAAATACAGTGGGGATTTGATGCCACAGACAAAATATCCAGAACTGTATAAAATCAACCGATTGGCTAATAATACTGGACTTTATTTTGCTTAAATGACTTGTAAAAAAAAAGACTGTTATTTTTAGTGGGTGGGAAACTCTGCGGTGTGCCCACCTTTCACCCTCAAAATGATCCTCTCTGATAATGACCTTTACCAATCCCAACAGAACTTCCTGAATGATCAGTCTTTTTTGTTATGACATCAAAATAGCATGGAACACATTTTTCAATTCAAAACTAAGGTCATTCTATTACAAAAGAATTTATAATTTGACTACAGCAAAAAAAAAAAAAAAAAAAAAATAGTAATAATAGTAATAATAATAATAAAGAACAATGGGAATCATGTCAAATAATTGTTATATTTTTGTTGCAGATAAATTACGAAACTTATGGAGTACAAAAAATGTCAGTAAATTTTCTTGTTATAATAGGATACCTGAATTAGGATGACTTCTTATTCTGACCATTTCATCATGAATGATTGATTTTAATGGCATGCCAACCTGTTTGGGGTTATTTTATAACTCTTATAGTAAGTTATAGTAGTAGTAATGTCATTTAAAATTAATATTTTAGATTTGATTTTTTTTTCTTTTTTCAATTGATTTATTGATTTTAATGGCATGTCAACTTGTTTGGGGTTATTTTATACCTCTTATCATGTTATAGTAGTATGGTCATTTAAAATTAATGTCTTCTTTTCTATTTTTGATTGATTGATTATAATGGCATGTCTACCTGTTTGGGGTTATAAATAATTTTCATTTATTTCATTTGGTTTGTTTTGGTTCTGTTTGGTAGTTTTAATGGCTTAATAACCTGTGAGTTATTTAATAGTTTCTTTAATGGTTTGTTTAATGGTATAATAACCTTGTGGGTTATTTAATGATTTGTTTAATGGTTTAACAGTTTGTTTACTGGTTTGTTAAATTGTATAATAACCATGTGGGTTATTTAATGTTTTTAATGGCATAATAACCCTCTGGGTTATTTAATGGTTTGTTTAATGGTTTGTTTAATGACATTTGATAACCATGTGGGGTTATTTAATGTTATAAATAATAATATTTATGAAAAATACTATGTGACATTAGAGAGGTGTCCCATTGTGCTAGTCTTGCGGATCTGTTATAACTAAATAGTGAGTTTGATCCTTGCTGAATACCCAATATTTGTGACCTTGTGTCACATCCTACTCATGGCAAATCGGGTAAATATCTACTATGTGACATTACAATTTTTAGACCATATGACCTTTAGGCACCCCTTCCGAGATCTCAATTCGTGAGGACACTTTTCTCATTTACACCGTAAAAATCCGGTTGTATGTTAGGGGTTAGGGTTAAGGATTAGGGTTATGGTTATGGTTAGGGTTAGGGGTTAGGGGTTGGGGTTAGTTTTATAATTTAAAAGAAAACTCTAAAAATCGTCTGTTAACAATTAACTGGATTTTGACGGTGTAAATGAGCAAAGTGTCCCCACGAATTGAGATCGCAAAAGGGGTGCCTAAAGGTCATATGGTCCCCATTTTTTAATTTCATTTTACTCTGAGAATGACAAAGTCTTTACAAAGACATACTAAATTTAATGAATGACTGTTAGTGCTAGAGGCACAACTACTTCAGCCACTGAGTAGGAGAATATGCCAATTTACGTACAGATAACAGAGAAAGAAAGGGCGTGAATACAACAAAGTATACTCAATTTCTATGTGTATGTAGAGTCGCCTGTCTACAGAATGACTTAATTGCTAAAAGAAAATTAAATAAGATTATAAAATGCCAATGTACTTGGATGGGAGGACTTGATTAAAATCCTAATCCTCAGCTGAACTTGATTAGTGACTATCAATGCCAAAAGTACCTCAACTATCGAATCGTTAGTTGCTTAGTTATCAGAATTTACTCCAATTCTAAATACGAATGGTAAAAGGTTTATTACATTCAAAGTAAGACATTACAAGTCTTGCCTGTTTTTATCAACATATTGTTGGTTGGTTGGTTGGTTGGATTTTCCGGTATCTCAACCCTTGTTGGGTCAATTTATGCCAAATACATTTTTGTTTTATTCATTTTTGATGGGTACTCAATATCCTAGCTTAGACATATTTGCTCTATTACCAACATTGAGCACTCTTTTTCTAAATATAGAAAATTTTATTATTAGTATAAATATTTTATTATTAGTATTAATATTACATATATATATATATTATATATATATATATATATATATATATGTGATTAAAAAAAAAAACTATCATTCAACCATATTCATACCATTTGCACCATTTCCAAAAGTTATCAGAATTTTCTCCAATTCTAAATACATTCAAAGTAAGACATTTCAAGTCTTGCTTGTTTTTATCAACACATTGTTGGTTGGATTTTATGGCATGTCAATCCTTGCTGGGTCAATTTATGCCAAAGACATTTTTGTTTTATTCATTTTTGATGGGTACTCAATATCCTAGCTTAGACATATTTGCTCTATTACCAACATTGAGCACTCTTTTTCTAAATATAGAAAATTTTATTATTAGTATTAATATACATATATATATATATATATATGATTTAAAAAAAAACCCATACATTCAACCATATTCATACCATTTGCATCATTTCCAAAAGTTATCAGAATTTTCTCCAATTCTAAATACATTCAAAGTAAGACATTTAAAGTCTTGCTTGTTTTTATCAACACATTGTTGGTTGGATTTTATGGCATGTCAATCCTTGCTGGGTCATTTTATGCCAAAGACATTTTTGTTTTATTCATTCTTGATGGGTACTCAATATCCTAGCTTAGACATATTTGCTCTATTACCAACATTGAGCACTCTTTTTCTAAATATAGAAAATTGTATTATTAGTATTAATATTACATATATATATATATATATATGATTTAAAAAAAAACCCATACATTCAACCATATTCATACCATTTGCACCATTTCCAAAAGTTATCAGAATTTTCTCCAATTCTAAATACATTCAAAGTAAGACATTTAAAGTCTTGCTTGTTTTTATCAACACATTGTTGGTTGGATTTTATGGCATGTCAATCCTTGCTGGGTCAATTTATGCCAAAGACATTTTTGTTTTATTCATTCTTGATAGGTACTCAATATCCTAGTTTAGACATACTTGATCTATTACCAACATTGAGCACTCTTTTTCTAAATATAGAAAATTTTATTATTAGTATTAATATTTTATTATGAGTATTAATATTAAATATACATATATGTGTGCTTTTTTAAAAATGGCACACATTCAACCGTAATCATACTATTTGCATCATTTCCAAAAGCAATTTCATTTTACCTGAGGAATGTCATAGCAAGAAACCAAACGGTTGTAATAATTGTTCCAATAAATAAATAAAAAAGCTAAACCTTTTATTTATTCATTTATTTATCTATATGTATATATATATATATATATATATATATATATACATATACACACACACACACACACATATATATATATATATATAATATATATATATATATACATGCATACAGAGTTGATCTTTTTATTAACCATTTACTGTAACCATGTCTACCTCTACAACTCTCTCAAGGAAATAAAATGCACACACATCTAACTTCTCTCTTTCACAGAGACAGATAGATAGATAGATAGATAGATAGATAGATACAGAGAGTGAGAGAGAAAGAGATAGAGAGAGAGAAAGAGAGAGAGAGAGAGTAAAGAGAGAGAGTGA
>CM042169.1:62210375-62229260 GCA_023376005.1 Doryteuthis pealeii
AACGCTCTTCTCTGAATGGAGCACTCTGTAACGGCCTTTACACACAAAGCGATGTGTGTATTAAAAACAGTTAAAATCCCCTTCCCATTCTGTAAGTGAAGACAGCCTAATGGTTAAGGTGCCGGACTGACACCCAACCGACCGGAGTTCAATTCCGGCTTACAGAATGTCTAGCCACACTGAAGAGACTTGATAAGTCAAAACATGTGTCTGTGGATGACCCTATATATATATATATATATATATATATTTTAAAAAGAAGGTCCGCAAAATGGATTATGTTTTTAGAAAATTTTAAAAATTATTTTTATCTTACATTTGCGACACGTGTTTCAGATCTTCTGATATATTCTTCAGGCTTTGATCAATCATATGATTGATCAAGTTTTAATAGATACATCCCCAGTATCATATATTTATATATAGTTTGTTTTATTTTAATAGATATTCAAAGTTAATAGAACTTAGTTTTGATTTCAAATTGTTTTATTTTTTTTACTTCTTTAATAGATTTGATGATTTCATGATTTATGGTTCAAACTCTCCGACATTTAATTTCTAACTTCCACCTCCTCAAGCAATATCTTTTAAAAAATTATTTTTACATTGCCTGGAGGGCTTTTTTATTTTGCTAGTAATAATAATAATACTTTGAAATAAAAACGGATCACCTTATCCCAGCAAGAAGACCAGATCTAGTGTTGATAAACAAAGAAAGAACTTGTCAACTGGTGGATTTTGCAGTGCCAGCAGATAACAGGGTGAAGCTAAAGGAAAATGAAAAAATGGACAAATATCTAGATCTTGCCAGAGAACTGAAAAAGTTATGGAACATGAAAGTGAAAGTGATACCAATTGTAGTTGGTGTACTTGGAACAGTTCCAAAAGGATTAAAAAAGGGTTTGGAAAGTTTGGATATCAGAGGACAGATTGAAACCATTTAGAACACTGCACTGCTGCAATCTGCCAGAATACTCAGAAGAATCCTGGAGACCTGAGGAGACTTGCTGTCACTCAAACTCCAGTGAAATACCATCAGCTAACACTGGTGTGAAAACTCAAAAGGAGTGAATAATAATAATAATAACTTTGGAGATCCTGAATTGGATGACAGAGATTCAAAGATTCTGATCAAGCAATATCTTTCAAAAATTTATTTTTACATCGCCTGGAGGGTGTTTTTTTATTTTGCTAGTAATAATAATAATAATAATAATAATAATAACTTTGGAGATCCTGAATTGGATGACAGAGATTCAAAGATGCTGATCCTTTTGTTGTTAAGTCGTAATTGTATGTTGACTCCTTCGATAATTAGAAATCATGAGACGAGTGATGAATGCCTTGAAAAAAAACTGGGGAGGTGTTAGACCAATTTTCACAATAAGGAATTGTATCAATTATGGGAAAAGGAAAACACAAGGAATCAGGCATTTTGAAAAAAAAAAAAAAAAAATCAATATTTCGGTGCTTCTAGGTTGGGAAATATTTCTGTTTTAACAGACTTTCCTCATTTTTTTTTTTATCAGAATAAATTATTTCATTGTTACTTTTTTCTTTTTGTGATAATTTTTATTTACCGATTTGACTAAGCCTAACCTTCAACCTATACGTACACACAGATGGACGCAAGTGGTGTAATGGTTAGAGTCATCGGAAATGGACCCATCGATGCAAGTTCAAATCATGGATAAGGTTGTTTGCATATCACATGGTGCTATTACCCTTGGGAAAGGTATGCATCCAACTACTCTCCCTTCAGCTATAAACTTTAAATATATATTAAAATAAAACAAACTATATATAGATATATAATACCAGCCATGTATTTATTAAAACTTGTTTTAAAAAACAATGAGGGCTGTCTAATGCTGCATGTTCAAATTTTGTGTGTATTTATTCAAAGTTATGATGATTTGGGGTAATGTGACATAAGCAGTGACGTAATTTTTGTTACAGACAAAAACTGGAAATGAATCTCCATTATTAATAAATATATAATCACCAACCCCTCCACATGTGACACAAGGTCAATTTCTTAAGTTTAACAGGTTTGAATTCAGAGTTTTCCTTCTCCTAGACTGGTTATCTCAACATGGTTAAGGACCCAGTCTGCTCTGCTATTTAACCATAGCTAGGGGAAGATTAGTTGGATTCATACCTTTCCCAAGAGTATTTGTGCTATGTGAACTGCAAACAGTTTCGTGTAGGATTTTAACTCGGGTCAACAAGTCCATTTCCTACGCCTCTAACCATTATGCCACACACCTCCATATATGTGTATGTATATGATTGTGTATATGCAAGTGTATACATTTTGTATACACATTTATGTACACACGTTTTGATATGGCTATAAGTAATGAGCTTGTTGTTGGCTTCAGTTATAAATATTTTATACCTCTATAAACTATATGTGTACACAAACACACACACACACACACGCACACATACGCACACACACATAAACTCACGCATAAACATGCACATTCACACATACACATAAAAACACTCACATACACATAAGTACACAAAGTAACAGTCTACTAGTTTTTGTAATGTTTGTATATATTAACCCACACATAAACACAACACACACACACACACATATACACACACATAAGCACACATAAGTACACAAAGTAATAGTCTACAAGTTTTTGTAATATTTGTATATATTAACCCACACATAAACACATAAAGACACACATATATACACACACACATAAGCACACACACACACACACACACACATAAGCACACACATAAACATTCACATTCACACATACACATAAAAACATTCACACACACATAAGCACACAAAGTAACAGTCTATTAGTTTATGTAATGTTTGTATATATAAACCCACACATAAACATGTACACACACATACACACACACACATAAGCACACACACACACACACACACACACACACACACACACATAAGCACACACATAAACATTCACATTCACACATACACATAAAAACACTCACATACACATAAGCACACAAAGTAATAGTCTACAAGTTTTTGTAATGTTTGTATATATTAACCCACACATAAACACATACATACACACACACACATACACACACACACACAAACACACACATATACACTCACATTCACACATACACATAAAAACACTCACATACACATAAGCACACATAAGTACACAAAGTAATAGTCTACTAGTTTTTGTAATGTTTGTATATATAAACCCACACATAAACACACACACACACACACACACACACACATAAGCACACACACATAAGCACAGACATAAACATTCAACATAAGCACACACACACACACCACACACACACATAAGCACACACATAAACACTCACATTCACACATACATATAAAAACACTCACACACATAAGCACACAAAGTAACAGTCTATTAGTTTTTGTAATGTTTGTATAATTAAACCACACATAAACATGTACACACACACACACAAACACACATAAGCACACACACACACACACACACACACACACACACGTAAGCACACACATAAACATTCACATTCACACATACACATAAGCACTCACACATACACATAAGCACACAAAGTAACAGTCTACTAGTTTTTGTAATGTTTGTATATATAAACCCACACATAAACATGTACACACACACACAAACACATAAACACTCACACACATACACATAAACACTCACACACACGTAAGCACACACATAAACATTCACATTCACACATACACATAAGCACTCACACTACACATAAACATACAAAGTAACAGTCTACTTTTTTTGTAATGTTTTATATATAAACCCACACATAAACATGTACACACACACACACAAACACACATAAGCACACACACACACACACACACATATACACACACGTAAGCACACACATAAAAACTCACATTCACACATACACATAAAAACACTCACATACACATAAGCACACAAAATAACAGTCTATTAGTTTTTGTAATGTTTGTATATATAAACCCACACATAAACACATACATACACACACACACATACACACACACATAAACACACACATATACACTCACATTCACACATACACATAAAAACACTCACATACACATAAGCACACATAAGTACACAAAGTAATAGTCTACTAGTTTTTGTAATGTTTGTATATATAAACCCACACATAAACATGTACACACACACACACACACACACACACATAAGCACACACACATAAGCACAGACATAAACATTCCACACATAAGCACACACACACACACACACACACACATAAGCACACACATAAACACTCACATTCACACATACATATAAAACACTCACACACACATAAGCACACAAAGTAACAGTCTATTAGTTTTTGTAATGTTTGTATATATAAACCCACACATAAACATGTACACACACACACAAACACACATAAACACTCACACACATACACATAAGCACTCACACATACACATAAACATACAAAGTAACAGTCTACTAGTTTTTGTAATGTTTGTATATTTTAACCCAGAGTTTGGAATTGTAATCACTATTTTGTAATTAGCCGCCGAATATAAGAGAAAACTACGAGCTGATTTGATACAAACAGTTGCAACACTGTTTTTTTTTTTGTTTTTTTTTCTGAAAGAAAACAGCATATCTTTGATGTCGAGCCAGTTTTCATGTCTCGATGGATGTAAAACTATCAAAGAAGAGAAGCGATTGTATTTTTAGAACAAATTACTCATTAATCAGACTCTTCAGTTGATGGTACTCAAAGTTTTTAAATATTCAAGTAATGCATAACAAATTAAGTTTGATTTCGAAACATCTTCATCTGACAAAGTGAGAAAAAGTAAAAAAGAAAAGTAAAAAGAAATAAAGGTTTATTGAAAACGAAACTGAAAGTGAAAGTAGAAGTATCTACTAAGAAAATCTTTATTTTCTCTCTTTAAACAATGTGGTGTGAGAAATGTACTTTTCCTGAAGTTCATTGCAAAACTTTAATGGCTTTTCCTTTACATTAACAAAATTCTCATAAGTCACAGCAGAACCTTAACTCTAAAACGGTGAAGATCAATATGGATGTAGCTTGATATTAAGGCAGTATTCATACATTAAAAGTGATGGGAATAAACATATAGATTGGAAAGAATATCTTTGCACATCTATATATCTATCTATCTATCTCAGTTTCTTCATATCTATCTATCTATAAATAAATCTATCTATCCATCTATTTATCTTAGTCTATTCTTATCTATCTATCTATCTCAGTTTCTTCATATCTATCTATCTATAAATAAATCTATCTATCCATCTATTTATCTTAGTCTATTCTTATCTATCTATCTATCTATCTATCTATCTATCTATCTCAGTCTGTTCATATCTATCTATCTATTTATCTATCTATCTCAGTCTATTCATATCTGTCTGTCTATCTATCTCAGTCTATTCATATATGTCTGTCTATCTATCTCAGTCTGTTTTATCTATCTATCTATCTATATATCTCAGTCTATTCATATCTATCTACCAATCTCAGTCTGTTCATATCTATCTATCTATCTATCTATCTATCTATCTCAGTCTACTCATATCTATCTATCTATCTCTGTTCATATCTATATATCTATCTCAGTCTCTCCATTATCTATCTATCTATCTATCTATCTATCTCAGTTTATTCATATCTGTCTATATCGCAGTCTCTTCATATCTATCTATCTATGTATCTATCTATCTCAGTCTATTCATATCTGTCTATATCGCAGTCTCTTCATATCTATCTATCTATCTATCTATCTATCTATCTCAGTCTATTCCTATCTGTCTATCTATCTATTTTAGTCTGTTTATATCTATCTATCTATCTATCTATCAAAGAGCACCTCACATCTTGCAATGGTTAGTGAGCTATTCCTAATGAGTTAAATTCTTGCTGGATACTCCGTACTTCTGGTTTTGAACCAGGCATTTTACCACAAGCACCTCAATGTGATATATATATATATATATATATATATATATATAATATATATATATATATATATATATGGTAGAATTGGAAGGGAATCATTGACGTTTCCTTTCTGGAAAGCCAAATAGTTGATTCAAATGACAAATGCCTCTGAATCAAGCAAATTGAAGGTATTAACTGACAAAAAGCATTGGAAATTTGTCAAGGGAGAAGTGTAATATTCCAACAAGATTTCTTTTGTGACCAGGCAAAAATTGTCCCATCTGAGATCATTCTCATATTCACAAGATACTGAAATTACAGATTACCATTATGCTCTTTACAGAATTCTCTTAATAACAACAACAAAAAAGGAAAAAAAAAAACAACAACAAAAAAAATATCAATCCTTTGGAAGGAATCTACAGCAGTTCTTTACTAAAGATGATAAAAAATTGTACAGCCAAATCATTGATAGTCATTGGTTGGGTGGATTTTACAGCATGTCAAACCTTGTGGGGTTATTTTATGCCGAGCCCATTTCGTTTTATTCATTCTTATTTGGTATTCAATTTTGTTTTCAAACTCAATTTTTTTTTCTTTAAACATGTTTTTAAAAATCTTTCTGATCTATTTAACTCAAATGGGACCCTAACAGATACAACAACTCTGGGTCAGAATGAACCTTGGAGTCAAACCTTGTGGGGTTATTTTATGCTGAACCCATTTCGTTTTATTCATTCTTATTGGGTATTCAATATTATTTCAAACTCAATATTTTCTTTAAACAACTGTAAAACTCTTTTTGATTTATTTAACTCTGATGGGACCCTAACAGGTACTACCATTCTGGGTCAGAATGAACATGGCAATGAAGGGGTACTCCACATTCCCCAGAGTTACAAAATTGAACTTCAGCATTAAATGCAGTATAACATCATACCCCAGATACATTGATAATCATTTTTTTTTTTCATATTTCTTAAACTAAAATAGGGATGGGTGGAGACCTCGTAAAAATATATTTTAGAAAAAACCTATTTTGAACACAATTTCATCAACAGGTCAATAAATATCGAAATTTTCATGAATATTTGACTCTTAATTGATTTTTCATATAATTTTTTTAAAAAGACGGTAGTCATAACTTGTTTTTGGCTACGTTAAATTTCAATTGATTTAATGGTGTGAAAATGTAAACATGGTTTTCGTTCATAATTTTCATTATTTTACGGAAATAATGAAAATTATGAACGAAAACAAAGAAGGCTGAAATTAAAAATAAAAATAAAATCGTCAGAAGTTGGTTGTCATTTAGGATATTTATTTAATTCAATTATCAATTATGGCAGAATGAAATTATAAAGTTGCTTGAAATTTGGTAAAGGATCATCATCAGCATTACTATCAAATTGAACTGACAGCACAGATTCCCTTGACTCTCACACTCTCTCACCATCCATCCCTATAAGTTATCACTGGTAGATTCTCAACTAATTAAGTGTATTAAAAAAGTAAAGTTGGCAGACTGGTTTATTGTTGGTATCGTCCAGACAGCAAGAGAGTCTATCCCCATTTTGCTAGTGCTAGACCAGGGAGATGGTTTTTGCTGAGGTAGAGCACCATATCAACTGTCAGCACCCAACTTTGCCACACAAATCAGATTACCCAATCTGTGCTACTCATGTGCTGAGTTAGTGGGACCAGTATCAAACCAAGAATCTTGTGATTCTTGAGCCAATGCTCTACCGACTGAGCTAAACTTGTCCCTTTGAGGGTTTTAGTGCTATGTGAAACACAACCAGGCTCATCCAGGATTTGAACTCAAGTTACTGTGTTCATTTCTTCCAATGATAACCATTACATATCTGTTGCATATAAGTCTTTGCTGGTTGGGCAACACCGGTGTGTCCATGTGTGGTAGTTCACAGTAGTTCATCCTTACTACTCTAGGTGTATCCAGCATCTTACTTGTTCATCTTAGTTGGATGGTTTGTGTGATAAGAGGTAAGTAAAGTAAGTAAAGTCGTCGGGGCGACCTAATGTCGGTATCAGCCAATCAGCGAGGGTGTCTATTCCCTTTTCACTAGCGCTAGACCAAGGAGATTGTTTTTGCATCTGAGGTGGAGCACCACACCTACCATCAGCTTCTTACTTTACCACACAGATCCCTGTGCTACTCATAACACTGAGTTGGCGAGGACCTGAATCAAACTAGGAACCTTGTAGTTTCTAGCCGAACGCTCTACCGACTGCGCTAACCCGGCCCATTTAAACTTTATCAGAAGTGGGATTGCTTTTTTTGTGGATTTGATGTTACCAGAACTTGTTCAGAATAGCATATAAATAAATATGTTGTTGAAAAGAGTTAATGTAAAAACAAAATCATTTTATACTTTCTTTTACAGAATGAATGTTTTGGAAAATCAAATAAAATTATATATATATATATATGAATGTATATATGTATATATATATACATATATATATATAGGTATAAATATATATATATATGAATGTATATATGTATATATATATATATATATATATGAATGGATGGATGGACAATGAATGAAGGAGTGGCATTCGTCTGACAAGATGCTTCAATCAACATATATGTATATGCATATGTATATCTATGTATGTATATATGTGTAAATATATATGTGTGCATGTGTATAAAGTTAAAATCATGTTTTTTTTACTGAATGGATGTTTTCAAAAATCCAATAAAAATATACATATTTATACAAGCATACATATATATATATATATAATATATATATTATATATATATATATATAATATGAATATATGTATATCTATGATGTATATATATATATATAAATATATGTGTGTGTAAAAGAGTAATCAATACTAAATCCATTTACATTGTTCACATTCAAATGAATACATACAAAATAAGTGTGTGTAGTTTATGAATATCCAATACAAAATTTTTGTCCTCCATTTTTATTCGTTTAACCTTTTCAATATTCTTGTCCAAGCATTGTTATTCGCTGTTAATATATTAAATTTCAACCTTAACAGGAATGTTGATCGGTGCACAGAATACGTGTTACCTAGTGCTAAGCAATTTCTCCTTGTTCTACAACAGCAGCAGCAGCAGCAGCAGCAGCAACCAATTTTTTTTTTCATAAAAGTGTTGTCTTCCTTCAACATAGAACGTGAATAAGTTTAGCGCAACAATTCAATGACGCTACGACTAATGGCACTGGAAGAAGAAAACAAAACAAATTGTTGTTTTGAATCTTCTTCTTGTAAATCCCGCACAAGCCATGCACTAAGCCTTTGTCACGTCAATACGACAAAAAAAAAGCAATGTATATCTGTATTACCTAATTATATGTATTCATACAACTGCTCTGCTATGAGCAGGATGTGACAGGAAGTGAATTTTTTAGAAAGGTTTAACAGGTTTGAGTTTTTGTTCTCCGAGCCATACCAAGGTTAAAGGGCCCAGTCTGACCAACAATTTACTCATAGCTTGATTGGTTTAGTTTGGTTTCTTTGTTTAAACACATACCAATTTTCATGGGTTATTTAATGCCAAAAAACATCTTTTTAGAAGAACAGAAGTGGTTTCGTTTGGTTTCTTTGTTTAATGGCATTTCAACCTTCATGGGTTATTTAATGCCAAAGCCATCTTTTTAGAAGAACACAAGTGGTTTCATTTGGTTTCTTTGTTTAATGGCATTTCAACCTTTGTGGGTTATTTAATGCTAAAGCCATTTTTTAGAAGAACAGAAGTGGTTTAGTTGGGTTTCTTTGTTTAATGGCATATCAAATTAGATGGTTATTTAATGCCAAAACCATCTTAGTATCTATTTACCAACCACTCCGTCATGAGCAGGATGCGACATGAGGTGAATTTTTCAGTAAAATTCAACAGGTTTGAATTCAGAGTTTTCCATCTAAAGTAAAGTCATTGGAGTGACCTAAAGTTGGTATCAGCCAGACAGCGAGGGAGTCCATACCAAAGTCAAAAGGCCCAGTCTGCTCAACAATTTACTTTTACTTTTTTAATTTATAGATTGATTTAAAAACATCTTTACTCAACTTAATTTTAATTTTGATAGTATTCATGATATGATATGATATAATATATTATATATCCTGACTATCAAATTTCACTGACAGTAGTCATCACACACTGACCTACACCCTAACTATCAAATTTCTTCAAAGGCAATACATTGACCCCATAAAAAAGCATACCCCACAAATTAAACCCATCCTTTCCTTTTTTTATTTCCTCTCTCTATACCACACTCCCAAACCATGCCCTCTTTCCATCCTTTAACTGCACCAAAAATTACTTTTTCAGTATAAAAGCAGACTCTAAAAAGCATTTGACTTCACAATAAATTCTGAGGAAGCTTCACTAAAAACTGAGGTGAAATATCAATTGAATTTAGTTGCTGTGTTGTTATATCCACTTTTTCCTTTATTTTCAACCACATGTATATATCAATTATATGACATAGCCATAAATGGTTTTGAGAAATGTACATGAAATAAATTTTTATGTGAATGTCTGTAAAAAAAACAAATATAATTTTGATAGGGTTTAATATATATAAACAACAACAATAGTAGTAGTAATAATAATAATAATAATAATAATAATAATTGTGATGATGTGTTGGAGTTATAGCCTTTAGAAGTGCACATGCAATAAGCTTTGAAGTAACCCTCTGTAAAAAAAATAAACTTTTCATACATCTAATAGATTATGATATGAATAATAAGATGATATAATAGATAATTTTTAGATGTGTGCACAAAATAAACTTTGAAGAATGTAAAAAATGAAATATATTGATATACTATAATAATAATGAGGATGGTGTCATGTTTATCATCATAGGAAATGAACTTGGCGACCTGAGATCAAATTCTGGAATGGCAACTGCTCTAGGAGAAGGAAAAACTCCGAATTCAAATCAGTTAAACTCCTCTTAAGAAATTGACTTTGTGTCAAATCTTACTCGTACAGAGAAATTGGTATCCAAGCCAGAAGACCAGACTTAGTATTGATTAAGAAGAAAGAAAGAATTTGTCAACCGGTAGATTTTGCAGTTCCATTAGACGTTACAGACGGACCACCAAATCCCGGCTAGGAGACCAGACCTAGTATTAAGTAACAAGAAAAAGAAAACGTGTCATCTCGTGGATGTTAACGTCCCGGTGGATCACAAGATGAAGGTGAAAGAAAACGAAAAGATAGACAAATACTTTGACTAGCTAGAGAGCTGGAATATAGTAGAACATGAAGGTAAGGGTCGTTCAAATTGTAATTGAGGCCATGGGAACTGTCCAGAGGGTTTGGAAAAGAGTCTGGAGAAAATTAGACATCCGAGGAAGAACCGAGTCCAAACAACAGCATTTTTAAGATCATCTAGAATACTCAGAAGAGTCCTGGAGACTTGGGAAGACTTCCTATCACTCAGCTTCCAGTGAACTACCATCTTAGGTGGGTGTGAAAAACCACATCTATTAATAATGGAGTTGTCTGTATTTCTGTCTGTAACAAAAACTACGTCATAGCTCTTCGTCACAGCTTACGTCACAATATTCTTATGCTATATACACCCAAAATTTGAGTAAGCAATTTTAAAAATTGTTTTTACTCTCGTCCTTTTTTTTTCTACAGTAACAAGAAGTTAACTAAAAAGTTTACAAATAAATAAACACCTACGATTTTGTGGAAAATTTATGTGGAAAATATTCAAAATGATTGTTTGATTATTACATGCATGCAACTTTTTATTTGAGAGGGATGGGGCTCAGTTTTCATTTCAAATTGTTTTTTTTTTTACCCCTTTAATGAATCTGAGGATTTGTCTTACTTATGATACAAACCCTCTGACATTGAATTTTTAACTTCCACCCTCTCAGGCAATCTCTTTCAAAAATATTTTTTTTCGACGCCCGGATGGTGTTTTCTGTTGCTAGTAATTATAATAGATAATGTTTAAAGTCCTTAGGAGAACATTACTTATGTGGTTGTCCTTACTTCTACACAAACACCCAGCATGACTTGTCCATCTTACGTGGATGATTTGTGTGATAAGAAGGAAGTGACTGCTGTTTTGTTGGATGCTTCTTACGAGGCTTGTTCAAAACAGCACTTTGTCTCATTGTGTAGTTTCTGTCTAGCTTTTTCACTACAGACTTGTTTATTATCTGATTCTCATATAAATTTATATTATTGCTCTAAATTATCATTAGAGATAGTTTTTTTTCCTATGATTATTTTTGGATATTGTAACCCAGAAATTCAGAATGGATTTGTTATATTTATATGAGAATAAGCCAAAGTAATGAATAAATAAGGAAGCAATTGTTACTTCAAGTTAGAAGCTGTTGTTTTTTGCTGATCTAAAAAGCTTAGGCTATGAATGATTATAGAAAAATGAATCCCCCCCCCAAAAAAAAAAAACTTTACTGCTCACGGCTTTCTTAATTCATAGAATTATACAACAGCTCGTCTAAATCATTGTATTTTTGAAGTTTCTTTGTAACGTGCATCATGCTCCATTGGCTGCGTCATGTCCTCTTTCCTTGTCTATTCAAAGCTGCTGCTTTTCAAAGAAAATGCTTCATCAACTAACGTTTTGTTCAAGGCAAGGAAAACTGAAATCGATTTTGGATCAATTCCGATGTATCCATTACATGCATGTCAGGGTGCAACGTACTGTTTTTTTGTTGTTTTTTTTAAAAGTCTTCAGGTATCTATCTTCCTATTCATCTCACCTGAGTATTTCTCTCGTTTTTTTATTTTTTATTTTTTTTATTTTTTTAGGGGGGGGGGTGTATTCTCTTTCCTTTGTATCCAACTCAGACAACCTGAAGATCGCCTCGTGTTTTCCTTTTTGGTGTTTAAACTCTTCTGACCTTTTTCGTAATCAGAACGCGCGTACACAAAAAAAAATGTCTAAATGCGTGTCCATTTTGTTTGCATTTGCTTGCTTTAAAAAAATCCTCCGTTCATCCCGAGATGATATAGCAACTGCAGAGCACTTACCATTCTCTGACAGGATATCTCCATCTGATGCTCTTTCCGATCTTGCATTCCATCGGTGCCAAGTCTATTGAGTTGAGCCTATCAAGGATTTCTCTAAGGTCGGTTCTGTTCTGAAACACCATTTCTATTTATGCTGGCGTTTTTTCGCTGACTTCCATTGGAACTTTTATAAGTAAGGAATCAACTTCATCTTCTTACATCAAATGAAAAAAAAAATGGCTTCCCTTTCATGATTCCAAACATCTCATCAAAGAATTCATGATTCTTCAATTTTAGATTGTCCATCATAGTTAATATAAAAAAGCATTCTGCTTTGCATCAATATTGTTTAGAATTAAACTAAAAAAATTCAGCCTTTTGATTTTTTTTCTTTCAGTGTTTGAAATTCTTTAGAATACTACAAAAAAACAAAAAAACAATAAGTTGGGTCACCAATAAGTTCAGGAAAAAAGTGAGTTTGTAAAGCGAATTAAGTTTTTAAAAATAAATACGTCCGGAGAAAAAACAACAACCTTGAAATCATTTAGGAAGATTTCTGAGAAAGGGAACGTTTGACCTCATCTAAATCTAAATGGACCTGATTCTTAGAATTCACTCATGTGATCAGGAAAAAAAATGAGTTGGCAAAGCGAATTAAATTAAAAAAAAATAAATACGCCCGAAGAATTAAAAAAAAGACAAAAAAACAAACTTTAAATCATTTGGTAAGATTTCTGAGAAAGGAAACGTTTGACCTCATCTAAATCTAAATAGACCTGATTCTTAGAATTCACTCATGTGATCAGGAAAAAAGTGAGTTGGCAAAGCGAATCAAATTTTTTAAAAATTATTAAAAAAAGACAACAAAAGAAAAAAAAAACAACCTTGAAATCATTTAGAAAGATTTCTGAGAAAGGGAACGTTTGAAAAAAGTCAGTTTCCTTTTATTGTGTAATGGCAGTAATTCCAACTGTTCAGTAGCATCGTATTTCCCATTGCACTGTAGTGGTGGGGACAGAAAATTCCAAACCCAGTGTAACAGTGGCTCCGGGGGCTGTGGCTATTTTTAGCTTTACGCATGCTTATGCATTAAACAGACCGTGCGTTGCATATTACACCTGAAGAGATGCAGTCAAATAAAGGTTAGTTATTCTTGTAGATTTTTTATGGCCGTTTAGTGAATGCCGGGTACCTAGCAGGGTTCAAGGGTTAACAAGCAGATCATTGCTTTTGAATTTGATTCTCACTTTTTCAAGTAGTCTACTACGGCTCGTGGAAACTACGAAACCTCGTCAAACAAGGAACGAAAAGGAGTGAAAAAGAGAGGAAAGAAGCCGCCGCAGAAAAGAGAGTTAAAAGGAAGGAGAGACAACAGCATCCACAGCAAGCATCACCGTTTGTTTGCAATCACTGCACCAGAGATTGCCATTCAAAAATTGGTCTGTTCAGCCACTCACGCATTTGCAGATAAAAAAAGAAAAAGTGGACACAACGCCATCGTCTTCAATAGACGGAAGGATGCCACCGACTGCATCTAGTACACTTATACAGGGTGTCTATAAAATCTTCCAACATATTTCAAAAGTAACAACAAAGATGGCAGTCTTATTGAAATGCAATAATTAAATAACCAGCTGTTAAGTTTCTGACCGCCATCCTTGGCCAGTTGAAAAAGAACTTAAAGTAAGTAAGTCCCGAGCTATAGAATCCTTTGGTAAGTGAATAAGTTCTGCTTTATGGAATCCTACGTAGTGTCAAAGGTCCAGTGATATAATCCTATGTTCCGTCGTCCATGAAGGTTCAAAGCAATGTACGTAGGTATGACCAGAACAGCCAGTATAAATAACAATATCATTTATGTACTTATCAAGATAATCATGTCTGGCACAGGGATAATGTTTTGAGGCATTTAAGTTATACATGTAGATTATTATGACCACTTACTGAATATTCGGTTTCTAGCTTGGTGTAATATTTTACAAGCTTGGCTAGCAGGTGTGATTTTTTAAGCATTTGACTCTCCTGTGGCTAGTCCACTTATACAGGGTGTCTATTGTAGGAATTGAGTGGTGTAATGGTTAAAGCCATAGGAAATGGGCTCGTCGCCCCGAGTTCAAATCCTGGACGTGGTAATTGCATTTCACTTAGCGCTAATACCCTTGGGAAAGGTATGAATCCTACTCTCCCTCCAGCTATGGGCAAATAGTAGGGCAGACTGGGCTCTTTAACCTTGGTTAGGCAACCGGTCTAGGAGAAGGAAAACTCTGAATTCAAACCTGTTAAACTCCGCTTAAGAAATTGACCTTGTGTCGCATCCTGCTCGTGCGGAGGGGTTGGTAGATATATATACAGGGTGTCTATAAAATCTTCAACATATTTAAAATGTAACAACAAAGATGGCAGTCTTATTGAAATGCAATAATCAAATAACCAACCACTAGACCAGATGAGTTGGCGGTGGAATATTTCAACAGTCCAACCCCGTGTAAAACCGGCTTCAGAGGCTGCGGCTATTTTTAGCTTTCCGCATGCTTATGCATCAAAACCGACCGTGAATTAATATTACACCTGAGGAGATGCAGTCAAATAAAGGTTAGCAAGTTATTCTTGTAGATTTTGATGACCATTTAGTGAAATTAGGTGCCTAGCAAGGTGTAATGGTTATCAGGTTGGGTTAACAGGTCATTGTTCATGAATTTGATTATCACTTTTTGTCTCGTAACCGTTTTCAAACTATTTGGCTCGTCTTCATCCTAGCTAACGTCTTCAGGTCGGTAGAGCGTTCGGCTAGAAACCACAAGGTTCCTAGTTCGATACCGGTCCTCGCCAACTCAGCGTATGAGTTAGCACAGGATATGTGCGGTAAAGTGAGGAGCTGACGGTAGGTGTGGCGCTCCACCTCAGACGCTAAAATAATCTCCTTGGTCTAGCGCAAGTGAAAAGGGGACAGACCTCTCGCTGATTGGCTCATACCGACTTTAGGCCGCCCCGACGACTTTACTTACTTATAATATACTAGCAAATTATATGCACCCTCGGGTCAAGTATTTTAAGTTTTAAAATAATAAAAATATCATATAAATTAGATAAAGGTTAATGAAACTGAATAAGAATGAATAGGAACAGAGGGGTATGATTTAAAAATAGAACAACCTTTGGAACTAACTCTTCCATCATTTTCCATTGCTTCCCGTCTTTCATTGGGAAATTTTCCTAATTTAACTATTTAGTTAAATAGGAAGTAAAGAATAAAATTACAGTTGTTTCTTCTTGTTAATGGATTTCTTTTGAGATTTCTTTCCAAGATTTTTGCTCATATTCAATAAGATAAAACAAAACAATTAGAAATCAATAATACTAAGCATATATTTATTAAAATCAAATTTTTAATATCAATATGCAAATTAGCCTTCCCATTCACACTGTAATCCGCTATTTTGTTGAATATATAAATACAATTGCATATTATGAGTATATAGATATGGTCAACAGTCTTAATGATGTAAAACAGTTTTATTAATAATTGAGGTTTAAATAAAAATAAACTGATGGAGAATGTGATGTAAATAACAAAGGGAATTGTGACTTGTAATAGTAATATAGTTTCGGTTACAGACAGACAAACACACAAAATCTCCATTATAATAAGATATAATATATATATATATATATATATTATATAGATATATATACTAGAAAAACGTGACCCGCTGTGTCACCCATTGAACTGTGGGTAGAAAATTATGATCAGAAAAGAATTGAGTTGCAAAGCGAATTGATTTTTAAAAAGAATAATAGGACCGGAGAATCTTTTTAAAAATCATTACGATTTCCAATTGTAAGATTTCTAGGGAAAGGGAAAGTTGGGGGTTGATGGGAGGTAACGTGGCCGTTACATCTGCTTTATTGTGGGTTGCTGCTTCCAATGGTGTTTGTATAGAACAGCATGCAGTATCCTTGGGTTGTCCCCTTCTAGCCTTTTTCATTAAGTTAGTGGTGCCTACCATACAGTAGTTACTGATTTGGCTTTATGTACCAGAATAAGTTAAAGCCCTAAGTTTTTTTTTTGGAAAAATAATGGTAGTTTTTTTATTACAAAATTTCAAATGTAACAGCATCTATTATTTATGAAGCAATGTAATGAATAATTATATTTTTTACTCCAGGAAGGAAATATTTATCCGTGTATTATTCTAACTAAAAAAAAATGTTTTTCAGGAAAATAATACATACAAATTATATTGGAATTCTTGGTGGTAGGAATGTATTTAGTTGAGTTCCGCATCACCAAGGACCAATATTGTATTAGCATATCCATAATATACTAACACTGAACAAACATAAGGAAAAACAAGTTAACACAATATATATACAAAAAATTAACTGATATTTTATATGGCAGATTGCATTACAAAACAGGAAGTTAATCTGAACATTTAGCTACATAAACAAGAGTAACCTCTCCCTTGTTTATTTCCCTCTGAGGAAGTCGTATGTTTGGGTCGGCCATTTTCATTTCACTGTAATTTTATACAACTTCATGTTTAACACGAAATATCATGAAATGTGTTTCAATTGTGCTTGCGCATTAATTGAAACTGAACATTGTTATTACAGAACACATTTATATTATTTTCGTGTTTAAAACGTGCCAGTTGTATTATTACAGTTGAAATGAAAATTGATCGACCAAAACATACGGCTTCCTCAAAGTGAAATAAACAAGGGGGTTACTCTCATTTATGTAGGTATTATTGTTCAGGAAATTAATGCATAAAATTATTATTGGATTCTTGTGGTAGGGAATGTATTATATATATACTTAATTCACCAAGGCACATATTAGTATTGCATATCCATGATATACTACACTCAAACAAAACATAAGGAAAAAACAAGTTAAACACAAAATATATATACAAAATTCGTTAATATTTTATATGGAGATGCATTAACAAACCAGGAATACGAAAAACGGACAATATCCCATTGTAGAATCCATAAATATATTATTTCTATGAACATTTCCGTGATGGGTCAGAGGCAACATCTCAACTGATCAAAGACAAGAAGCAACATACAGGTTAAGAAGGCGGTTAATGAGGAGTTAAGTTTTAAGGAAAAAATAATTTGTGGGCTCTGTTTTTTTTCTGCGGATCACCAGTATACAGGTTTACGCAGAAAAAACAGAACCCAAAATTCTTGTAATAAACGTGTAATTTCAACTAAGGGGGGGGTTAGAGTTCTAGGCGTAGGATTAGGTTGGGCGTGCGCGTTTTCGTGGGCAAAAACGCCCTAAGTTGTTTTAATTCTCTCTCTTTTTCTTTATTCGTTGTACGGACTGCTTCAATCCGTAGCTGGTGTTTTTTTTTCAGCAGCCAGCCGCTAGCGGTTTTATGCAGGAGGCCGGACGGAACTCGCGAATCATTACCGAAAAAATATTGTGATAATAGAGTTCACCTGGCAGGTGAGATGAGGAATCGCTTAGGACTGCAAAAAAGAAAAAAACCTTGTCAATTGACGTGGTTTAATATTCTCCTCTTTCTCTATTTCTTTTATTATTATATGGTTTATTTTCATTTTTTTGAAACGTGAAACTACGCCCTGCCAAGTCCTCTTCCAGAAGTCTGTTTGTGATTTGAAAATCTAAAGCAGGAGCCAAACAGATCTCGATACGCACGATTCTCCGCAAACTCGCTACTATACCTTAATAAACAGGCACGACTTTCGTTGTCGATACGCGGTGGTTAATCAGACCTTGCACTATGTTAGCCTATCTCACACCCGATGCTACATCTACACCGACGTAATTTAAGCCTGAAACAGAATAACGCTAACACCATCGTAGATAACAATACGTGTTCGATTTACCTCAGAAAAAGAATTCCATCTCTCTC
>CM042169.1:62229360-62254360 GCA_023376005.1 Doryteuthis pealeii
GGCTAACAAAAGTGGGGATAACATGGTTGGGGAAGGTGATCCCACCGGGAATTGTGCAATATTAAACTTGACCATGCAGACAAATTGTATATGCACAGACACAGACAAGAATTGTACTGAAAAAAAAAAGAGACAAAAAATTCTCTGGGTTTTGTGAGGAAAATGATGAACCAATCCCGCCCCCCCCCCCAAAAAAAAAACTTGTTGACTAGTGAACTTTACCATTTCAGCAGACCATGAAGGGAAATAAATGAAAGGAAAAAAATGAATAAATACCTGGACCTTGATAAGAATAAGAGTGTCACTTACTGATAGTTAGGGGGGCAAAGCCCCAACCTAATGGACGAAGACACCAATGTCTAGTCATCTACATCTGGATGCTAGACCAAAAGAGAGAGAGGCAGAGAGCTTTCAGGCTGAGTTTAAATACCAGCTAGTGTCACATAGGGCAAACCTCGTGGTAAGGGAAGATAACCTTTTGACTCTTGTCCATCTCAGCCTGGGCAGGCAATCGCTACACTGAGATTTGAGATAAAAGTAGGTCATCTAATCCAATCCAGAAGATCAAACCGCGTTAATGGTTAACAAGCAAAAAGTAACTTATCGACTAGCAGACTTACCATTCCATTAGACCCCAAAGGAAATAAAGGAGAGTGAAAAAAAACTGAATAGATACCAGAACCTTGCCAGAGAGCTGAAAAGTGATGGACATGAAGTAGCTGTGATACTAATCATCATTGAATGTCGTTGGAACAATCTCAAAGAATCTGGAAAAATGTCAAGGGAAACTAGAGATCCAAGGAAGAATTGAGACTATTCAGACCACAGCAACTGTAGAGACTGGCAAAAATACTTAGTTGAGAGTCCTGGAGAACAGAGGAGACTTGCAATTACTCAGACTTCAATGAACGTCACCACTACAACTAAGTGTGAAACTCAAAAAAATATCTTATTATGATGGAGATTATGTATTTATGCCTGTAACAAAACAATGTCACAATCGATGTCACAAATTCATTAGATATAACATTGTCTTCTCAATTATATATTGATCATATTTAGTCATTATATAATTTTTAATTAACATCTTATCTATTAACGAGGTCTCTATTAAAATCTTACTCAAAACAGCCCATATTATAATGAGTTAAGAATCCACAATTGTGTTATACGGTGGTGATTCAAAAAGTAATGCCATTTTGTATAGGACAGGTGTATAATTAACCGACACAGGAACATGTTGAAAAAAGAATAAAGGAAAGAAAGTTTGTTTTTTTTTTTTCCAAAATAAGGATTTTACTCTGAGGAAGGTTGAACTTCTTTGGGTGCGAACATTTCTACATTTTTTTCTATTATTTTTATTTAAAATTTAAAATTTAAAAATAATAATAGTTTGAATAATGTACACATGGATAAACTCTGACCAAAACACGTGTAAGTTTAATTGATTAAAATTCCTATTTTATCCATTCTATACTTTCTTTCTTTTATTTCTTTTTCACATCCCATCGGTACTTCCTATTTTCATTTTACACCAGGAACTGTATCATTAACATCAAAATGAAGCTGGGACCTCCGTGGATCACAACCCTACTTCAACACTAGTCACTGTTTCTCTCAATAGCAATGTTCCACCTTCGAATGAGGCAGTTATCCCTGCCCAGTAAAATTCTGTTAACTGTTCTTTGAGCCAATTCTTCACTACAGATTACTACCGCGTCACTGGAATAATGTTTGGCCTCTCAGACCCTTTTTTTCATGGGTCCGAAGAGATGATAGTCTTATTCACATAAAGTCTCTCGGACTTTAGATAAAGATGGATCACCTTATCCATCCAGGAGACCAGACCTAGTATTGATTAACAAAAAAAAAAAGAAAAAAGAGAACTTGTCAATTGTTTTAGATTTTGCAGTTCCAGCCAGATGACAGGTGAAATGAAGGAAAATGAAAAGATGGACAAATACTGGACCTTGCAGAGATTGAAATACCATCAGCTAATGCGGGTTGAAAAACTCACATAATCGATGATAAAGATAACTGAATAACACTAGAGTGATATGATAATAAAGAAACTGAAGATTAGGTGAAGAATCAAGACCATACTGACACCAGCATTGTTGAGATCGGCTAGAATACTCAGGAGAGTCCTGGAGACCTGAAGAGACATGTTTACACAGACTCCAGTGAAGGACCACCAGTTAAAATATTGTGTGAAATTTCGCAAGGAGGGAAATAATAATGATAGAGAAACTGAAAAAATTATTGGACATGAGAGTGAAGGTGGTATCAATTGTAGTTTGTTGGTGCCCTTGGAAACGGTCCTCAAGGGTTTGGAAAAGTGACTAACTACTTAAAGTCCTTTTTCAACTGGCCAAGGCTTCTATACTCAGGCTAACTACTTTAAGTCCTTTTCACTGGCCAAGGATTCTATAGCTCAGGAATACTTTACTTTAAGTCCTTTTCACTGGCCAAGGATTCTATAGCTCGGGAACTAACTTACTTTAAGTTCTTTTTCAACTGGCCAAGGATGTTCGGTCAGAAATTAACAGCTGGTTTATTTGATTATTGCATTTCAATAAGACTGCCATCTTTGTTGTTACCCTTTAAATATGTTAGAAGATTTTATAGACTCCCTGTATAAGTGTACTAGCTACAGTAGATAACCGAAAAAAGTGATATCAATTCAGAAGCAATGACCTGCTAGCCTAACTTGATACATTTACATCTTGCTAGACACATAACTTCACTAAATCGTCACAAAATCTACAAGAATAACTTTCTAACCTTTAGTTGCATCTCCCTCGGGTATAATATACAATGCACGTTCGTTAATGCAGTGTAAAGCTAAAAAATTAGCCTCAGCCCCTGAAGCCACTGTTACACCCGGTGTGGGACTATTGAAATATTCCCACCACCAACTCATCGGTCTAGTGGTTGGTTATTTGATTATTGCATTTCAATAAGACTGCCATCTTTTGTTGTTAGCATTTTAAATATGTTGGAAGATTTTATAGACACCTGTATAAGTGTACTAGCCGTGGCTTCTGACAAAATTCTATAGCTCGGGACTTACTTACTTTAAGTTCTTTTTCAACTGGCCAAGGATTCTATAGCTCGGGACTTATTTACTTAAATTATTTTTCAACTGGCCAAGGATGTCGGTCAGAAACTTAACAGCTGGTTATTTGTTACTGCATTTCAATAAGACTGCCATCTTGTTGTTACATTTTAAATATGTTGGAAGATTTATAGACACCCTGTATAAGTGTACCTTATTGGCATCTTCCGTCTATTGAAGACGATGGCGTTGTGTCCACCTTTTCTTTTTTTTAATCTGCAAATGCGTGAGTGGCTAAACAGACCAATTTTTGAATTGGCAATCTCTGGTGCAGTGATTGCAAACAAACGGTTATGCTTGCTGGAGATGCTGTTGTCTTCTCCTTTCTTTTAACTCTCTTTTCTGTGGGGTTTCTTTCCCCTCTTTTTTTCATTCCTTTTCGTTCCTTGTTTGACGAGGTTTCGTAATTCCACGAGCCGTAGTAAGACTACTAGAAAAAAGTAAGAATCAAATTCAGAAGCAATGATCTGCTAGTCTAGCTTGTTAACCCTTGAACCCTGCAAGTTACCCGCATTCACTAAACGGTCATAAAATCTACAAGAATAACTAATGTTGTATAGCCGCTTGACAGGACTTCAATAAAACCACAGACACATATTATATATAAAATAGGACCCGTTTTATTTTGGTATAAGTGGACTAGTGCAGTAGACTACTAGAAAAAGTGAAATCAAATTCAGAAGCAATGATTGCTAGCCTAGCTTGTTAACCCTTGAACCCTGCTAGGTATCCGGCATTCACTAAACGGCCATAAAAATCTACAAGAATAACTAACCTTTATTTAACTGCATCTCTCAGGTGTAATATGCAACGCACGGTCTGTTTAATGCATAAGCATGCGTAAAGCTAAAAATAGCCGCAGCCCCTGAAGCCACTGTTTACACTGGGTTTGGAATTTTCTGTCCCTACCACTACAGTGCAATAGGAATACGATGCTACTGAACAGTTGGAATTACTGCCATTACACAATAAAGGAAACTGACTTTTTTTCTATGAACTCATTGGGTTACCACACTTATTGTCTTTTGTTTTGTTTTTTTGTAGTATATAAAGTATTTCAAACACTGAAAAAAATTTTTTTTTAATTCTCCGGACGTATTATTTTTTATTTGATTCGCTTTGCCAACTCACTTTTTTCCTGATCACATGAGTGAATTCTAAGATCAGGTCCATTTAGATTTGATGAGGTCAAACGTTCCTTTCTCAGAATCTTACCAAATGATTTAAAGCTTGTTTTTTTGTCTTTTTTAAAATTCTCCGGGTGTATTATTTTTTAAAATTTAATTCGTTTGCCAATTCATTTTTTTTCCTGACACATGAGTGAATTTCTAAGAATCAGGTCCATTTAGATTTAGATGAGGTAAAACGTTCCCTTTTCTCTCAGAAATCTTACTAAATGATTCTCAAGTGTTTTTTTTTTTCCTCCGGACGTTTTATTTTTAAAACTTATTCGCTTTACAAACTCACTTTTTTCCTGAACTTATTGGTGACCCAACTTATTGTTTTTTTTGTAGTATTCTAAGAATTTCAAACACTGAAAAAAAAAAATCATAAGGCTGATTTTTTTAGTTTAATTCTAAACAATATTGATGCAAAGCAGAATGCTTTTTTTATATTAACTATAACAATGGACAATCTTAAAATTGAAGAATCATGAATTCTTTGATGAGATGTTTGAATCATGAAGGGAAGCCAATTTTTTTTTCATTTGATGTAAGAAGATGAAGTGATTCCTACTTATAAAAGTTCTCAATGGAAGTCAGCGAAAAAACACGCAGCATAAATAGAAATGGTGTTTCAGAACAGAACCGACCTTAGAGAAATCCTTGATAGGCTCAACTCAATAGACTTGGCACCGATGGGAATGCAAGATCGGGAAAGAGCATCAGATGGAGATATCCTGTCAAGAGAATGGTAAGTGCTCTGCCAGTTTGCTATATCATCTCGGAGGATGAACGGAGGATTTTTTAAAGCAAGCAAATGCAAACAAAATGGACACGCATTAACATTTTTTTTGTGTACGCGCGTTCTGATTACGAAAAGTCAGAAGAGTTTAACACCAAAAGGAAAACACGAGGCGATCTTCAGGTTGTCTGAGTTGGATACAAGGAAAGAGAATACAACCCCCCCCCTAAAATAAAAAAATAATAAACAAAAAAACAAAAAAACAGAGAAATACTTCAGGTGAGATGAATAGGAAGATAGATACCTGAAGACTTTAAAAAAAAAACAACAAAAAAACAGTACGTGCACCTGACATGCATGTAAATGATACATCGGAATTGATCAAAATCGATTTCAGTTTTCCTTGCCTTGAACAAAACGTTAGTTGATGAAGCATTTTCTTTGAAAAGCAGCAGCCTTTGAATAGACAAGGCAAGAGGACATGACGCAGCCAATGGAGCATGATGCACGTTACAAAGAAACTTCAAAAATACAATGATTTAGACGAGCTGTTGTATAAATTCTATGAATTAGAAAGCCGTGAGCAGTAAAAGTTGTTTTTTTTTTGGGGGGGGGATTCATTTTCTATAATCATTCAGCCTAAGCTTTTTAGATCAGCAACACAACAACAGCTTCTTACTTGAAGTAACAATTGCTTCCTTATTTTTCATTACTTTGGTTATTCTCATATAAATAATACAAATCCATTCTAATTTCTGGGTTACAATATCCAAAAATAATCATAGGAAAAAAAACTATCTCTAATGATAATTTAGAGCATATAATATAAATTTATATGAGAATCAGAATAATAAACAAGTCTGTATGAAAAAGCTAAGACAGAAACTACACAATGAGACAAAGTGCTGTTTTGAACAAGCCTCGTAAGAAGCATCCAACAAAACAGCATCACTTCCTTCTTATCACAAACAAATCATCCACGTAAGATGGACAAGTCATGCGGGTGTTTGTGTAGAAGTAAGGACAACCACATAAGTAATGTTCTCCTAAGGACTTTAAACATTATCTATTAAATTACTAGCAACAGAAAACACCATCCGGGCGTCGAAAAAAATTATTTTTGAAAGAGATTGCCTGAGAGGGTGAAAGTTAAAAACAATGTCAGAGGGTTTGTATCATAAGTAAGACAAATCCTCAGATTCATTAAAGGGGTAAAAAAAAACAATTGAAATGAAAACTGAGCCGCCCTCTCATATAAAAATGTGCATGCATGTAATAATCAAACAATCATTTTGAATTTTTCCACATAAATTTTCCACAAAATCGTAGGTATTTATTTATTTGTAAACTTTTATTTAACTTCTTGTTACTGTAAAAAAAAAAGGACGAGAGTAAAAAACAATTTTTAAAATTGCTTACTCAAATTTTGGTGTATATAGCATAAGAATATTGTGACGTAAGCTGTGACGAGAGCTATGACGTAGTTTTGCTACAGACAAAATACAGACAACTCCATTATTAATAGATGTGGTTTTCACACCCACCTAAGATGGTAGTTCACAGGAAGCTGAGTGACAGGAAGTCTTCCAAATCTCCAGGACTCTCTGAGTATTCTAGCTGATCTTTAAATGCTGTTGTTTGGACTCGGTTCTTCCTGGATGTCTAATTTTCTCCAGACTCTTTCCAAACCCTCTGGACAGTTCCCATGGCCTCAATTACAATTTGAACGACCCTTACCTTCTGTTCACTATATTCCAGCTCTCTAGCTAGGTCAAAGTATTTGTCTATCTTTTCGTTTTCTTTCACCTTCACTCTGTGACCATCGGGACGTTAACATCCACGGATGACACGTTTTCTTTTTCTTGTTACTTAATACTAGGTCTGGTCTCCTAGCCGGGATTTGGTGGTCGTCTGTAACGTCTAATGGAACTGCAAAATCTACCAAGTTGACAAATTCTTTCTTTCTTCTAATCAAAATAGGTCTGGTCTTCTGGCTTGAATACCAATTCCTCTGTGCGAGTAAGATGTGACACAAAGTCAATTTCTTAAGAGGGAGTTTAACTGATTTGAATTCGGAGTTTTTTCCTTCTCCTAGAGCAGTTGCCATTTCCAGAATTTGATCTCGGGTTCCCAAGTCCATTCTATGATGATAAACATGACAAACCCTCCTTATATTATTATAGTATATCAATATATTCATTTTTTCTTCAAAGTTTTTTGTGCACACATCTAAAAATTATCTATTATATCATCTTATTATTCATATCATAATCTATTAGATGTATGAAAAGTTATTTTTTTACAGAGGGTTTACTTCAAAGCTATTGCATGTGCACTTCTAAAGGCTATACTCCTACACATCATCACAATTATTATTATTATTATTTATTATTATTATTAATATTATTATTATGTTGTTGTTTATATTATAAACCCTATAAAATTATATTTGTTTTTTACAGACATTCACATAAAGATTTATTTCATGTACATTTAACTATTTATGGTTATGTCATATAATTGATATATACATGTGGTTGAAAATAAAGGAAAAAGTGGTATAACAACACAGCAACAAATTCAATTGAATATTCACCTCAGTTTTTTAGTGAAGCTTCCTCAGAATTTATTGTGAAGTCAAATGCTTTTAGAGTCTGCTTTTATACTGAAAAAGTAATTTTTGGTGCAGTTAAAGGATGGAAGAGGGGATGGTTTGGGAGTGTGGTATAGAGAGGGAAATAAAAAAAGGAAGGGATGGGTTTAATTTGGTGGGGTACTTTTTTTATGGGGTCAATGTATTGCCTTTGAAGAAATTTTATAGTTAGGATGTAGGTCAGTGTGTGATGACTACTGTCAAGTGAATTTGATAGTCAGGATATATAATATATTATATTATATCATATCATAATACTATCAAAATTAAAATTAAGTTGAGTAAAGATGTTTTTAATCAATCTATAATAAAAAGTAAGTAAAATGTTGAGCAGACTGGGCCTTTTGACTTTGGTATGGACTCCCTCGTGTCTGGCTGATACCAATTTAGGTCTCCAATGACTTTACTTTAGATGGAACTCTGAATTCAAACCTGTTGAATTTTACTGAAAAATTCACCTCATGTCGCATCCTGCTCATGACGGAGTGGTTTGTAAATAGATACTAAGATGGTTTTGGCATTAAATAACCATCTAATTTTGGATATGCATTACAAAGAAACCCAACTAAACCACTTTCTGTTCTTCTAAAAAGATGGCTTTAGAATTAAATAACCCACAAGGTTGAAATGCCATTAAACAAAGAAACCAAATGAAACCACTTGTGTTCTTCTAAAAAGATGGCTTTTGGCATTAAATAACCCATGAAGGTTGAAATGCATTAAACAAAGAAACCAAACGAAACCACTTCTGTTATTCTAAAAAGATGGCTTGGCATTAAATAACCCATGAAGGTTGAAATGCCATTAAACAAAGAAACCAAACGAAACCACTTCTGTTCTTCTAAAAAGATGTTTTTGCATTAAATAACCATGAAAATGGTATGTGTTTAAACAAAGAAACCAAACTAAACCAATCAAGCTATGAGTAAATTGTTGGTCAGACTGGGCCCTTTAACCTTGGTAGGCTCGGAAGACAAAAACTCAAACCTGTTAAACCTTTCTAAAAAATTCACTTCCTGTCACATCTGCTCATAGCAGAGCAGTTGTATGAATACAATATAATTAGGTAATACAGATATAACATTGCTTTTTTTTGTCGTATTGACGTGACAAGGCTTAGTGCATGGCTTGTGCGGGATTTACAAGAAGGATTCACAACAATTGTTTTGTTTTCTTCTCCAGTGCCATTAGTCGTAGCGTCATTGAATTGTTGCGCTAAACTTATTCACGTTCTATGTTGAAGGAAACAACACTTTTTATGAAAAAAAAAATTGGTTGCTGCTGCTGCTGCTGCTGCTGCTGCTGTTGTAGAACAAGGAGAATTGCTTGCACTAGGTAAAACGTATTCTGTGAGTAATCAATACTAAATCCATTTACATTGTTCACATTCAAATGAATACATACAAATAAGTGTGTGTAGTTTATGAATATCCAATACAAATTTTTGTCCTCCATTTTTATTCGTTTAACCTTTTCAATATTCTTGTCCAAGCATTGTTATTCGCTGTTAATATATTAAATTTCAACCTTAACAGGAATGTTGATCGGTGCACAGAATACGTGTTACCTAGTGCTAAGCAATTTCTCCTTGTTCTACAACAGCAGCAGCAGCAGCAGCAGCAGCAGCAACCAATTTTTTTTTTCATAAAAGTGTTGTCTTCCTTCAACATAGAACGTGAATAAGTTTAGCGCAACAATTCAATGACGCTACGACTAATGGCACTGGAAGAAGAAAACAAAACAAATTGTTGTTTTGAATCTTCTTCTTGTAAATCCCGCACAAGCCATGCACTAAGCCTTTGTCACGTCAATACGACAAAAAAAAAGCAATGTATATCTGTATTACCTAATTATATGTATTCATACAACTGCTCTGCTATGAGCAGGATGTGACAGGAAGTGAATTTTTTAGAAAGGTTTAACAGGTTTGAGTTTTTGTTCTCCGAGCCATACCAAGGTTAAAGGGCCCAGTCTGACCAACAATTTACTCATAGCTTGATTGGTTTAGTTTGGTTTCTTTGTTTAAACACATACCAATTTTCATGGGTTATTTAATGCCAAAAAACATCTTTTTAGAAGAACAGAAGTGGTTTCGTTTGGTTTCTTTTTTAATGGCATTTCAACCTTCATGGGTTATTTAATGCCAAAGCCATCTTTTTAGAATAACAGAAGTGGTTTCGTTTGGTTTCTTTGTTTAATGGCATTTCAACCTTCATGGGTTATTTAATGCCAAAGCCATCTTTTTAGAAGAACACAAGTGGTTTCATTTGGTTTCTTTGTTTAATGGCATTTCAACCTTTGTGGGTTATTTAATTCTAAAGCCATCTTTTTAGAAGAACAGAAGTGGTTTAGTTGGGTTTCTTTGTTTAATGGCATATCAAATTAGATGGGTTATTTAATGCCAAAACCATCTTAGTATCTATTTACCAACCACTCCGTCATGAGCAGGATGCGACATGAGGTGAATTTTTCAGTAAAATTCAACAGGTTTGAATTCAGAGTTTTCCATCTAAAGTAAAGTCATTGGAGTGACCTAAAGTTGGTATCAGCCAGACAGCGAGGGAGTCCATACCAAAGTCAAAAGGCCCAGTCTGCTCAACAATTTACTTTTACTTTTTTAATTTATAGATTGATTTAAAAACATCTTTACTCAACTTAATTTTAATTTTGATAGTATTCATGATATGATATAATATAATATATTATATATCCTGACTATCAAATTTCACTGACAGTAGTCATCACACACTGACCTACATCCTAACTATAAAATTTCTTCAAAGGCAATACATTGACCCCATAAAAAAAGCATACCCCACAAATTAAACCCATCCCTTCCTTTTTTTATTTCCCCTCTCTATACCACACTCCCAAACCATCCCCTCTTTCCATCCTTTAACTGCACCAAAAATTACTTTTTCAGTATAAAAGCAGACTCTAAAAAGCATTTGACTTCACAATAAATTCTGAGGAAGCTTCACTAAAAACTGAGGTGAAATATCAATTGAATTTAGTTGCTGTGTTGTTATATCCACTTTTTCCTTTATTTTCAACCACATGTATATATCAATTATATGACATAACCATAAATAGTTTTGAGAAATGTACATGAAATAAATCTTTATGTGAATGTCTGTAAAAAAACAAATATAATTTTGATAGGGTTTAATATATATAAACAACAACAATAATAATAATATTAATAATAATAATAATAATAATAATAATAATTGTGATGATGTGTAGGAGTTATAGCCTTTAGAAGTGCACATGCAATAAGCTTTGAAGTAACCCTCTGTAAAAAAATAAACTTTTCATACATCTAATAGATTATGATATGAATAATAAGATGATATAATAGATAATTTTTAGATGTGTGCACAAAATAAACTTTGAAGAAAAAATGAAATATATTGATATACTATAATAATAATAAGGAGGGTGTTGTCATGTTTATCATCATAGGAAATGGACTTGGGAACCCGAGATCAAATTCTGGAATGGCAACTGCTCTAGGAGAAGGAAAAACTCCGAATTCAAATCAGTTAAACTCCTCTTAAGAAATTGACTTTGTGTCACATCTTACTCGCACAGAGGAATTGGTATTCAAGCCAGAAGACCAGACCTATTATTGATTAAGAAGAAAGAAAGAATTTGTCAACTGGTAGATTTTGCAGTTCCATTAGACGTTACAGACGACCACCAAATCCCGGCTAGGAGACCAGACCTAGTATTAAGTAACAAGAAAAAGAAAACGTGTCATCTCGTGGATGTTAACGTCCCGATGGATCACAGAGTGAAGGTGAAAGAAAACGAAAAGATAGACAAATACTTTGACCTAGCTAGAGAGCTGGAAATATAGTAGAACATGAAGGTAAGGGTCGTTCAAATTGTAATTGAGGCCATGGGAACTGTCCAGAGGGTTTGGAAAAGAGTCTGGAGAAAATTAGACATCCGAGGAAGAACCGAGTCCAAACAACAGCATTTTAAAGATCAGCTAGAATACTCAGAAGAGTCCTGGAGATTTGGGAAGACTTCCTGTCACTCAGCTTCCTGTGAACTACCATCTTAGGTGGGTGTGAAAAACCACATCTATTAATAATGGAGTTGTCTGTATTTTTGTCTGTAGCAAAAACTACGTCATAGCTCTTCGTCACAGCTTACGTCACAATATTCTTATGCTATATACACCCAAAATTTGAGTAAGCAATTTTAAAAATTGTTTTTACTCTCGTCCTTTTTTTTTTTTACAGTAACAAGAAGTTAACTAAAAAGTTTACAAATAAATAAATACCTACGATTTTGTGGAAAATTTATGTGGAAAATATTCAAAATGATTGTTTGATTATTACATGCATGCAACATTTTATATGAGAGGGACGGGGCTCAGTTTTCATTTCAAATTGTTTTTTTTTTACCCCTTTAATGAATCTGAGGATTTGTCTTACTTATGATACAAACCCTCTGACATTGAATTTTTAACTTCCACCCTCTCAGGCAATCTCTTTCAAAAATAATTTTTTTCGACGCCCGGATGGTGTTTTCTGTTGCTAGTAATTTTAATAGATAATGTTTAAAGTCCTTAGGAGAACATTACTTATGTGGTTGTCCTTACTTCTACACAAACACCCAGCATGACTTGTCCATCTTACGTGGATGATTTGTGTGATAAGAAGGAAGTGACTGCTGTTTTGTTGGATGCTTCTTACGAGGCTTGTTCAAAACAGCACTTTGTCTCATTGTGTAGTTTCTGTCTAGCTTTTTCACTACAGACTTGTTTATTATCTGATTCTCATATAAATTTATATTATTGCTCTAAATTATCATTAGAGATAGTTTTTTTCCTATGATTATTTTTGGATATTGTAACCCAGAAATTCAGAATGGATTTGTATTATTTATATGAGAATAAGCCAAAGTAATGAATAAATAAGGAAGCAATTGTTACTTCAAGTAAGAAGCTGTTGTTGTTGTTGCTGATCTAAAAAGCTTAGGCTATGAATGATTATAGAAAAATGAATCCCCCCCCAAAAAAAAACAACTTTTACTGCTCACGGCTTTCTTAATTCATAGAATTATACAACAGCTCGTCTAAATCATTGTATTTTTGAAGTTTCTTTGTAACGTGCATCATGCTCCATTGGCTGCGTCATGTCCTCTTGCCTTGTCTATTCAAAGCTGCTGCTTTTCAAAGAAAATGCTTCATCAACTAACGTTTTGTTCAAGGCAAGGAAAACTGAAATCGATTTTGGATCAATTCCGATGTATCCATTACATGCATGTCAGGGTGCAACGTACTGTTTTTTTGTTGTTTTTTTTTTAAAGTCTTCAGGTATCTATCTTCCTATTCATCTCACCTGAGTATTTCTCTCGTTTTTTTTGTTTTTTTTTGTTTATTTATTTTTTTATTTTAGGGGGGGGGTTGTATTCTCTTTCCTTTGTATCCAACTCAGACAACCTGAAGATCGCCTCGTGTTTTCCTTTTTGGTGTTTAAACTCTTCTGACCTTTTTCGTAATCAGAACGCGCGTACACAAAAAAAATGTCTAAATGCGTGTCCATTTTGTTTGCATTTGCTTGCTTTAAAAAAATCCTCCGTTCATCCTCCGAGATGATATAGCAACTGGCAGAGCACTTACCATTCTCTGACAGGATATCTCCATCTGATGCTCTTTCCCGATCTTGCATTCCCATCGGTGCCAAGTCTATTGAGTTGAGCCTATCAAGGGATTTCTCTAAGGTCGGTTCTGTTCTGAAACACCATTTCTATTTATGCTGCGTGTTTTTTCGCTGACTTCCATTGGAACTTTTATAAGTAAGGAATCAACTTCATCTTCTTACATCAAATGAAAAAAAAATGGCTTCCCTTTCATGATTCCAAACATCTCATCAAAGAATTCATGATTCTTCAATTTTAGATTGTCCATGTTATAGTTAATATAAAAAAGCATTCTGCTTTGCATCAATATTGTTTAGAATTAAACTAAAAAAAATCAGCCTTATGATTTTTTTTTTCAGTGTTTGAAATTCTTTAGAATACTACAAAAAAAACAATAAGTTGGGTCACCAATAAGTTCAGGAAAAAAGTGAGTTTGTAAAGCGAATTAAGTTTTTAAAAATAAATACGTCCGGAGAAAAAAAAAACAACCTTGAAATCATTTAGTAAGATTTCTGAGAAAGGGAACGTTTGACCTCATCTAAATCTAAATGGACCTGATTCTTAGAATTCACTCATGTGATCAGGAAAAAAAAATGAATTGGCAAAACGAATTAAATTTTAAAAAAATAAATACACCCGGAGAATTTTAAAAAAGACAAAAAAACAAGCTTTAAATCATTTGGTAAGATTTCTGAGAAAGGAAACGTTTGACCTCATCTAAATCTAAATGGACCTGATTCTTAGAATTCACTCATGTGATCAGGAAAAAAGTGAGTTGGCAAAGCGAATCAAATTTAAAAAAATAAATACGTCCGGAGAATTAAAAAAAAATTTTTTTCAGTGTTTGAAATACTTTATTATACTACAAAAAAACAAAACAAAAGACAATAAGTTGGGTAACCAATGAGTTCAGGAAAAAAGTCAGTTTCCTTTTATTGTGTAATGGCAGTAATTCCAACTGTTCAGTAGCATCGTATTTCCTATTGCACTGTAGTGGTAGGGACAGAAAATTCCAAACCCAGTGTAACAGTGGCTTCAGGGGCTGCGGCTATTTTTAGCTTTACGCATGCTTATGCATTAAACAGACCGTGCGTTGCATATTACACCTGAAGAGATGCAGTTAAATAAAGGTTAGTTATTCTTGTAGATTTTTATGGCCGTTTAGTGAATGCCGGATACCTAGCAGGGTTCAAGGGTTAACAAGCTAGGCTAGCAGATCATTGCTTCTGAATTTGATTCTCACTTTTTTCTAGTAGTCTACTGCACTAGTCCACTTATACAGAAAATAAAAACGGGTCCTATTTTTATATATATGTGTCTGTGGTTTTATTGAAGTCCTGTCAAGCGGCTATACAACATTAGTTATTCTTGTAGATTTTTATGACCGTTTAGTGAATGCCGGGTAACTTGCAGGGTTCAAGGGTTAACAAGCTAGACTAGCAGATCATTGCTTCTGAATTTGATTCTTACTTTTTTCTAGTAGTCTACTACGGCTCGTGGAAATTACGAAACCTCGTCAAACAAGGAACGAAAAGGAATGAAAAAGAGGGGAAAGAAACCGCCACAGAAAAGAGAGTTAAAAGAAAGGAGAGACAACAGCATCTCCAGCAAGCATCACCGTTTGTTTGCAATCACTGCACCAGAGATTGCCATTCAAAAATTGGTCTGTTTAGCCACTCACGCATTTGCAGATTAAAAAAAAAGAAAAGGTGGACACAACGCCATCGTCTTCAATAGACGGAAGGATGCCAATAAGGTACACTTATACAGGGTGTCTATAAAATCTTCCAACATATTTAAAATGTAACAACAAAGATGGCAGTCTTATTGAAATGCAGTAATCAAATAACCAGCTGTTAAGTTTCTGACCGACATCCTTGGCCAGTTGAAAAATAATTTAAAGTAAATAAGTCCCGAGCTATAGAATCCTTGGCCAGTTGAAAAAGAACTTAAAGTAAGTAAGTCCCGAGCTATAGAATCCTTGGTCAGAAGCCACGGCTAGTACACTTATACAGGGTGTCTATAAAATCTTCCAACATATTTAAAATGTAACAACAAAGATGGCAGTCTTATTGAAATGCAATAATCAAATAACCAACCACTAGACCAGATGAGTTGGTGGTGGGAATATTTCAATAGTCCCACACCGGTGTAACAGTGGCTTCAGGGGCTGAGGCTATTTTTTAGCTTTACACATGCATTAAACCGAACGTGCATTGTATATTATACCCGAGGAGATGCAACTAAAGGTTAGAAAGTTATTCTTGTAGATTTTGATGACGATTTAGTGAACGTTATGTGTCTAGCAAGATGTAATGGTTATCAAGTTAGGCTAGCAGGTCATTGCTTCTGAATTTGATTATCACTTTTTTCTGGTTATCTACTGTAGCTAGTACACTTATACAGGGAGTCTATAAAATCTTCTAACATATTTAAAGTGTAACAACAAAGATGGCAGTCTTATTGAAATGCAATAATCAAATAACCAGCTGTTAAGTTTCTGACCGACATCCTTGGCCAGTTGAAAAAGAACTTAAAGTAAGTTAGTCCCGAGCTATAGAATCCTTGGCCAGTTGAAAAAGGACTTAAAGTAAGTAAGTCCTGAGCTATAGAATCCTTGGCCAGTTGAAAAAGGACTTAAAGTAAGTTAGTCCTGAGCTATAGAAGCCTTGGCCAGTTGAAAAAGGACTTAAAGTAAGTTAGTCCTGAGCTATAGAAGCCTTGGCCAGTTGAAAAAGAACTTAAAGTAAGTAAGTCCTGAGCTATAGAATCAGTGAAAAAGGACTTAAAGTAAGTTAGTCCTGAGCTATAGAAGCCTTGGCCAGTTGAAAAAGGACTTAAAGTAAGTAAGTCCTGAGCTATAGAATCCTTGGCCAGTTGAAAAAGGACTTAAAGTAAGTTAGTCCTGAGCTATAGAATCCTTGGCCAGTTGAAAAAGGACTTAAAGTAAGTAAGTCCTGAGCTATAGAAGCCTTGGCCAGTTGAAAAAGAACTTAAAGTAAGTTAGTCCTGAGCTATAGAAGCCTTGGCCAGTTGAAAAAGAACTTAAAGTAAGTAAGTCCTGAGCTATAGAATCCTTGGCCAGTTGAAAAAGAACTTAAAGTAAGTAAGTCCTGAGCTATAGAATCCTTGGCCAGTTGAAAAAGGACTTAAAGTAAGTTAGTCCTGAGCTATAGAAGCCTTGGCCAGTTGAAAAAGAACTTAAAGTAAGTTAGTCCCGAGCTATAGAAGCCTTGGCCAGTTGAAAAAGAACTTAAAGTAAGTAAGTCCTAAACTATAGAATCCTTGGCCAGTTGAAAAAGGATTTAAAGTAAGTAAGTCCTGAGCTATAGAATCCTTTGGTAAGTGAATAAGTCCTGCGTTATGGAATCCTACGTAGTGTCAAAGGTCCAGTGATATAATCCTATGTTCCGTCGTCCACGAAGGTTCAAAGCAATGTACGTAGGTATGACCAGAACAGCCAGTATAAATAACAATATCATTTATGTACTTATCAAGATAATTATGTCTGGCACAGGGATAATGTTTTGAGGCATTTAAGTTATACGTGTAGATTATTATGATCAATTACTGAATATTCGGTTTCTAGCTTGGTGTAATGTTTTACAATCTTGGCTAGCAGGTGTGATTTTTTAAGCATTTGACTCTACTGTAGCTAGTCTACTTATACAGGGTGTCAGGAAGCGCGTGGTGTAATGGTTAAAGTCATGGGAAATGGGCTCGTCACCCCGAGTTCAAATCCTGGACGCGGTAATTGCATTTCACTTAGCGCTAATACCCTTGGGAAAGGTATGAATCCTACTCTCCCTCCAGCTATGGATAAATAGTAGGACAGTCTGGGCTCTTTAACCTTGGTTAGGCAACCTGTCTAGGAGAAGGAAAACTCTGAATTCAAACCTGTTAAACTCCGCTTAAGAAATTGACCTTGTGTCGCATCCTGCTCGTGCGGAGGGGTTGGTAGATATATATACAGGGTGTCTATAAAATCTTCCAACATATTTAAAATGTAACAACAAAGATGGCAGTCTTATTGAAATGCAATAATCAAATAACCAACCACTAGACCAGATGAGTTGGCGGTGGGAATATTTCAACAGTCCAACCCCCAGTGTAAAACCGGCTTCAGAGGCTGAAGCTATTTTTAGCTTTCCGCATGCTTATGCATCAAACCGACCGTGAATTGAATATTACACCTGAGGAGATGCAGTCAAATAAAGGTTAGCAAGTTATTCTTGTAGATTTTGATGACCATTTAGTGAAAATTAGGTGCCTAGCAAGGTGTAATGGTTATCAGGTTGGGTTAACAGGTCATTGTTCATGAATTTGATTATCACTTTTGTCTCGTAACCGTTTTCAAACTATTTGGCTCGTCTTCATCCTAGCTAACGTCTTCAGTCGGTAGAGCATTCGGCTAGAAACCACAAGGTTCCTAGTTCGATACCGGTCCTCGCCAACTCAGCGTATGAGTTAGCACAGGGATATGTGCGGTAAAGTAAGGAGCTGACGGTAGGTGTGGCGCTCCACCTCAGACGCTAAAATAATCTCCTTGGTCTAGCGCAAGTGAAAAGGGGATAGACTCCCTCGCTGATTGGCTCATACCGACTTTAGGCCGCCCCGACGACTTTTCTTACTTTTATATATATATATATATATATATATATATATATATATATATACTAGATAAACGTGACCCGTTGGGTCACCCATTGAACTGTGGGTAGATAATTATGATCAGAAAAGAAGTGAGTTTGCAAAGCAAATTAATTTAAAATAAGAAATTTCTTTCTTTCGTTCTTTCTTTCTTTCTATCTATCTAGCTATCTTTCTTTCTTTCTTTCGTTCTTTCTTTCTTTCTTTCGCTCTTTATTTATTTATTCATTTTCTTTCTTATCTGTATGTTGCTCATTTTTTCCTCCTTTTTTTTTGTTTTCTTTCTTGTTATTAATTTAGTCTTTCTTTCTTTTCTTCTTTTCTTTCTTTCTCGTTTATGTCATTCATCCTTTCTTTCTTTCTTTTGTTTTCCTGTTTTTTTCTTTCTTGTTTTTTTTAAGTTACTCCTTCTTTGTTTGTTTCTTTCTTTCCCATTTATACGACATAACTCCAGACGGGTTGATATGTCGGAGAATTATTTTAAAATCATTAAGATCATTTTGTAAGATTTCTAGGAAAGGGAAAGTTTGGGTGATGGGAGGTAAGTGGCCGTACATCTGCTTTATTGTGGGTTGCTGCTTCCAATGGTGTTTGTTTAGAACCGCATGCAGCATCCTTGGGTTGTTCCCATCTAGCTTTTTCATTAAAGTTAGTGGTGCTACCATACAGTAGCACTGATTTGGCTTTATGTACCAGAATAAGTTAAGCTAAGTTTTTTTGGAAAATAATGGTAGTTTTTTTTTATTACAAATTTAAATGTAACAGCATCTATTATTTATGAAGCAATGTAATGAATAATTATATTTTTTACTCCAGGAAGGAAATATTTATCCGTGTATTATTCATAACTAAAAAAAAATGTTTTTCAGGAAATTAATACATAAAATTATATTGGAATTCTTGGTGGTAGGGAATGTATTTAGTTGAGTTCCCATTCACCAAGGACCAATATTAGTATTAGCATATCCATAATATACTAACACTGAACAAAACATAAGGAAAAACAAGTTAAACACAAATATATATACAAAATTACTTGATATTTTATATGCAGATTGCATTACAAAACAGGAAGGTAATCTGAACATTAGCTACATAAACAAGAGTAACCTTCCCTTGTTTATTTCCCTCTGAGGAAGTCATATGTTTTGGTCGGCCATTTTAATTTCACTGTAATCAATACAACTTCATGTTTTAACACGAAAATATCATGAAATGTGTTCTCAATTGTGCTTGCGCATTAATTGAAATGAACTTAATTGTTATTAAGAACACATTTTATGATATTTTCGTGTTAAAACGTGCAGTTGTATTGATTACAGTGAAATGAAAATGGCCGACCAAAACATACGGCTTCCTCAAAGTGAAATAAACAAGGGGGGTTACTCTCATTTATATAGGTAATGTTCAGGAAATTAATGCATAAAATTATATTGGAATTCTTGGTGGTAGGGAATGTATTATATATATTTATATTCACCAAGGACCAATATTAGTATTAGCATATCCATGATATACTAACACTGAACAAAACAAAGGAAAAACAAGTTAAACACAAATATATATACAAAATTAGTTAATATTTTATATGGAGATTGCATTACAAAACCAGGAATACGAAAACGTATCCCATTGTAGAATCATAAATATATTATTTCATGAACATTTCTGTGATGGGGTCAGAGACATCTCAACTGATCAAAGACAAGAAGCAAATACAGGTTAAGAAGGGGTTTCTGTGGGTTAGTTTAATGGAAAATAAATAATTTGGGCTCTGTTTTTTCTGGGTCACCCAGTATACAGGGTTACCCAGAAAAAACAGAACCCACAAATTTTGTAATAAAACTGTTAATTTTAACTAGGGGGGGTTAGGGTTAGGGTTTAGGGTTAGAGTAGGGTTGGGGTTGGGTTTTCGGGAAAAACGCCCTAAGTTGTTTTATTTTTGTTTTTGTTTTTTCGGTTACGGACTTCAATCGTAGCTGGTGTTTTTTTTTCAGCAGCCACCGACTAGCGGTTTTTGAGGCAGGAGGCCGGGACGGAACTCCGCGAATATTACCGAAAAATATATTGTGATAATGAGTTCACCTGGCAGGTGAGATGAGGAATCGTTAGGATGCAAAAAAAAAAACTTGTCAATTGACGGTTTTAATATTCTCCTCTTTCTTCTATTTTTTATTTTTTTATTTTTTTTCATTTTTTGAAACGTGAAACTACCTGCCAAGTTCCTCTTCCAGAAAGTCCTGATTTGATTTGAAAATAGCAAGCAGGAAGCCAACAGATCTCGATACGCTACGATCTCCGCAAATGCTGCTTACTTTATACCTTAATAAACAGGAACGACTTTCTTTGTCGATACAGCGTGGTTAATCAAGAACTTGCACTATGTTAGCCTATCTCACCTTGTACACCTGACACGAGTAATTTAAGCCTGAAACAGAAATAAGCTAACACCATTCGTTGATAACAAATGTGTTCGATTACCCTCAGAAAAAGAATTCTATAAAAAGGTGTTAAAAAAGGAAAGAGTATTTTAAAAAATAATCAAAGAGAATCAATAAAAAAAGATGAAATAAAAAAAAATATCGTTATGAAGAGAAAGGAACAATAAGGTCTTTTAAAATTCAAAATAGCATTGCCTTTAACAAAAACATGATTCCTTAGGGCTTCCTAACAAATATATATATATATATATATATATATATATATATATATATATATATATATTATGCGATACATGCATTATAATTGCCTTCAAGCAAAATATAAATAATAATTATTCAACAATGCTTCTAAAAAAAAAAAAACATTCAAAAAATCTTATTCACTTCGCCGAAGAGCTAACGGCCTGGTTTGTTTACTACTCAATCAACGTCCCGTTACCTACTATGGTAGAGGCGTGTAAGAATCATTGACAGGTTAATTTCGCAGGGATTGTTCGCTATGTACCGGCGGCCGAAGCGCATATCTCTGACTATGCCTGCTGAGGTCCCGGTTTCGATTCCTGTCGGAGGGGAGTCGTTAGTATACATCGCTGATGAGACTTAATAAAGTCGAAACAATCTGTACGGTGTTCTGCATAGCGAGCCATCCTTTGCCGGGATTCACTTGTCAAGATTATTTTCTATAATTATCGAATTTTATGCGATACATGCATTATAATTGCCTTCAAGCAAAATATAAATAGTATATATATATATATATATATATATATATATATATATATATATATAAAATGAATCTGGAAGTGAATCCGACGGTATGTTCAAAAAATGAATAAAGGAAAGAAAGTATAGAATGGATAATATAGGATATATAATCAATTTTACTTACACGTGTTTCAGTCAGGAGTTTATCCATGTGTACGTTATTCAAACTATTATTATTTTTAAATAACCAAATGAAATGAAATAAGAATAATAGAAAAAACGTAGAAATGTTCCGCACACAAAGAAAATTGGACCTTCATCAGAGTAAATCCTTATTTGAAAATAATAATAGTTTGAATAATGTGCACATGGATAAACTCCTGACCGAAACACGTGTAAGTAAAATTGATTAAAATATCCTATATTATCCATTCTATACTTTCTTTCCTTTATTCATTTTTTCAACACACACACACACACACACACACAAATTACCCCCACATACATACGCACATCATTTTATCTAATCACACACATCCCATGTCTATTTAATTTTCTGAATTTTTTTTTCGATTTTTTCGATTTTCCTTGCATTTGAAACATCTTCACCTGCTGATTGCATCGCATGAAACCAATATGGTCGTGAATGTTCCTTTGTCACATAATAAATAGATATGTAAAACCTTTATATATTTATTTTATTATATATATATATATATATATATATATATATATATATATATATATATATATTGACTGGCAGTTCTTCGTTCTTTCTTAAAGAAGATGTTGGCAAAATATCCATTTTAACATATCATCAATATCACTGTAAGGGCGAGTGGCGATCATCTATCTTTTGTACATGTCCTGGTTGGCAATTGACTTGAAGAGTCAGGGACTGGCATATGGAGTAGGGTAGGTCGTTTTTTCACTTTTTAAAATATCAAATTGTCCATCTACACGAAAGTTGTGTGTTAGTATACTGAATAATGATAACAAAAATTAGCTCTTTTACTTGCAACATTGTTTGAGGATATAGCATCAAAGATCGTTTACTAAAATGCACTAAAAATCCTCGTTTTCGCAAAATTTAGCCTTTAGAAAATGAGTATGTCGAGATTCCCCAATATAATAAATTAAACAACAAAAAAAGTTGGATAAACTTGTTAATTTATTAAGTAAATAAACTATTTTTGAATTTATACTCAATTTGATCATAATCCAGAATGTTATTGTAAACTATGTACATATACACACACACAATTATTTATTATATATATAAATAAATAAAAGTGTTTTATAATTTGTTTGAAGCATTGTGTTTATATTGGTTTGGTGGTTGGTTTTGAAGGCTATCACAATGCAAGTGTCAAGAAAAATAAGGCAACTATGGTGTTGTTAGTTAACCTCTATTTTTTTATTTTAATAATAATTCTTAATGTTTCGAAATAAATTAGTATATATATATATATATATATATATATATATATATATATATATATATGGCTGACTTCTGATTTAGGTCGGAAAATTAAAACGGAAAGTTTTTTGGTGGTACCCAATAACAGTTTAACTACTGTCTATGAATTAACATTTTGCGAATTGGGTTACGGTTTTAGGGGATTAAGGTTGTTTCTAATTACGTATTGCTTTAAAAAAAAACAAAAAAAACAAATTACTATACATTTAATGTTGAAAAATATTTTTTAAACTAAGTTTAATTGAAATTAAACATTTGAATACTAACACAAACAACTGTCTCAATAATAGATTCAATAATTAATTTCAATGGTTAATTAAATGTATAGTAATTTGGAGTTTTGTTGTTTATTTTTTTTAAAGCAATACGTAATTGAAATAACCTTAATTTCCTAAAAGCGTAACTCAATTCGCAAAATGTTAATTCATAGACTGTAGTTAAATTGTCATTGGGTACCACCCAAAAACTTTCCGTTTTAATTTTCCGACCTAAATCAGAAGTCAGCCATATATTTTCACAATAACATTCTGGATTCTGGTGAAATCTGAGTATAAACTCAAAAGCTAGTTTATTTACTTAATAAATCAACGAGATTATCCAACTTATATATTTAAATTCTAAAAAGCAAACACTCAACTTATACAAATGTAACCCCCCCCCCAAAAAGTGCCCTCCTCTTATTTAAATCCCCGGTTCTTCCGGGGGTGGAACTCACCAACACCAGAATAGTATATGAGTTCTAACCTGCAGGAAACATCCTATGGAGAAAAAGCATCCAAATTAAGATGTGCGTCTTCTTGCAATATTAATAACTTGTTTATTTTTGGTTCCCATTCCTAAATTCCTTTTTAGTGAATGCATGTTCATTTTTGGATGTGTTCTTTGAATTAGACTCACAACTTTTTATTTATTTTGGGGAGTCTACACTGAACACTTCATCCCATCCCTCAGTCGGTACAGCGTCCGACTAGGAACCACAAGGTTCCGGATTCAATACCAGACCACGCCAACTCAGCGTATGAGAAGCACGGGATTCTATGCGGTAAAGTGAGGAGCTGATGGTAGGTGTGGCGCTCAACCTCGGCCCTCGTAAACTCAGCTTATGAGTAGCACGTGTATTCGTGCGGTAAAGTGAGGAGCTGGTGGTAGGTGTGGTGCTCAACCTCGGCCCTCGCAAACTCAGCTTATGAGAAGCGCGGGGACCTGTGCGGTAAAGTGAGGAGCTGATTGTAGGTGTGGCGCTCAACCTCGACATTCGCCAACTCAGTGTATGAGTAGCACGGGGATCTGTGTGGTAAAGTGAAGAGCTGAAGGTAGGTGTGGCGTTCCACCTCGGTTCTCGCCAACTCAGCGTATGAGTAGCACAGGGATTCGTGCGGTAAGTAAGGAGCTGATGGTAGGTGTAGCTTTCCAAACTCAGCGTATGAGTAGCAAGGGGATCTGTGTGGTAAAGTGAGGAGCTGATATCGGTTCTCGCTAACTCAGCGTATGAGTAGCACGAGGATCCGTGCGGTAAAATGAGGAGCTGATGGTAGGTGTTGCGCTCAACCTCGGCTCTCGCTAACTCAGCGTATGAGTAGCACGCGATCCGTGCAGTAAAATGAGGAGCTGATGGTAGGTTGGCGTTCCACCTCGAACCCAAAACAATCTTCTTGGTCTAGCGCTAGTGAAAAGAGGTCCAAGGCAATTTGTACTGATGATGATACACTGAGTTGGCGAGAACCGAGGTGGAGCGCCACACCTACCGCCAGCTCCTCACTTTACCGCGCGAATCCTCGCGCTACTCATACACTGAAGATACTTGAATTTATAGATGTAATATTCCAGTTATATATGTAGTTACATTTGTAGGGAATATTCATATTTATCTTATTCCTTTTGCTGATCTTATAATATATATATATATATATATATATATATATATATATATATATATATATATATATATATATATATATATATATATATATATATATATATATATATATATAAGACTGTTTGATATTAGAGGTATAATTTATATAGATAGAAATCACCAATGCTTGCTCTCTGTTTGTCATATGCAATCTTAAGACCACAGATCAATAGATAGATAAATATTTCATGTAGAAATGTAACTACATATATAACCTGATTATTACATCCATAAATTTAAATATATATACATACCTACATATATATATATACATGTATATAAAGGGATGGAGCACTCTATGGCGGCCTTTGCATGCATACATACATACATACATACAGAAGTATGTATTAAAACAGTTAAAATCACCTTCCCATTCTGTAGGTTACGATAGCTGAGCGGTTAAGCTGTCCGACTGATGCTGAATCAATCGGGTTTCTATCCCGACTGTAGGTAGCTTACAAATGTCTAGCCACAC